>WNWU01000003.1:18397464-18420525 GCA_012654045.1 Ptyas mucosa
AGGGAAGGGAAGGGAAGGGAAGGGAAGGGAAGGGAAGGGAAGGGAAGGGAAGGGAAGGGAAGGGAGATTTCCAATGAGCACTGCCACCGTCCAACAAGGTATTTCAGTGGGGAAGCCAGCAGGAAGTTAGAAGTTGCTCCTGTTCCCACTGCTTTTTTTGCCCATCCATGTTTCTGCTTAGGTAAGGAAATATCTCTGAAATGATAATCCAATGAGATACAGGTTGCCTATGTACATTCATACCTAGTTTAGACTACTAATCGTAAAGTAGTTTAGACTATCATAAGCAATATTTCATAATAAAAATAAATAAAACGATTAAAAAGATAGGAGTTGAGTGAGGTGAATAATTTAAAAACTATAAAATAGGCCTTCCTTCATTTAACTTTTGTATAAGAGATAGTAGAAATCCAGTTTGTATGCTTCCATTACATACAGATAGTGGAACCCATGCAGCCCATTAGCTGTAGTGCTTAAAACATCAAGCAAGACACCAGGAGACATTGGTATGAAGCCAGTTGGGTGGCCTTGAGCCAGTCACTTTTTCTCAGCCTAGGAAGGAGGCAATAGCAAACCACTTCTGAAAAACCCTGCCAATAAAACTGCAGGGACTTGTCCAGACAATCTCCAAGAATCATACACAACTGAATAGAAAAAGAAAAAATAGAACCTGTGCTTTCTATAGTTTTAAACATTATCAATTTTACTTAAGCCATTTTCTCAAAACTAAGGAATGTATAATAATTATAAGTAAAGTAGAGCAAACTGTATAGCTGAATTAGGAAACAATGTGCCTTGGAATATGATTAGTTATTTTCTCATAAAAAGAACTTTAAAAACCTTTTAAAGGGAAATTGAAATGAACTTGCTTCTGATTCATGTCATTTTTAGAAAACTGTTAAAAGTAGTGTTGAAAGCAATATATTGTAACATAGAACACATAAATCATTAAAATCAGCTTTGCTGCATGCAGAAATTAGTACCAGATCACAATAATCACAGATAAGTAGCCTCAGAACAGATTATTTCAGAAGCAGTCATATCTGTAAGATTTTAATTGGGAAGCATTAATTTGGAATTCATTGCAGATGTTTTTCTCAGTTCTGTAAGTAAGGCAAAAAAGGACCTCTCCAGATGGTGATTTTTCACACAATGGTTAAGTGCTTATTACTTTGTTTTTTCAAGGTGTCCAAATATCATTACTTCACTCAGTGATTTCTATTGCAGAAACATCTCATTTTCCCTACACTTAGATGTCTTTTTACGGTGGAAATATGTAGCGATTAATACTAGCCAGAATGTGATTTGTAGATGCCATTAGCACCTTTTGGATAACTGCTGTTCAATATTTCACAGTCTACAAGTTAATATTCATTTGGTTCCTCATTATTATTTTAGAACATTCTGGAAGTTTTATATATTCACCAACCATCCCTCTTAAGATTGGAATCCAGATTAGATCAGAAGCATCCAGTCCAGCATTTTTTGTTAATCTGTAGTTATCTAGATGCTTTTAGGAGGCTAACATAGATTTCTTTTTCACTGTTACTCCCTAGCACCTAGTATTTCTGAGCCTCTGACTCAGAACATAATGTAGTATGTAGCTATCAAGAGCATCCATGGAGTAAAAATAATGAAATAAAGATAAAGCATACATTCTGTCTCTTAACATATTTATAGACCATGTCACAATTGAGGTGTGAAAGAACAGAGCTTGTAGATTTCATCATTTGGATTCATCATGATTAAAAATTAACACCTTCCCGAGCCCACCAGTTCACAACAGAAATTACAGAAAGAAGTCAAAGTAGTCTCCACTCTAATTAATTGAAAGATCAGTTGGGTTCTACAATGAAAGCTATACAGTTTCAAGAAATTCTATAACATTACCTTTACTCTTTTAAAAGATCTGGTTTAAAAAGGGTGCAGTAGAAAACATACTAGCCTTTGACTAGCTTTGTGTGTAAGATTGAGTCTTAATAAATTACTATTGTTCTTTCATCCATTTTCTTATCAGTTCAGTATTTTAGTTTCTCACCGCCGCCTGGAACCAGCCGAAAATGTGATGTGCAGAGGCCAAAAACATGTCGTGCGGAGACTGAAAACATGATGCGCTGAAGTGGCAATCAGCGGTAATGTGCTGTGGCGATCCCCGCAGCCAGGAACAGGTCTAAAACGGGGTGTGTGGAGGCAGAAAACATGATGCGTGGAAGCCAAAAATGGCCAAAGGGGGGGGGGCAGCATTCAGTGTATAAAACACACCACAATTTTCACCCACTTTTAGGGGAAGAAGTGCATCTTATACTCCAAAAAGTATGGTATATTGTTTTTAAAAATCTGCTTTCAGTCTCTGAGATCCAAGTTTGTCAAAATTGTTGCCAAGCAACAAAAATGCTCTATCTACAACCCAGTTGCCATATGAAAAGTTATACCTGCTTTCACTAATAACAAGCTACCCAGTAAAGTTTATTGCAGTGCAGTGTTCTGACCTAGGCTTCCTGAGACAATAAAAACACACAATTAGTCCCCAAAACCCTCTTTTTATTTCAACGGCTGTGAATTATTGTTCATTCACAGCCCATAATGATTCACAAAGAGTTGGTAAAGAGTCTGACAGAAGTCTGCCACAGTCCTTTGGGATAAGGCTGATAAGCACCCACCTTTATCTCTCTTGACACACTGCCAAAGACCTAATTGGCAATTAGCTTTGCAAGGCCACACAGAAACACAGAGTCAAAAATGGAGCTTCAAAGTACAAACCGACACCATCCACAACATTGCTTCCTGCAAAGACCCATGTGCCTTTGCTCTTCCTTTATGTCTTATGGGAGGGGTCAATCATCTCCAAGCCCTACTCTCGAGTCGTCCCTTGTGTTTTAACTGTTCTTATCTTCTGGCAGCTCTGCGTATGCACATACTGGGAACAGGTTCCTCCTGTTCCTCTGCCTTGCTGATATCCGATTCTGGAGGCTCCAGAGGCAGCACATAACTCCCAGATGGTCCTGGCCCCTTCTCTGCCTCCGATGCAGAGCTCTCATCTGAGCCTTCCCCAGACTCCAGGTCTGGCCCATGTTCCTCCCCAACCTCCTGACTGTCTGACTCTGCTGCCAGCTCCGCAGCGGACCACAACATGCAGTTTGCTTGTAAAGGAAACTATAAGTAGAATGTAATCAGGTGCTGTAACTTCTAGTCCTGCCTTACACATGAAAAACCATCTGGGATACTTTGGGCCAGCCACTTCACAGGGTGGTTGTTGTGGGGAAAATAGGAGGAGGAAGGAGTATTAGGTATGTTCACCACCTTGAGTTACTTATAAAGTAATAAAGGTGGAATAAAAATCTAATAAATAACTAAAATAACTAAAAATAAAATTAAGTATTGCACCGAAATACTTTTCTAGGATGAGCAAATTGGGTAGTACTCATTTACCGACTGCCATGTTTAGCACCTTAGGAAGTTACAATGCTAACTTCATGACCAATTCTCATGTTTACCACTGTTCCATGCTCTTGCAATCATTTGTGTGCTGCTCAAATGGCTTGTGACAAGCAGAATTAATGGACAATGCAGAAGTAAAATTATAAATTGCAGTCACGTGATGTCTCATTTCATGATCTTTATGATTTGCTTAATGACCAAATGGGAACTGAGCTTGTAGGCCCATCATGTAACTTAATGGCTTCAGTGCTTCACAATGGAGTTGCTGTTCCTAATTGTGGTTGCTAAGTGAGAACTATCTGTACTTTCAAGAAACAAAAGTCTCCCATGGCCAATCCTGTATGGTTCATTATGTAATGTTTTATTTTTATTTTTATTTTTGTCATCCTAGATCTCTTAATGATGGGACGTTGGCCTGGGATTCATTGTTGCTGAAATAACTTTTGTTAAAGTTGTGAGAATTTGTTTTTTAAAGGGTCATCATACTCTGGATTGATCTCATCTAAATTCTGAAGAATAAAATTCCTAGAAAGGAAATAGCAATTAGATGCTTGAAGCCAAAAATTGGCTCCTTGCTTCAATTCAGTTTTTGACAAGGGATGTCTAACACCTTTTTTACCTCTATCACTGATACTTTCTCCTTCAGATTTCCAGATCACCCTGCTAACAGAGTAAGTTAGCAGAGGCACAATTCTTTCTTCTTGCAACTCTTGCTATACAATCCCATATACAAAGTTATTCAGAAGTAATAATTTCTACTGTGCTCTGTGCAGTTTATTCTCTAGTCTATAAATGCATGATCTCAGCAGCATAAATACAATAATTCAAAAGCTCATGACAACCTAATTTGTAGGCTTTCTGTCCTATTTCAGTCTCTTTGACAGGATGAGTTTGTGAATTATTGTGGATAAGAACGCATCTGTGTCTGTCACTCAACAGCTTGCTTTATCCCTTTCTTTCATCTATCCTGTTTTAGGCATATTGCCCAGTATACCTCAAGAGAATTTATTTTTACCTGAAAACATTGGGACTAGCTTAAATGTGGCTAGATGAGAACAAACTTTGAAGAGATTCTTAGATGCACTTGTGAAAACATGTCATATAACTCATTTTTATATGAATTTAAAGTAGCTGTATCTTTTTCTAGAAACACATGGCAGTTGCAGCATGCAAACCTGGGGAAAATGCCATCACTTTCAAGACATTTGTCCCAAAGGTGCTTTTTCAGGAGTCAACTGGACTTTATTGTTTTTTCTTGAAGACGTTTCACTTCTCATCCAAGAAGCTTCTTCAGCTCTGGATGGTGGTGAATGGAAGGAATTACATTCCTTGTAGACAGCTGGTAATTTGCATTCTTTTAGAGAGCCATTGAGGCCACTTGGAGGTTTATCTGTGTCCTCAGGGTCACCTGTGTAGTGCAAATGGATATGGAGCCTTCTTGGGTGCTGGATGCTTTCTGCCCTGTCTCCCTTCACTGTTGAAGACAGATGCAGGTTGTTGGGGATGAATCTGTGTTGTCCACACAACTTCAATTTGCCAAGGTTGGGAAACACTGTCCTAATATAAATTTCCCTAATTTGGGATTGTTTTAAAACTTTAATTTTTTGCCAACAGTGCAAAAAAAATATAAATCAGGATATGGTTATGAAAGCATTATTTCACATGAACAATGTTTCTTAGGAAGGACTCTGAAGGCAGTGGAAGATAGTTATTTTTTGAAGTGAAAATTGCCATAAGTGTGCTGAATCTCAAATATCTTTTAGATACCATTCCAAATATCAATTATCTGCTTATCCAAAAACAAATGAATATTTAAATATAGAAATCATATTCTTCCATTCTCCCATAACAGTTTTCATCAAAGAGAAGAATTTCTAATCCACTCCTCTGAATAGTTCAAAAGGTTTCCTTATCAATATATTCTGCTGGAAAAAGGCTCAAAGAACACTTGAAATGAAATTATAGAAGAATATTACAAGCTATTTTTGGATTAGTCCATTCCATACTTAAAAGGAAATTATTCCTGCACATACATTGATGTGTGGTGTGTATTCATCTTGTCAAAAGTAAATTAAATAAAATCAGGTGCCAGACTTCTATTTGCATTGGATAAGTTAGTATTAAATGTTTCTCCACTCCACAAAATGGAAAACTGCTTTGACTACAACAGGGAAAAATTTGAATAATGCATATGCTATTACATGACCCCCTAAAACCATTTTTCTAGCTCTCTAAAACATTGTCTTGAACATGCAGTTTCAGGGAAAGAAACTAAGTGAAATCAGCCTTTCTCAACTTGGCATCTTCTAAAAGTATTGGATCCAGAATATCTTATCAGAATGGTCAGTGGCTAGACTGCCTGAAATTTATGTCCAACACACTTGGAAGATCTCAGCTAGATCCATGTAGGACTAAATAGAGCTTTTGGTGACAAGATGGTGACAGAGATGATGATTCACATAAGAGCATCATAACATAATACAAGAAGATGAATGTATGATATTTTTTAAAAAAATACAGGCCTCCCTGTTTCCC
Organism: Ptyas mucosa; assembly: GCA_012654045.1. Classification (NCBI taxonomy): domain Eukaryota; kingdom Metazoa; phylum Chordata; class Lepidosauria; order Squamata; family Colubridae; genus Ptyas; species Ptyas mucosa. Next base: position 18,403,438 of record WNWU01000003.1, read on the forward strand.
CTAAAAAAGGTTGTTATCAGCGGGGGGCATGACCAGCACCGGAGGCAGTGAGGGCGTGAGCGCTGATGGTGTCTGGCAGCAGCTGCAGCCTTCACAGTGCAGGTGAGTTGATTACCTGTACAAGCAGGAGGTAGAGGCAGGAGGGAGGCAGACAATCCGGATGAATCATGCGGGACGCAGGGAAGCATACATGGGGGGGAATAAGACATCCCAAAAAATAAGCCCTAGTGCTTATTTTGGAGCCGAAAAAATATAAGACTGGGTCTTATTCTTGGGGAAACATGGGTAATAAAAAAAAATTCAGTGACCCAACTTGATTTTGGTTTTTCAGACACATGAGACAATTATTCCTTTTTTAAAGTGCTTAGATCTGTAGTAACTGTTTCCCTTTAGGCATGTTTATTTGCTTCTGCATAGCTTAAAAGTCAGGAATAGATTTTTATGGGTTTCTTTGCCAACAAACAGTTTTGCTAGCCCCTGATTGCCCCTGACACCTTTAAAATTCACTGACAGAGAAGTGAATGAGTACTTCAGAGTCCCTTCATTAACATTGCAGCATTTTAAAGAAAGACAATAAATCTTCACCAAATTAAGAGAAACAATGCCCATGTTGCCATTGTCAAGACAATGGTTTGGGTCTATGTGAGGAAGGCAGAATAATTCCCTCTTTTGGCATCTAGTGTTACCTCCATGGACATCTTCAAAAAGAAGCACAGGAAATAAATAGCACATAATTTTGCATTTTTATAATAAGTGTGAGACGAAACACTGGAAAAACTTGTCAGGCCCAGCTAAGCTGATTCCAATTAAAGCTCCTGACAGAGTTCCAGCTGTTTTACTACCTCAAATAGCACTGAACATAGCAAGGTTTATGAAGCATTCAGAAGTCAAATACCCTATTAACATAAACATGGAGTGAAATCAACTCGACTAATTTCAGCTTTCTTTCATTCATTAAAGTTGAACTAATCTAAGATGTTTCGGTTTCCTTTTTATGCAAAACAAAACACAGTATTTGAACTGTTTCATGATTTACTCTATACACCTACCCTTGGGGTAAGATCATTACAGTTTATGATTACAATTTTTATTATATTTCAGAGGTAGATAGAAACAGAGAGAGAGAGAATGATGACTGTAAATATTGGGCACAAACAATGGGAATGGTATCTTTTCTTGCTTCTAAATGGAATGGCTTAGAAAATAGTTTGCAAATTTAAGCTCTGGTTTCAGTAATTTGTGAAATGGTCTTTCAAATACTTTATAGATAACAATATTAAATATTAAAACTGAGAATGAAACAAAGGAAGAATATTTATACATGTATAGGACATAATGTAATAATATTCTTACTAACTGCACTGAGATCTGTATATTTTTATGTACTTCATTTGAGCAAATCTTTCATGAAATAAACATAAAAACAGATAAATAAAAAATGAGTTTGGGCTGGCATGCTTCAAAAAATATTTGAAGAGATCCACAGCAGCTCTTTAAAGCAGCTGTAGTTTATTGTTTGTCCAGGTTTCAATTTCAACCTGGGAAAAAATGTGTTCTTAAGAGATGCTTTAAATTCAAATTCCCAAGCTTTCCAAAAACTTGTTTTAAATTTATTTCAAGGGATGTATAGGCTATTTATATACATCATGGACATCATAACACCCAGAATAACTTTTGCTGGCTTTGGAGACCCTCAAAATGAAATTTGGTCCAATACAAGACCAAAGATCACATTCAAGATTCTACAGGGTTCAAAAGAACAGGTGATTAGCAATTCTAAACTTTAAATTGTATTATAATGCTAGATACGTAACATGGATTGTATGTTCAGAGTGGATCCCTGACAGTCTGCATAACTATCTTGACAATTGTTTTTGAAAAGTATACTTCCACAATAGTTCAGTTTAGCATATTGGTTTTATTATCTTCAAATACATAGGGCTGTCTTAAAAGAAACTAAGGGAAATACTGAGAGATTTAATTAAAATTAAAAAATCTTATGTATCTCAGAACATTTGTTGGGCCTTATCGATTATAAGTGAGGTATGACTCAGAATCGAAACTGGTCAGAGAATGAATGACTAAATGGATGCAGAATTTGGTTGCATTAATAGAGATGCAACAATGGGATTTCAGTGAAAGAAGTAAATTAAATATATTCTGAACGCTGAGAGAAAATTGGTTTGTTTTATCACTAGTATACTACTCCAGTTTTAATTGCAAAACAGGCAATTATTTTTCAAAAAAAATTGCTGGAAACATAATGAGTAGGTCACATCATTTTTACATCTAGTGGCAGTGCTATAAAGCTCCAGAGTTATGGAAAACAATTCATACTAGAATGAAATAAAGAAAAGCTGAATTCTTGTTTAAATAAACTTTATCGAACTATACATCCCCTCAAAGTATACTGAATTAGCTTTATATTTGACAACTGCTGCAAGGCTTCCTAAATGCTTGTTACTGGAAAGATTGTCTGATCCAATGGTTAAGAATGGAAGAATGGCTAACCAAATTGTGGGAATATGATTTGATAATGCTATGAAAACTGACTGACTCCCAAAATTGTGTCTGTTAAAACAATTTCAATTGAAGACCTCTTGTGCTATAGAACTGACAAATTATATTAGGAACTGTGGTCTTCCTTTCATACAATTGGAGGACTAAGCTAAAAAGATTGCTGAACTAAGAATTTTGGAGAAGTACAGAAAAATACAGCAATCTGCAGTAAATTTGGCAGATTGAAATAGATGAGCTGCTACAAACATACCTTCAAATTACCAAGTATTTAATAACCAAAATACTTAAACTTCATACATCGGTGCTTACTTGAACAAGATTTGAGCAGCTGGACACAATGGTTAAATATGGAAAATTTGACCAAGTTGCTTATATTGAAAAATACTCCGTACTATTTATGGAGTTCCAGGGATAGAAGATATAACGCATATAACGCATATATTATTTGAATGTCAATTGTATAAAAAAGAAAGAGATCAGTATCCTGGACTGCACATTAGATGAATGACCTATTAGGATCCTTATATTAAAACAGAATTTTTCATATGCACTCAGAATTCAAAAATTACATATAATACGGCCCTTCATTTGAACAAAACAGTTCTGTTGAGATCTGCATGTGTAATTCTAATTGAGATAAATGTTAGGGTTGATAAAGAAATATAATGTGCATTTTTATTCTTATTCTTTTTTTTCTATTTAATTTGTTTCTTTCATTCTCATTAGTGTTTTATATTTTTATATTCTGTATTTTAGACCTAATCGATAATCAACAATAAACTATTGCTATATTGCTATTACTTTGATGTCTAGAATAATGTGATATCATAAAAGTAATTTAACACTGATTTTAGCTCAAATTGGAAACCATTCTTAGATTATTATCTGATACATGGACTGGAACCACATGCAAAATTTGATGAGGTATCCAAATCAGAATAGATTCTTATTAACATGGACTAAGTGTATTCCAGCATATAATTCCATTTTGTGATTTATATTATGTTGACCATAGTTCTTGATATTCACATTCAGCTCAAGTTTAAGTTTTCAGTGTGACATAATATTAAACATATATTGTTCCTGCTCTTGCTGTTCTTATATTAGAAAGCTGAAGTCTCCATCACATTTTAAATCCCTGATTTATTTAGCTGGAGCATATACTTCTATTCTTTTTCATATTCTGTTTGTATTTTTTTTATAAAGTGTTATTTTTAAAAAGTAGATCATTCAAAAAGGAGAATATTTATTTATTTAGCATATGGTGATGTTACATTAGCCAAGAGACTACAGTACTATTACAAAGTAGTTGTTTTGTTGCCAACAATTGCTAGTCAATTTTGTTCATGCTCACGTGTGCACTACAGGGAGCCTATTTTAAGTTTTGAGGTCATTCTGCAGCAGCATCTGGGACTTTTCCCACCACTAATGTCACCTGGTATTCAGGCATCGCATTCATGCCCAGCAACAGTCAAATTCATACTTCTGTTTCAAACACCATTTTTTCCCACCAAAATGGTAACCTATTTATCTACTTGCACAAAATATGCTTTCAAACTGCTAGGTTGGCAGAAACTGAGGTAAGTGACAGGAGCTCACTCCATTACTAGGTGCTAGGATTCAAACTGCCAGAGTACAGACTTTCTCCAGCATCGTTAAGCCACTGAGCCATCGACCATCTATAAAAGGAATATATACATTAAGGAAAAATGCTCAAGCATGTACACTATATTAGCATACATTTAAATACAGTACAATTGCACATGAATGTTGTGCTATTTTTGTTTAACAAGAAAATATCATAAGCTGGTATAGAAGTGGAATGGAATACTTCTCTTTGGGAAATAGATTCTTTTTATCCAATATATGCCTCTTAAAGTTTAAATGCCATCAGTCAGTGTTCTCTTATACCGCTTCCTGTTTGGAACAGTAACATATCACTAAAAGACCGCAGGTAAGTTATGCAATCTGCCTGAGATATCTCTGCTCAAATACTGATGGTAATTGCCAGTCTACACTGCTGATCACATTTATTTTTAAACTATTTTTTTTCTATTCCGTATAGTTACAGAGAGTGACAGACCTGAAATGGAGAGTTCTACCCAAAAGCAGGAATGGAAGAAAGAACCCCGTGTACCGAAGGGGGTGGGGAGAAATCTGGGCCACAGTCCAATAAAATCAATATACAGATTTTCTCTTTATGCATTGACTTTTTAATCACATGCATAATGAATTTAATCCAAATGGCTTTGGCACTGACATATAGGAAAAAGCCTAAGAAGCTGCGATTTTTTTTTCAAAGCACTCCACATAATGTACTTTTTTCTACTTGGAAAAATAGAATTTAATTATTCTGGGCTTTTAATACATTTCTTACACTGGAGAATATAAAGTTTCCCATTATTTTGTTTGTTCATTTGTTTGTTTCTATGCAGTAAAAAAGAGTTTGACTTTTTGGCTATAGTTTAAAATACAGTCTTAACTGCATCATTTGAAGGCAAACAATTCCATATTATTACTACATTTTAGTGTAAATAAATAAATATGCTTCTAACGTGATCTTAATTCAGTTTAAGAAATAATAACAGAAAATGTAATGTGCTTCAGCATGTCTGTTGTAGTTGGGGTTTTTTAATGTTAACTTTTATAATCAGTTTTCAATAATGTAAATTAATATTCTTATATTTTACGGCAGTACACAATAGTGTATGAACTTGGAGAACAATTCTGCAGCTTCATTATTCCATCAGCATTTTCAGCAAGTAAAATAGCATTTACTTAAAATAATGCCTGTTAATTATTAGCCAACTTTGTTCAGCAATGATGTAGTTGATTGAACAAAGTCAATATTATGATAGACATAGATAGACTGTGCTGATATTACTGCACCAAAGATCCTAAGAATTTATTTTGTGTATGGTGTACAAAGTCAGAGAAACCTTCACATGCTAGATACACACTGCAGTCCTGAAAGCTCAGAATGCTAATTTATTCTGTTCAGCAGTTGCACACCTATCCTTGGGGTACCACAAGGAGCAAACTAGCCTTATACCAGCTAACTAGCGATCTCAGGTGCCTGACTCTTCCAAGTTCCTCCACTGGTTTTGCCTTGCCTCACCTTGTGTCACAGTGCCTGGCACCCAGCCATGTGCAGCACCAGCTTCCGTTCTCCGCACACCAGAACACAGCTAGCTTTTTTCCCACCAAAGTGGTACCCATTTATCTGCTTTCTTTCAAACTGCTGGGTTGGCAGGAGATAGGGATAGAGCAATGGGAGCTCACTCATTTTTACTGCATGTTACTACAAATAATATAATATTAAGCTGGAACCAGAAGTGGCCCAGGAGTAGCAGAAAGAACGGTATGCATTGCTGAAGGAAATCCATTATTGCCAATTTTTCTCTTCCAGGACTGCACAGCACTTTTGTGTTCTCCTTTACTTTTCCAGAGAAAAAGAAGAGCATATAATCTTCTCTTCTGGACCCTATTAATCTTTAAGCAGATGTCTATTCTCCTTGTTTGGACTTGGCCACTACAACCAACTACTATAGAGACATTTGTCTTCAAAAGCACCTGAAGGCCAGACAAGGAATAATGGATGGAAACTGAGCAAGGAGAGATTCAACCTAGAAATAAGGAAGAATTTTCTGGCAGTGAGAACAATCGACCAATAGAACAGCTTGCCTTCGGAAGTTGTGGGAGCTTCATCACTGGAGTCTTTCAAGAAGAGATTGGACTGCCATTTGTCAGAAATGGTGTAGGGTCTCCTCCTTGAGCAGGGGATTGGACTGGATGACCTATAAAGTCACTTCCAACTCTGTTAATCTGTTCTAATCTGTTGTAAACAGCTGCAACTAGTTATCATATGTACATATGTAAGTGTGTGTGTATCTATATCTAATCTATTTATCTATCTCTATCTGTGTATCTATATCTATGCATTTCTATCTAGCCAGGTTTCTACCTACGTAAACTATGATGTTCTGCTGCCCTGATTCTGTGAAATCTCAATTCACAAGTGCTGGGCTTTTGTCCTGCAACTCTCTGTTGCACTCTGGGAGATTCAGATGGACCATTTCTGTCTTTTTTGACTTCGTCAGTGAGCCATACCCTTTTTTTAAACTTCCCTGTTAAAGATACAATGTTTCTTTTTCTCTTTCGTAGGCTTTATATGCTTTTCTATCTAGCCAGGTTTCTACCTACATAAACTAGGTAGTTTACGTAGGTAGAAACCTGGCTAGATAGAAAAGCATATAAAGCCTACGAAAGAGAAAAAGAAACATTGTATCTTTAACAGGGAAGTTTTTAAAAAGGGTGTGGCTCACTGACGAAGTCAAAAAAGACAGAAATGGTCCATCTGAGTTTCCCAGAGTGCAACAGAGAGTTGCAGAGAGAGATCAATCCTTGGATGTCATCCCATATCTTCACCATTTTAAATGCTCCTAATGGATATTTCATTCCCTATATTTTACACAGGATGACATTATATAGTTAATTGTTGTAAAACATGATTTAAAAAACATTGAAACATCAAGTAAAATGCCAGGCATAATGTAACACTATAACAAGTAAATTCAAAATTCATTATCCTTATTATTCCAAGTGACACCTTGCAAAATGGTCTGTTGACTTTCCAACAACTGATTGAGCAAGATAGTTAATAATCTAGAGGATTCTGTAGTTAAAATGTGGCTAATATTTTAAACAGGTCAGCAACAGATGAAATTTTTAAAGTTGAAGCTAAAGTAGAAATGTCCAAAAGGTTGATAAAAGTAGAAATAAGCAATTAATTGACAATCTTTGCTTTTTGGAAATATAAAATCCATCTAGTACAATTATTCATCTGTGTAAATAGAAAATAGGGAAAAAATAAATTAGTCAGTCTTTAGATTAACCAAGCAGGTGTTGATTTAAAATCTATTGGGTGACAAGAAGAAGGCCTTAATAAATGTCAAATCAGGTAGAATTACATAATGGTGGGAAGATATATATTTTTAGAGACTACAGTCCCCCATAGAATTTCAATTCATTAGGTATAGATCAGTATAACTCTGGTCCAAGTTAGTGTTACAGTTTTCACTGATTCTTTTTAATAGATTTTGCTAAAAGCAAATAAATTCATTCTTCACAGATTTCCCAAATATTTAAACATTTTTTCTTATTTGCAATTTTCCATAATGTATAGATTGTTTTTATGGAATAACTACTTTATTCTGATTTATTTTGCCTAATAAGAATAATTATGTTATTGTGCTTACCTTAATCCCTTCTAATTTAGATGTCCTTCAAATACAAGGCAGAACACACCAGAAGGACCAATTTATTAAAGATGAAGCAGTTATAAGTGTTTTGAAAGAGTTCGAAACCTTTGCTATCATGTACAATACATGCCTCAGAAAAGCTGAACACCAGGTGAGCCATTAGCTGGAAGGCTTATAGGTCTCAAGCAGTTTGCGTGAAGGTCAATTAGTACAAGGAGAATTAATACCAAGGAAGTGAAGGATAACAAACTTAACAATTGGGTTGAGAAAATATATGCTAATTGTCTTTCTTCAATCTCATCTCTGAAATAATTTAATTCACAATGCAGAAAAGCTTGATTGAAATCATATCTCAGTAAAGTATTTTCATTCTAAGAGAAAACATATGTGTTTCTCTTGTCTGCAATATCATGCCTGGAATTATTTTAAAAAGCAGATGTTTAATTTGAGTGCAACGATAATTACATTTGTGTGAAAAGCTAATAAATTAAAAATTAGGGAGCAAGATAACTGTACTCTAATGAGCTTTCAGAACAAGATATGGAAATGCACTTTAGTATACCCAATTGCTTTTTTTTAAAAGTCTAATTAGATATTTAACATGTGAGACAAGAGCTGCTATTGATTAGATTTTGAAAAACATCCCACAAACAGAAATTACAAGTGCAATTTCAAACTGTTTTGTTAAAATGATTGGCTAGCTCACCTGTACAAATCAAACCACTTTGCTTTTGTTTTCTCAGAATTTTCATTTACAGTCTTTACCACATATTAAATAATGTCAACTATCGGAGAAAACATAAAATACTTTATTTCACGAAAGGTATATCACGTGAAGTATTAGTACTACTTTATAAAGCCTTACTAAGAATACTGCATCCAGTTTTTGTCACCACATTACAAAAAAGGTGTTGAGACTTTGGAAAAAGTGCGAAGAAAAGCAGCTAAAATGATTAAAGGCCTGGAGACTAAAACATGTGAAAAACGGCTGCAGGAATTTGGTATGGCTAGTCTAGAGAAAAGAAGAACTAGAGGTAACATGATAGCAGTATTCTAGTATTTGAGAGAGTGTCACAAAGAGAAAGAGGTCAACTCAGTGGCGGGTTTCAAAATTTTTTACTGCCGGTTCTGAGGGTGTGGCTTGGTGGGTGTGGCATGGCTTGGTGGGCATGGCAGGGGAAGGATACTGTAAAATCTCCATTCCCTCCCTAATCCAAAGGTAGGTTACTACAAATCCCCATTTCCTCCTGATCAGTTGGGACTTGGGAGGCAGAGAATGGATGGGGTGGGGCCAGTCAGAATTTTTACTATCGCATCTCTGAACTACTCCAAATTTCCTCTACCTGTTCTCCAGAACTGGTCAGAACCTGAAACCCACCTCTGGGTCAACTTATTTTCCAAGTACCAGAGGGCAGGACAAGAACAAGTGGATGGAAACTAATCAAGGAGAGAAGCAACCTGGAATTAAGGAGAAACTTCCTAACAGTGAGAACAATTAACAGTGGAACAGCTTGCTGTTAGAAATTGTAGGTGCTTCCTCACTGGAAGTTTTTAAGAAGAGAATGAACAGTCACTTGTCTGAAATGGTATAGGGTCTCCTGCTTGAGCAGGGGGTTGTACTAGAATACCTCCAAGGTTCCTTCCAGCTCTATTCTGATTGACAAAATTTGAGTCAAAATTCAGCAGGATTCTGCAATTCAAACAAAAAGGTTTGTACAGTAGGCTGCATGGTTTTCCCCAAAAAATATTAACTATAATCTACATTTTTCTTGTGCTGAAATCAATTAGTGTTAGGGTTCTTGTACAATGCCTATTCCTTTCACTAAGGTTTTTTTGGAGCCAAATTATGGTAGAATTTATGGTCCATTTCTCTCATTCTGGTATAAGGCTTGAAGCAGTTTTTAAAGATGACCATTACAGGTAGTCTCGACTTAGGGCCACAGTTGAGCCCAAAATTCCTGTTGCTAAGCGAGACATTGTTTAGTGTATATGGTTTCCCCATTGACTTTGCTTGTCAGAAGATCACAAAAGTGATCGCATGACCCGGGGACCCTGAAACTGTCATAAATATGAGTCAGTTGCCAAATATCTGAACTTTGATCACATGACCATGGGGTTGCTGCAATATTGTAAGTGTGAAAAATAGTCATAAGTCACTTTTTTTAGTGGTGTCATAACTTTGAACGGTCATTAAATGAACTGTTACAAATCAAGTACTACTTGTATAAAATTCCCATCAATGGGAGAAGAAAACATTGGAAAGCTATGTTGTCTTCGTACCATCGTTACAAACAAAGTGTAACCATTAGAAAATATTGCTGCAGTCAATACAATTTCAGACATAATCAAGCTCCAGGTACTGAAAAATGGTAGCTCTTCCATATGATCCCATTTACTGGAAACTATATAGCCATGATGGCGAACCTATGGCACATGGTACCATATCTGTGAGCACGCAAGTGTTGCCTGAGCTCAGCTCCAGCGCACATGTGCGCGCCGGCCAGCTGAATTACAGGCCTTCAAAAATTGGGAAATGGGCCGTTTCCAGCCTCCCCAGAGCCTCCAGGGGGTGGGCAAGGCCGTTTTCACCCTCCCCGGGTTCCAAGAAAGCCTCTGGAGCCTGGGGAAGGTGAAAAATGAGCCTACTGGGTCCACCGGTAACCTTTTTGCCATTGTGTGCCAAAAGCGGGGGGAACGGGGGGGGTGTTGTGCATGCATGCGTGGGGTCCCAGCACAGGGGGGCACTGAATTATGGGTGTGGGTATGTGTGTGCACAACCCCCCCCCCCTGTGCTCCCCCTGCTTTTGGCATGTGACAGCAAAAAGGTTAACCATCACTGCTATATAGGAAAGAAAGTCTCTATAGTATTTATCAGTTTTGAGTAGGCAGTAAACAATCTGACAGCTTCCTATGTTTCTACTCCAAATTCAAGTTGTTAAAGATCACAACAAGAATAAACCTAAAGGCAAGAAATTATTTTCAGTTATTAAACTAAAGTAAAGATGCTCCAGCCAGGTAGGATGCTAAAAGAACTGTGATGGTGCAGTGGTTAGAATGCAGTATTGCAGGCTAATCCTACCAATTTCCAGGAGTTTGACTCAAGGTTGACTCATCCTTCCATCCATCCAGCGTTGGTAAAATGAGGACCCAGATTGTTGGGGGCAATATGCTGACTCTGTAAACTGCTTAGAGAAAACTGCAAAGCACTGTGAAGTGATATGTAAGTCTAAGTGTTATTGCTATTGCTAAAAGTAGGGAAACCCTTCTAGGAATATGAATCAATTAAACTGGCATATCTACTTGAAAAGGCCTTTTCTCATATAGGAATTTTGAGAATTAGAAAATGGCTCACATGTTAGGTAATGGCTAATTACAAAACACCCATTCTCCAGAAGACAAACTGATAAAATTGCATCTCTTCTCCCACTGAGACTTCGCAGGATTTATGCCACCACTCCACTTAACCATTTTTCCCTCAGACAACTAGGAAAAGTTATGAACAAAATATTAGACTGTAGATGCCCATTATTTTATTTTCTAAGAATGCATCTGAGATTTATGTGGGCCCAAAGACATCTTTACAAATAAAGAACATTTTAAGGTTAGTAATTTGCTTTGGAACATACTAACTTTTCAATTTTATAAATAAAATATACTTGTTTATTCGTTTAAAAGATTTATTTAGCTACCCGGACTTTTATAAAACTTTTCTGACAGCTCACAATATAAAAAATAATAAAAGATACACACCCAAAATAATTTCACATGGCCATGTGTTGGGTTTAACTCTGATCCCAGCCCAATGTCTGAGAGAAGTTCTAGGTCTTAACATCCTTCCAGAAGGCCCAGAAATAAAGACCTTCCAGATCATGGGGAAAGGCTGTTCCAAAGGGCAGACACCGTTATAGACAAAGTCCATTTTCTGGTCCCATCAGGTGACATTGTTTAATAGAAAAGATCTGGAGCATGGCCAGTTGGCCACCCAATATGATCTATTGGGACAGGCAGATATCCTTAGGCTAAGTGATCCCTCAGATAAATTAGATTGGGACTGGAAACCTGGTAGGTATCAACAAAAGTGTCAGCAAATGCAAGGGGTTACATCATGGAAGCAACCCAGAAAAACATTTCTTTCCTGCCTACTGGATTAATGGACCTCAGCCAGCAGACACATCTTCGAAAAGGGGTTTTTCTGAAGATGTTGATGAACAGACAGATTTCTTAGGGGATATATGGTCTCAGAAATACTGAACGTTATCAGTCAATATCAGCTAATAGATTGTGCCCAGTAAGCAGCTACAACTAGTTCAATCATTAATGTGAAATCAGTTAACAACCTAGCTGCTTCATTTCTTCCAACTTCAATATAAAGAAATTCTTCAGTAGATGTAGCCAAGGCAGTTGTGTGCTGGTAAATGTTTAACAACTGGCTCTACCAACTCAGTACTTTACAAAAGATTACATGGATAGTACTCAAGACTAGGAAGTTGTGGGTGCTTCGAAACTGGAGTCTTTTAAGAAGAGATTGGACAGCCATTTGTTTAAATTGGTATAGGATCTCCTGCTTGAGGCGGGGTTGGACTAGAAGATTCCCAAGGTGCCGTTCAACTCTGTTATTCTGTATTTTATAAAATTAGGACTGGAGCTTTGGTTGCTAAGTGATTCAATTGTTGAGTCGCACCTGACTCTATGACCTTTTTGCCATGGTTGTTAAGCAAATCCAGCTTCCCCCATTGACTTTGTTGTCAGACGAACCCTAGGAAGGACACAAATCACAATCGCGTAAACCCCAGCATGTTGTAAATATATGCTGGTTGCCGGGCATCTAAATTTTGATCACATGGATGCAAAGACATCATAAGTAAAATATGACCAGTTGTAAGTCATATTTTTTCTAATGCCATTGTAACTTTGAACGGTCATTAAACAAATGGTCACAAGTAAAGGTCTCTTGTTCTGTAAGCAAAAAGCCATACAATATATAAAAACCCATGGCTGTTTTTATACAATTTCATTTTAATAATTTGAATCTTATAACTGGCCAGCATGAGAGCTATCTGACTTGCTGTTAGAATTCATTATTTGTACTAATGATCACAGTTACATTACTGGTCCCCAAATTTTTAACAATAAGTATTACTTTGTCAGACTGGAATTGTCCATTTTGCCCGATTCATAACCCCATCGTAAAAACTTCTTCTACCAAGTTCTGTCTGAACTTCCTCTTTTGCAACAGAGATACAGAGACAACTTGATTGGTGGGAAGTTGTAGTGATAACTGGCACAGCATGCAGTTAAGTCTTTTGTACCAGAACAAATCATGAATCATTTTCTTGAACTTGCTTGTAGGGCAAGACTCTTGCCCTACATTTTTATTTCACATAAAAATGGCCCCAAAGAGTAATTCAAATTTAATTATGACTTTATTTGAGGCTATTTGGGGCATGGGAGCCTCCTGCAGTTCATTAGCAGCATGTTAAAGTCAGTCATTCAATTTAAGAGAAATAAATGTAATTAAGATCTTCAGCACATTAAAAAACATCTAGATGACTCTAACCAATTATTTCATTTAATTTTATCTTTATTTCCAGCACTAAGTTTTTATTTACTATGAACTCAGTAGTTTGCTATTGCAGTATTGATTTACCCTGGCACCCTGTCTTGCATGCAATTTATTAGCTTGTGTTTTATTAGAAATATTTTGTTGTAATTCTAAATTACATGCACTGTGTGTAATTCTAAATTACCCACAAGCTCTCTGGGTGTTTGCTATCCAGTGAGGAAGGTCATCATGAGCAAGTGTGACTAAGCAATCCCTAGGAGCTGATGTACATATTAGTCACAGACCCAAATGACACATAATTGACTCAGTCTGGAGAGTACCTATTGATGCATTGATTATAATTGTCTCCCGCACCAAATCTCTCTATGCTTATTCCATGCCTGTAAAGTCTAATACCAGCAATATGTTTTATGTGTGAAACCAATGCATATATAGCTTTCTAGGGTGAGTTCCGTTGAAATCTGTGAGTTTCACAAAGTCTTGCTGAACTCCAGTTTGCAACCTTTCCCACAATTTGCCATGATGGCTGTGACTTCTGGAAAGTATAATTAAGAGTGACCAATTTCCTAACCCTATTCTGCCAAAGGTTGAGGAGAGTTGCAGCAAGGGTTGCTCTTTAACTTTATTTAATCTAATTTAATGCACATTACAAACAAGTTTTCACAAACAGAAGAAACAGCAAAGGTTCAATGATTTCACTTCAAGAAAAGGACATAATTTTATGGCTTTCCTGAGAGGTTTTCTTTTCAGATCACAGTAAGAAATCTTGACTTGTTGAGATAATTTTGCCTCCTCTGTGTAGACAGGGTTCTGGCATTTATAAAAAATAAAAAGGAATCTATCAGAACCAAGATCTCCCCTAGGGCACCATAGATTTTGCCATAAATTGGCTGTATCCAAATACCCTCCAAATCAAGTGTAAAATTAGAATCACTTAAAATTATTGCAATCATCTTGTTTAGAGCTTACTCCAATCTCTTATTTCCATATTGTTTGAAGGTATATACGGTACTGTATATCTTTTAGATTATATAGATGTAAAGGATATTTCATTTAAGCATATCTCCACGTTATTTATATTATGATTATCTCATTACATAGATATTGGTGCGCATGTTGTGAAGTTTCCGAAAGTTGTTCTCCCTCCCTCCTGCTTATAGCAACTTGAAAACTTCGCAAGTTGACATATGTGTATGTATGTGAATTTATCTATTATAACGTCTGTATTGATATATTTTCTTTTCCATATATTTTAAAATATATTAAAGTATCATTTATATAGATGCTGTTTACCAACTCATATAATCAATTAATAAAGTATCCTAATGACGCTAAATTTAACATTAAAGCAAGCCACTTTCCCCGTTATATATCCCCAGATCCATTTCAATAGTTTTATAATTAGTATTCTTTTAAAAAAACCTCTCTTTTTTTAATAAGCTAGTTTTGGAGAAATTATTTCATTCTGCATGGACAAAGTTTTAAGATTATAAAAAAGAAAGGTTGGATTAAATCTTTTTGATGGGTGGAATCTTTTGTATCATGTTAAGAAAGGGAAAATCTGATTGGTACTTACGTCACCACCAATATACAATAGAAATCAAATTTACTCATATTCTTTTATAGCAAGAATGTGAAACTTTCTTTAGGCCAAAAATTGTATCAGTCCACAAACAAAAAATGCAGGACACATCTTTTTTTTAAAAAATTTTTCCCTTTCTGTAGCTGAGTTAAATTCAATTTTCAAAACGGGAACGCAGAGGGCTCCAAGGACCACAGCGAAGGTTTGGGGGAATCTCCAATTTTGTTGTGCATTACAAAAAATATTTGTGTGATGTTTTGGTTCTTGATTGCCCCATTCATGTATTCATTATACATCTGAACATTATGTCTTCCTTTCAACTAATTCTTAAATCAAGACAAAATTCTGCAAAGATGTAGATGCAGAAGCAAACAGTTAAATCATCTTTGCCTAATACTGCAGAACTGGAATGTGTTTTTATGTATTGTCTCCCAAAGAGCTGCACTCCTAAACTGACTTTTTCTTGAAAAATCCCACTGCTTAATGTAACAATCATTCTTCAAGTAATAGGGAAGGGAAAAGAAACAAATGAGCTTTAGTATTTTTCATATCATTATTTAAAGTGTATTAGAAAAACTGGAAGATAAACAAAGAATAAATGGGCAAGTAGAGTCAACACCAAATGATCCAAGAAAATTATCCTCTTTCTCCATAGAAGCCCTATTGCTGGTGTATTTATCCCAAGTTCTATTTAAAAAAACAGCACTTCCATTAATTCACTTTCCAATATAACAAACAATCCCTTCCCTGTTTCTCCTGAGTAATGTACTCATTTGACCACAGTTGTGTGAAAAATTGCTCTGTTAGGAATTTGGCAAATGTTCAAAATTTTCCATAATTAATTCAAAGCCCCAAATTTTGATTTTCCCATGATTTTTTAATATGATTAAATGCTTGTTTACCTATACATGAAAAATGAGCTCATTTGCAAAGTAAGTTGATACATATACTGGCTCAGTCCTATAGATATCTCCTTAGAAACAAATCCCATTTATTGAAGCACTAACTTCTAAGCAATGACTGCACTGTGTTGCCATTTTAAAATACTTTTTCTTATTATTTGCTATGAGACTGAAAATCAAGGCGCAATGTTAAATTTTAGCATTTCATAGAAATGTCATACCGGAGATCTGGATTCTAATAATTACTTACATGTTTACTGAGAAAGTTTTGTTCTCAATCAGACCAATGTAGAAAAGGCAGGGAATTTCCACAGAATAATATATTACCAGATTTTCACTTTAAATGTCCAAACAGAATTTATTTTTCCTAAAGTACATTGAATTGTGAAGAGAAAAGTTAATTTGACTTTATGTATTAGAGTAATAGAAATTAAATTAAATTTATTGTGATGAAATTAAGATCATGTATATAAACTAATGCCAAGAAACAATCACGAAAATGAAAGCTCTTAAATCATTTCCAAAGTAACGGTGAGCTGCCCCCGATATACTAGCACCAGTAATTCCATATCTATCTATATGTAACTTCAAAAATAACTAAACAATAAGTAACATATTATCTATTAAAGTACTGTAGAGAAATATCCAATAGCAAGTGAATCCTTGAATATATCTGTTTGCCTGTTGTAATATAAGTAAAAATAACTGCCTTATTTTATCTTTAGCATTTGTACAATTCCAACTACATGAGAGTCATAGCAACACTGCAATCACTGACTCGCAACCTCTCTGCTTCTTAAAAGCTTTGAACTTCAAATTTCCTGATTGGAAAAGTCAGATATGCATTACCTACAGGGATAACTCTATGAGTCAGGCAATGGTCTAAATAGATTGGCAAACTTCATGCATTTAGAGCAAGTTTTCATTAATGTCCTACCTTCATTTCCCTGATGTACTGAAGATAACAGGTCTAAAAGACATGAGTCTAATGGAGGTATCAGGTCAGGGTGCCTAGCAAACCAAGGGTGACATGTAGCCTTGGCACTCTGATTGCCTACATTTATCAGAAAGGTTCTATCTAGCATCTATTGTATTATCTAATATAATGTCTATAGATTTGTTGTATAAGACAATTCCAGATACTAGAATAATTGAATGGAGGAAGATAGATCTCCAAAGTTGGAGGGTATCAACTGAAGTGGTTGTCTATTATCTATCTATCTATCTATCTATCTATCTATCTATCTATCTATCTATCTA
>WNWU01000003.1:18420535-18472049 GCA_012654045.1 Ptyas mucosa
CTATCTATCTATCTATCTATCTATCTATCTATCTATCTATCTATCTAGATTTCTAAAGTTACCACAGAAGCATTAAATGAATTACATTTTTTGTTAATTACTCTAAAAAGTGCATATTTTTAAGAATCAAAGCAGATACCATCCCACTTCAGTAAATATCCTCCCACTTTGGAGATCTGTCTTCCTCCATTCAATTACTCCAGTATCTGGAATTGTCTTATACTACAAATCTATGCATATGATTTAGAATTAAGTATTTTGAAATTCAGTGACCCTTATATGTAAGTATATAGGTATAAGATCATCTTGCTAAATTTAAAATCAAAGAAAATAGTCAATTTGGATTTGTTCAAACAGTTGAGTAAATGATGTTTAGGTTCTATGCTACAAAATTTGTTTGGATTCCCTAATTATTGGTGTGACTTATGTTGGTCTTTGAACATAACAAAAGTTTGAATAAAATTGGTGTGACTAAATATGAAATGGATTTTTGGCTACATTATCTGAGCTGATCACTTGATAGTACAAAGAAATATAGAAAATTGGCTATCTCGGCATCATCCAGGTTTTTACAGCCCAACTTTGGTAGCTCTTCTTTTGACTGAATAGTTAAACCAGAGCTGTCAAATTCCCAGCCCTCAGGCTGGATGCGTCATGTGCTGGCCACGCCCCTTTAGTGAAGGGGGAGAAAATCTCAATATGTCATCCCTGAGTTAAATCATTAAACCAGGGAGGAAAGAAGAAAAAGAAGAGGAGTAGAAAAAAGAAAAAGAATTCAACATGGGAAAAGGCTCTTTTTCATTTATTCTTTGATACCCTAAGAAACTAGTGGGATTGTAACCTAATTAAAATACATCGAAGTCAGCACAGCAATTACAGTAGTTGATAACTGTCACTTGATTACCCTTGAAAATTGATAAAAGAAAGTTAACAGTGATTGCCCTCCACAGGTATTAGATATCCTTGCTGCTTTAGAAATACAATCATTGACTTACAGGAGAGCTAATCAGCTGCTGACTGTTATTTCAGTATTAGCTGGAAAAGCCTATTAATGAAATATTCGTGCATCTGCATGGCAGGTCTCTACAAAACAATAAAAGCCAGTCCTTTGTTCATGTGAGCTTGAGAACCTGTCAATTATTTTCACTACCTAGCTCAAGTGAATTTTCCAGTCAAAGCATCATTCAAAAATAGGGAGTGGGACCCTTCATACATCATGTGACAAAAAATCTTACCCCCTTGATTACACTTGAAAGAAACTGCAGTCAATCACCACGTAGTATTCAAAAGAATGAAATGTACAGTATTTATGCATTTGTATTTGTATCCATTACTATTTTAAGGTCAAGCATCATATCTGGACTAATCCTGTGCTGTCATGTTTATGGAATCTTCCCAGTTTACTCCCCTACAGATGGACTAAGCTAATTAAAGGCATGGAGACAAAAACATAAGAAGAACAGTTGCAGGAATTGGGTATAGAACACATGAAGAACAGTTGCAGGAATTAATCTAGAGAAAAGAAGGACTAGTGGTAACATGAGAGCAGTATTCCAGTATTTGAGGGGTTGCCACAAAGAAGAGGGGGCCAACTTATTTTCCAAAGCACCAGAAGGCAAGACAAGAAACAATTGATGGAAACTAATCAAGGAAAGAAACAACCTGAAATAAAGCAGAAACTTCCTAAGAGTGACAATTAACCAGTGGAACAGCTTCCTTCAGAAGTTGTAGGTGCTTCATCACTGGGGATTTTTAAGAAAAGACTGGACAACCACCTTCCTCAAATTGTATAGGGCCGTCCAGTGGTAAAATCCAGATTTTTTTACTACCGGTTCTGTGAGTATGGCTTGGTGGGCGTGGTGTGGTTTGGTGGGCATGGCAGGGGAAGTATTCTTCAAAATCCCCATTCCCACCCACTCCTGGGGAAAGAATACTGCAAAATCTCCATTCCCACCCCACTCTGGGGCCAGCCAGAGGTGGTATTTGCCAGTTCTCTGAACTACTCAAAATTTCCCCTACTGGTTCTCCGAACTGCTCAAAATTTTCACTACCGGTTCTCCAGAACCTGTCAGAACCTTCTGGATTTCACCCCTGGGGCTGTGATGGCGAACCTATGGCCAGAGGTGGCACGCAGAGCCCTCTCTGCTGGCATGCGCCCCATTGCCCCAGGTCAAATCTCCATGGCATTTCTTTCGTGAGTTTCTGTTTCCCTGCAAACGACGAAACAAAAGCTCTTGAAAGAAAAAGATCTTACCTTTTGCCATGCTGCTGGTATTGGGATGCCCTGCCTCCCGCCAGCCAGCTGGTCTTTGGGTCTCTGCTACGCATGTCCATGCATGTGTACATTCGTGCATGTCTGCATGTTTGCACATGCACACATTCAAGCATGTACGTGCATGCACACGTTCATGCACAGACCTTAGAGTTTGGGCATGTGTGTGCACAGTTTGGGCACTCGATCTCTAAAAGGTTCCCCATGACTGGTATAGGTTCTTCTATACTAGAGCAGTGGGTTAGACTAGAAGGCCTCCAAGGCGCCTTCCAGCTCTAATTCTGATTTAATAGTAGCTCTCAGAATTTCCAAGTAGCAAGCTGAATAATGAAATAAGTGGGAAATTACAGGAACTGTGATTACAAATTTTGAAAAGACAGCAAATTGGTAAAAAAAGAGACTGGGGTCCTTCTACATAGTGTTGAATCACATCTCCCAATTCTATTGATCTACTTTGAATTCAGTCACATCCATGTTCTTGTTTTCCATACAGGGATAATGGTTACAGGCAGGGAACTTTATCAAGTAGGGTAATGGAAAGTATATCTGGTAAAGATACCACAAAAAAGATGGAATGATCTATTCCGGAGAATCCAGTCTTACACAACATCCTCCCATTCCATGTTTCACATTTTTTCTATCTGTTCCTCAGCAGTATAACATTCTTTAACAAAAATATAACAATATTGATTCTTACATTGATTCTCAATTTCTTGTAACATTCCATTATGAGTTTCACTTATATGTGCATATAAACACATAGTTGCTTTTGTTCCATATAAAGTTGCAATATGTTAGAAATTAAATTAAAATTAAGAATCTAGCTTCCAATTGACAATGGTGATGTATTACATGTATTTTATCATTTCAGATGACATTAATAGATTTTATTTACCTGTACTTATCATCTTGAAGCTTGTGTCCCACTGTCTTACACAGTTTGTAACACATATCAAATCCTTGACCTTATGCAGCTTTCATCATTAAACAGATATTTATATTTATTTATGTATTTGTTTGTTTATTTAGGAATTCAGGAACCAAGCTATTCTATACATGGAGTAATCAAATATGACCTTTTTCACATATCTTACACCGAGATATATTTTCTAAGTCAGTACTTTTAAATACTGAATTCTTAAACCTAGTCTTCTGTAAGTACGTTAAGCTCTTTAGCTTTAAGGCTTGAAATTATCAGATCCTTGGTGATTAGGGCTTAGTGCACAGTAGCTTGTTGAATTCTTTTTGACAATTCGAAGCCATTAAACTTCCAGTGGATTAAACCAGGTCATATGGGAAATGATAATAAAGAAACTAGTGGATGGAATTGCTAGCGCTAGTATCAAGTGTTGGTCTAGCTATCCTTCTGATTTATACTTAATCTAACAGATTTCTGTTTCTCTTGCTGTCTTTTTCTCTTTCCCCCTTAATCTCCCTGCTGGAGTTACAGGCAAGTGGATATATGTCAGCAAAGGGTACAATTTAGTTGCATGTTTCATTCAGAAAAATGACATAAAAGATGTATATTTCTCTTACAACTATTGGCCCACTGTGGTTTAAGGATTTACTATCAGATAAATTATGCCAAGTAAAGAGTAAGCTTAAATTAAAAGGAATGGATCAGAGAAGTATCTATCCCATTCACCATTAAGCTAGTAGTATTTTCATATTTTGCATATAGCATTTGCATATTTTTCTTCTTAAAACATAATTAAGAATAACAATAGTTGATTGCTGTCTTGATGTAGCACTTAAAAACTAAATAAACAGAACTATGTTTATTGAAGGTGCTTAATTTGGTAGAAATGCTCCTTTTTCTAGCACAGTATTACTTGGGGGTGGGGAATATTAGTGTGGTGTCCCAATGTATCCCTTCTAACAATTTGAAGAAGGGAGGCAGTTCTGCAACAGAGTCATTGTGGAATTCAGGATGCAAGAAAATTGGGAGAGGAGTCTCCAAAGAGTTTATCAATGGAAATATTTTTACTTCACTTTAACTCTCATGATACCTCCTATGATACCTCCTCCCCTTTATCAGTCTTCGCCTGTAAATATTTTAAAGCATTATACAGTAAAAGATTGAAAATATACAATTTCATATTATTAAATTTTTGGAAGATGTTCAGTGAGCTCTTCATTAACTTTCGTATCTACAAACATAATATATATAAGGTCTTCAGAACTATTCCAATTTTTTTTTACCTAGCCAGCTTGTTAAATTATATTTCATTTAAAAATACTATAAAAGTAGATGTTGGATCTTTGTGGACATGCAGCTCTCCTGTCAATCAGCACACATACCCCATTATTTATATTTATATATTAAACCCAATTGCATTGCATTTTTTACTTCACAGTTGTTAAGCATCTTGTGAGAACACTATTTCATTAGCTTTGTTCTTATCTACTTCATACTTTACATTTCATAAAGTCTTTCTTTTTCTTTAGAGAGATGTTTGCACATATAAACAATCAGTTAAGTAATAACCATTAGCTTTATGGCTTGTGTTATTTTAAAAACACACAGCTTTGTTAATACTCCAGAAGAGATTAAAGGAGCAAAAGCCAGAGAGATTTTTTCTCTCATATCAATGTATAAAGGCTTTTGTTTGTTTTTAAGTAGACTGAATTATGTGATAACAGTGTAGCTGAATGTTAGTGTTCCTCCTTTTATGTACATCAATAATTATTCTTGATAGTCTGTATTCCCACTACAATAATTCCTTTTGCCAACATTGTCAAATCTTCACTATTGAGGAAGAAAGGGTTATGGCATACTTTCTTTATGACAGGGCTGGGGAACTCAGGAATTCTCTACAATCCAATTTATTAGCTCTTAAATTCACTCCAGATCCCATTCTAATTTTTCACTGGAAATTTACGATGATTTTTGACAGCAAGGTATTGGAAAACTTGGATCTTTAAATCTAACATAAATTGGGGTTAAAATCTGTGACAAACTGCAAATTGAAAAATATCCAAGATGATATTAAGAGTTATGGATGATCTGAATAAGATACATTCCAGAAGTGTTTTGTAATTTATTGGGCAGGAAGTAAAGAATTTGTTTTTAGCACAATCTTTTGTTACTTGTAATGTATGTTCATGTATACTAAGCAATAGAATGAAGGTACTATATTTGTCTGGAAATTAAGAACTGATATCTCGTAAGAAATTCCGAATTACTATGAAAGGGTATGGCTGAAGGGTATAGGGGAATATAATAGCAGGCGCAAGTACAAATTCATCAGTATATTTTTATATTAACCAATGAAAGCTTGAATAAGCAATGAGATATAAGAATAAAGAAGAGGCTGAATTTGAAAGAAAGTCCAGCAAACAAATGGAAATTAAGAAACATGAGATAGCCAACCATGAAGAGGAGTGAGGTAGATGGGATACTTTAGCTTCCATTTGTCTTCCTGGACAAGACAATATATTTTAGTAAACAAAGGCAATTGTGCATTAATAATAAAAGTTAGTTTATGAAAACAACTTTATCAGGCAGGAAAGCCATTCTTTGTTCTAAAATATAAAAAGCGCAAAGGAAGAGAACAGCCTTAGGTAATTAAACTGAAAAATGCCAAAATTGCTAATGTATCAGAGAACTATTGCACAAATCACCATTTTAAACTGCAACATGTTGGATGGCTGTATTACAGTCATGTGTGGTAGAGTGACAGGAAGTGTGGAGAAAGTCACAGTAAAAAAAAAAAGTTGGAAAGTTGTCTATTCTTGAAGAGTTGTGCAAACATTGATTAAATATCCCTTCACAATATTCTTTGAAAGAAAATCAATTGTCATTCACAGAAACAACCAGGTTTTTAATAGCAACAAAATGTAGATAAAATCATACTATCTATTCCTTCAGAAGGAGCAAAATTTCATGAATTGCAGACCCATTGGCCACAATTACTAAAACAGAATTAAGAATAGGGCAGAAATTGGGATCTATAAATTTGTATGAAAATTATGGTTTGGAGGGGGGGGAGGGAGAAGGTAACAGTGATGACAATTGTCATGTTTTGTACATGCAGGGTTAAAAAGATCTTGAAAATGAATAAATATAAGTGCAAGAAGAACT
This sequence comes from Ptyas mucosa, assembly GCA_012654045.1. Classification (NCBI taxonomy): domain Eukaryota; kingdom Metazoa; phylum Chordata; class Lepidosauria; order Squamata; family Colubridae; genus Ptyas; species Ptyas mucosa. Next base: position 18,426,892 of record WNWU01000003.1, read on the forward strand.
TCAAACAAATTAAAAGGAAATACACTCATTGCTGAGAAAAGGTGAACAGTACGTGAATGAAATGTTAATTAGACAATCATAATTACATTACAAGCTAGGTTATCATTTCATAATATCAACTGAAGAACATTTGCTATTCAAAAAGTGATTTTAAAAAATGGTAAATATACAATACATATGTACATAGTTATAAATGTGAAGTGAAAAATAAACACTACACATATCAAAGAGGTGGATGGATAGATAGATGATAGATAGAGATAGAGGATTAAGTTTGACTGACTTGCAAATTTATGCTCACATCAACACTTTACAAGAAAAAACTGGTTGCAAAATTAATTAGAAATTTCTAAAGCTATTTAAAAAACAAATCTGACAGGATTATGAGGGTGGAGGCAAGGCAAGGCAAGGCGGAAAATATTGATAATAAAGACCAAAAAAATTCTGCTCTTCCAAAAAATAAATAAGAGTTTAGATCCTTTTAATAGATGATACCAAAGGACTGAATCTAAGGCATTCAGCATACAGATCAAACGCTCTACCATTAACATGTGTAGAATATAATGAAAGTTGGTAAGACTTTTATGTAAAAAATATATATTTTTTAAAAATCTTCATATAACTACGGTAATAATTCATTAAATTATAAGTCTTCAGTTTTTATGAAAATGTTCTGACTATCCTTATTACCTAAATTCCAAAGTATTTCCTCAAAGGAAAAAATGGCATATTACCTACAAATAGTTCAGTGCTAAGCAATGCACTTTAAATTCCTACCATGCCCTGATAGTGTCAGTATTCAGAACACAATTCTCCATTTGTTATGTGCATTATATATACTGTACATTTACTGGATATCTAAGAATATTTTTCAGAAAGGAAATTCTACCCATAATCTGTTATAGTACATAACACATTTAGTAAATTTATTCTTATGAAAGGACCTTAATCTAATGAAATCCCAATGAAATAACAAGACAAAAGTCAAAGAAATTATTTGAGAATTGCATATATTAATGGAACTCAATACCATTTGAATCCCATTAATATTAAGAAATTAAAACCAACATATAAAGATACAAAATACCATAAATTTGCATTTGATAAGATGCTCATTACACATTACTCACAGGTGTAACATTAAAAATGTATTTAGGAGGATTAACCACTATTGTTGCAGTGAATATTTTAATATTCAGTTTATATTTAGTTAACGTATTGTGCCAAATATCTAATTAAGATACAACACCTTTTAATGGTTTTTCATAAAATGGAATATCTACCTGGCATTGCAAAAATTAACATGAGCTATATGATTTATTTGAGAGAAAGGAAACTTTAATAAAACAAAGACAATTGAAAAATCAAATTTCCACGCAGAGGTTTTTTCCTCTCAGAGGCAATGAGTGTCAGTCAAATTTTTGAAGGATGCATTGCCATAGAAATCCAGATGCTCACAAAAAACTATGCTTTTCTGCCCACAGAAACTTGCGGGATTAATATTTATGAATATCTCATTGTACTAGAATATTTCCTTCTTTTAGTTAACAATTGATAAATAAATCCATTGACACAATGGATTAATACTTAAGATCATGGGACAGAATTTAGACTATCAAAAATGACAGCAAAACTAAAAATAACTCAGTATTCTGATTGTTATGTTATATTTTGACACTTGACTGATTATTGAAACAAAATTTGAATTGTGGTTTCTGTTCTTCTATTGTGGTTGCTGCTTTTGTGATTGTGGTCAGAGCTCTGTCCAATTTTCACTGTTGATATCAGCATGAATACACGTATGGCATAGAAATTATTGCACCATGCTAACTTAACTGTGGTGGGTGGTGCCGAAATTCTTACCACATTATTCTGAAGTCTGTCAGCAACATTTTAGAGGAAACCTTGGAATGTTTCACAAATACCTTGCATTCAACTTCCCACATCTCGAGGGCTGAAGTCAATAGGTAGTCTCATGATCCATGTTTAAAAGAGTCAAGGTTTTCATGGGTGAAATGCAGGGTGAAATCTAAAATTTGTTACTACTGGTTCTGTGGATGTGGCTTGGTGGAGGGGGGGTAATGTGACTGGGTGGGCATGGCCAACTTTTTTTTTTTTTACTTTTAAAAGCATTTTTTCTACAACCTCTTCAACTGATGATCAGGCAGCTCAGCTGGGATTGTCAGAGGCTTCTAAAAGCATTTTTTTCTGCAACCTCTTAAGGTGACAATCCCAGCTGAGCTGCTTGATCATCGGTCGAAGAGGTTGTAGAAAAAATGCTTTTAAAAGTAAAAAAAACAGCCTCTGATGATCACACGGCTCAGCTAGGCATGGGGGCAGGGCGCAGGGATTTTTGCTACCGCTTCTCCGAACCACCCGCCACCATCGCTACCGGATCGGGCAATCCGGTCCAAACCGGGAGTATTTCATCCCTGGTTTCAAGCCTTAACTCATTTAAGTTTCAAACCTTAACTCATTCATTTGGCCTCCCAAACTCACCCAGTACTTAAAAAGAATATGTTCAAGCTAAATGTTATAATGTGATCAGTTCCATGGAGCTCTCCAAACATAAAAAAGATGTTGCCGAGACACATATACTTTATCCCAAAGGCACATTTCTGGATCCCTGCTTTAATTTTATGAGTCTTCATTTGACTATTTTAAAATAAAAATACAATTTGTATTTAATTTGACCATTTTTAAATACAAATGTTTTGTACAAATAAACATTGATATAAAATAGGAATATACATTTATTTCATTTTTATCCCACCTTTATTATTTTTATAAATAGCTCAAGGTGGAAAACATACATAAAACTCCTTCCTCCTTCCATTTACCCCACAATAACAATCCTATGAAGTGGGCTGTGCTGAAAGAAAGTGACAGGCCAAACATCTCACAGCCTTCCTCTATGGCTAAGGAAAAACTAGAGTTTACAGTCTCTGGTTTCTAATCTTTTTTTTAATAAGTTTTTATTTGTATAAAAGTACACACAAAACAAAACTAGTGATAATAAAACATACAAACCAAACATGAAAACAAAGAGTTCAAATATACATTTTGTCAACTATATCGCAATAGAGATGTATGTTCTTATTTGTGTTTTGACTCTTCTTTGTTTGATCTTATTCATATATCTATTTTTATTATTACTATTTACTTTAATTACTATTAACTTATGCTAGTGATTTATGTTCCTTTTCTGTAACTCCAATTGTTCTTTATTCTTTTTTTCTTTTTCTATTTTTCAACCAAGTATACCACTTTTCCCATACTAGATAATAGTCATGTTCCTCTTTATCTTGTAATTCTTTTGTGAGTCTGTCCATTTCTGCACATTCCATAATCTTATTAATTACTCTATCTTCTGTCGGTGTGTCACTACTCTTCCAATTTTGTGCAAAAATTATTCGTGCTGCTGTTATTATATGGATGATTAAGTATTTTATTTCCTTTTCATATTGTCCATTTATTATACCTAGTAGAAAGGTTTCCGGTCTCATTTCTAATCTTCGTTGTGTGATTTCTTCTACTTGTGTTCTGATCATTTGCCAGTATTGTTGTGTTTTTGGACAGGTCCACCACATGTGGTAATAGGTTCCTTTATGCAATTTACATTTCCAACAAGATGGAGAAGTGTTGGGAAATATTCTTGCCAGTCTGGCCGGTGGAAGGTGCCATCTATAGAATATTTTGTACATGTTTTCTTTATATGATGTAGACATTGTTAATTTATAGTTTATTGTCCATAATTTTTCCCAATTATCTAACTACTATGGTTTTATTTTAGAATAATTGAGTTGGAAAGGACCTTGGAAGTCTTCTAGTCCAACCGCCTGCTTAGGCAGGAAACCATATACCATTTCAACCCTGTACATAGTTATCCAATCTCTTCTTTAAAACTTCCAGTGTTGGAGCGTTTACAACTTCTGGAGACAAGTTGTTCCACTGATTAATTGTTCTAACTGTCAGGAAATTTCTCCTTAGTTCTAAGTTGCTTCTCTCCTTGATTAGTTTCTACCCATTGCTTCTTGTCCTGCCCACAGGTGCTTTGGAGAATAGCTTGACTTCCTCTTCTTTCTGTCAACCCCTGAGATATTGGAACACTGCTATCATCTTACTCCTAGTCTTCCTTTTTATCAAACTAGACATACCCAGTTCCTGCAACCGTTCTTTATATGTTTTAGCCTCCAGTCTCCTAATCATCTTTGTTGCTCTTCTCTGCACTCTTTCTAGAGTCTCAACATCTTATTTTACATCGTGGTGACCAAAACTGGAATCAGTATTCCAAGTGTGAACATTATATATAAATGGTTTATTTTTCCTGTTCATTCTGCAGAACAGAAAACATGAATGTCTTTTAAAGAAACTGTAAAAGCTTTCAAGTCAACCCAAAGCTTTTCTTTATTTTATTACATTTCCGCAGACAGTGTTGTATATTGTCCCCTCAAAGTAAATTAATTAAAAGGGCTCATTCATAGCCCAAGGAATATATCAGAAGTTCAAATCACCAAATAGAATCTTGTTTCCAATGTGGTATGTAATATCATTTCAACATTCACCTTCATGTCATTTGTTTCATTATGTATTATTCTCCATGATAAATGCATTTGAAATAGTTTTGTGACTTTTCTAAAGGAACAGTTATCATGCATTATAGTCGGGTTGGTTTTTACTACTACAGCACTGTTTCTTTTTGGTTTCCATTCAACTCCACATGCTTTTGATGGAAAAGCCACCCTGTGTCAAAATCACCTTGAGCTGATATTAAATAAAATAAGAGTGCTGTGATTCAGCACAATGTTACAAGTTTCAATCAGGCAACTGATTAAATTTTGAACTTTGTAATCTTCTGCATACAATAGCTGCAAAGAAAAAAAAATACCATTTCTCTGATATTACTGACATTTCCGTAGATCTTAGAAAAATTCCCTTCAGTGTGAAGAGGAACTGCTTCTTCTAATTTGGAACTCCCCAACATTGTTACATAGATTTCTATTAGAAAAATATTTTTAGACAATGTTGCTTTATTCACCACAGAATAATACATACATTTTTAAGCACCCATATTAACATTCACAAAAGTTTATTGTTGAGTTTTATATATGTATGTGTGTATATATGTATATGTATACATTATGTATGTATGTATGTGTTACAAACACGCACATATCAAAATTACATATCTGAAAGTAAAGCCTATAGTAAAGCCTGAAAGTAAAACGTATTTACATTGGACCTGACCCCAAGTTATGCTAGTTTCCATGGCTAAGACAGGTCTAGAATCTGTGTCTCTTCACTTTTAATCAAGTACTTAACCACACTGGTGTGGTGGGGAAGTATATATACATGAGAGTCCGATATGTATGTTCATTCATGTCATTGCTGATTCTGGCAACTGCCTGGACAAGTCTAAGCAGTTTTCTTGGCAAAATTTCAGAAATAAGTTTTATAGCCTCCTTCCTATAACTAGGTAAGACTGATTGACCCAAAGTCACCGAGATAGCTTTGTACCTACGATGGAAGTAGAATGCATGATCTTCCAGTTTCTAACCTGGCGCATTAACTATTACATCAAACCTGCTCTCTCAGGTTTGTACACACACAATAATCAGTGGTGGGTTGCTACCGGTTCGCCCCAGATCGGGTGAACTGGTAGCGGTGGCAGCGGGAGGCTCCGCCCACCCGCCAGGATGTTTCTGCGCATGCACAGAACCATCTGCGCATGTGCAGAAGCATTGTGCACGCCCACAAGTGAACCAATAGTAACTGGTTTTGAAACCTGCACCTGACAATAATGTACATACACATACAGATACCTATTCATATTTGCTGTTCTTGTCTATAGACCAGATCTCTCCCAACCTGATCCTTCAGATCTCCCAACAGTGCATCCATCACTACTGTAATTGAATCTCTCTATCTTGCTGCTAGTCACCTTTTTCTCTTTCCTTCTTTTTTCCCACCATTATTGTCTTTCTATAAGTCTGGATCTATTTACTTTGTCTTTTCTATGAGTGTAGCTGAGTATATCCATTATGGAGTGAACTGAATTTTATCATGTGATTATGAGGAACTGTAGATTGCTCAAAGGATCTCAACAATGTGAAGGTATTGCACCACATTTCATAGCCTTATTTTGCTCTTGCATACAGAACCAGTTGGTTATTAGTTATATTCAGTCTAATAGATAATGCCTTTTGCAGAATGCAGGATGCAAACCAATTATAATTCCTCTCTGGTTTCAAGGATATTTATAGTTTTTATTTATTTGTTTATTTTTTATTTGTTTATTAAGTTTGTTTGCCACCCATCTCGCCCAGAGAAGTAAGCAAATAATCACAACTATTGTAACTTTTTCATTAAATAAGAGAATGGAGAGGTAACCGGTTAGCAGCATAGAATTTTTATCTCTACAGTTAAATTGTGCACAAACAGACCAACACACACACACACACACATATATACACACAAATACATACCACTGTTTAGACAATTCTCTGAATAATCTAATGCAAGAAACTTCAATTCCAAAACATCCGGCGATATAAAAACAAACAAATGTATCATGACATATATTTTTGAAAAATCCATCAGAGCTCCTTCCATTAGGAAATTACAGGGCGAAATAACAAAAGCTATCCATTTTTATGCATTATGTTCATGCAATTATCAAGCTATCAATCCTGAGTGCCAAGGTGCTGAAACTCTTTTTTCCTAACAAAGGGAAAAGAAAAAGAAATCTATTTGTAGCCCTAACAGGTACAAACGATTACAACAGCTTCTTTCCATTTTGGAAAGAACTGCTCTACTTATCATTAAGTCAAATTCAACTGTATGTCAATGGTCAACTATCAGATCATTTCCAAAAGGCAAAAAAGCATTGTAACTATTTCTAGTTATAAGTCAAGTCTTTAAGGTAGGTGTTGTTGTGGTCCGCCAGCAGCGGAGTCGGACAGTGGGGAGGCTGAGGAAGAACATGGGCCAGTCCTGGAGGCTGGGGAAGGCCCGGATGAGGGCTCTGCATCGGAGGCAGAGATGGGGCCAAGACCATCTGGGAGTGATGTGCGGACTCCCTAGCCTCCAGAGGCTGACAGCAGAGAGACAGAGGAACAGGAGGAGCCTGTTCTTAGTGCACGCATGAGAAGAGCTACCAGAAGGCAAGAGCAGCTAAATCAGAAAGGATGACTCAGGAGTAAGGCCAAGAGATGATTGGCCCCTCCCATAAGGCTTAAAAGACCAGGAATGGCTCTTGGGCTCTTTGTCAGAAAACAACGTTGATAGATTTGTTTCTTGTCTTGCTGCATTTATTTCTTGTCGACTTAGTAGACTTAAGGAGCATAATTAGGATTTACATCTAGTAGACACCTAGGCATTTATACCACTTTTACAACACTCCTGAACCCTACTTAACAGAGTTTTTTAAAATCACAGGCTTCATGAATAACTGATATGTCTATGGGTGTTTTTGCATGTTTGAGGAATGCCTTAATCATACATTGCTTTTCCACAGAAGGCTGAGTTTTCATAGCCTTGTGCTCCTCAAAATCATATACACAGATATAGTCCTTGCTTCTTGAAATCATGAAGCAAATAGCTCTGCACTTAAGTGGCCTCTGCACTTAAATTCTATCTGCATAAAAATAAGAAGTGTGTAAGAAATGTATGAAAGATCAAGTAACAGAAGTATTACCGAGGTCGGGTATACAAAGGCTGCAGGAAGCAGATTTAAACAGTATGCTCTCCTAGCCTTAAAGCAGTCTCTCTAACCAGTTTTAAGATAGACTGGGGAAAAAAGAAAACATTAAAAAGCTATGGCTGTCAAATAAATGGATGTGGAAATATAGTAATTACAATAACTGAAGTGAGAGTGATAAATGGAGCAGATGGCATTGCTTTTCAAAGAAAAATTTCTACTTTCATTAAGCTCTAAAAACAAAACAATTATATAGTGGTTGCATGAAAGATAAAACACTGGAGAGAGCCCAAATAAATACATTCCAAAGAATGAGGAACTAGCAACTTTTTAAAAATGGCAAGCAGTGGTAGGACAAGCCCTACATTTGCTACCTGGAGCTACTCCAGTGATTGAGGTGGCATATAGCTAGAGAGAGATATAAATAAAATATTCAGTGTACCAATCTCAGATTCCAAGAGCTATTAATATTTAGTAGTCAGATTTAACCAGTCCTATGCAATACTTAATAAAAAATAAAATAAAACCAATCCTCGTTCCATTAGATCTGAAAAGCATGCAAGTAAAACCTTCAGTTAATGATAAGTAGCACTTTTTACTGTTAAGGGATGAACAAATGCTTAGGATTTAATACCCAGACATTATGTGAGATATATAAGCTATGCCACTGAGTGTTTAGTATCTGCATTGAGTTTTGGCTTATTATTGAATATAATCTGAAGTCCAGGATACCACCCATATAGTAGGATAGCACTCAAAATTGAATCCAAGATATGAAAACCATTCAATCCTTTCATGTACAGTAATATCCCGGATGTAAGGGGAAGAACTTCTTTATTTTGAATTGGTAACTGAAGTCAGACTGCAGAACCTTCTGTACCTCCAAGCGTGGCCTGCAGAACATCTTGCTCATCTTGCCTCTCATTAAATGCCAGTCCCCTGGTTTGGTGTTTTGATTTTATCTATTGGTCTCTATTTCTGTTAAGATAGTTATAGGATTTAAACAGATATTGATCCATAGAATGTTTCTGTTCACAGTTCTAGACCCCAGACCACTTCCTCTTCCGTGACCTTCCATCCCACCTCTCCTTGTAATTGTTCCCCCTTCAACCATTCATCATTTCATGACCTCTCAATGGGTTCTCCTCTCTTGTTCTTTTAAATTCTCTGATGTGAATCTTGGGTTCTCTTGAACCTCCCTGTAGTTACTCTTTCTCCTGGGCATCTATAGTATGACAGCAATTTAGAACCTTGAATGAGAGTGTGTGTAAAGGTGGCATTTAGGTGATGGTGCCCCATGTGTGTCATGATTTTGGCATTATCATAGTGCGCTGAGGACACTGTTGCTGCCTCTTCATTTACATAGTGGCATTTTGGCCATAAAAAGAAGTCAAACAAGATGAGTTCTCTACTGTATTCTTGTTTACAGTGATATTGTTATTCTCACATAACTTGAGAAGGGAAAACAAAATAAAGGGATAAAATCTTTGTGTATCTAACTAAATAATTAATTTTTATGCCAAGAATCTCATTTTTTAAAAAAATCATTTAATTATAACATAATGCTTCCAGTTATTTTGGGGCAATTCAGGCTAATTCAAAATTTGCCCTTCAGCACATAATTTCATTTTCTTTATTTTAGTTTATGACATTGTGCAGAGTTTGCCCCCAAATTAATCAGATCTCTGCCTCTGACATGATATAAGTTTTACTGATAAAAATATAAGCTGGATTTATATGGTAGTATTTTTTTTAATCAGCTTCCCAGTAACAATTCCTGACCCTTTTCCTGAAATCATTCCCACTCACTGAGTTTTTAAGGGAATAGATACTTTGAATTGTCAAGAGAGTGAGCAGCATATAGCAATAGCAATAACACTTAGGCTTATATAATGCTTTACAGTGCTTTACAGCCCTCACTAAGCAGTTTGCAGAGTCATCATATTGCCCCCAACAATCTGGGTCCTCATTTACTCACCTCGGAAGAATGGAAGGCTGAGTCAACCTTGAGCCTGCTGAGATTTGAATTGCCAAATTTCAGGCAGCCAGCAGTTAGCAGAAATAGCCTGCAGTACTGCACTCTAACCACTGCGCCATCACAGCTCATATATGTATATAAATAAACAGCACAGGGCCTCATCTAACTTTACCTTTTATGAGCCAATCATTTTGCAAACCTCTGAGCAAATGGAAGTAAACCAGTGAATAGACAGAATCATTTCAACACTGAAATATCAAAACTTCCATAGCCAACAACTAAAGAAATGTGAAAAACAATAGCCTATATTTATCCCTTTCTCTTTTTCCCATCATTGAGTTTTTCTTAGGTGGGATAAAATGGCAAAAATATTGTTTTTCTAGCAATCTAAATGTTCACCTCAGACAATTTTTCAAATCTGCAGTAAGAAAGATTATGCAAACTGGGCTTTCATTTCACAGTACAATTACACTATAGTGTATATAAACTCTATAAATAATAAATAGCCATCACAAATATGACAGATAAGTTGAAATATTTAAAAAAATGAAAATAGGATCATCATCTTCAATACCAGCTTTTTCATGGGTATAGGTATGGGAATTGGGTATGTTTAATTTATGAAAAGAAGGATTGGGGTGACATGATAGCAGTGTTCCCATATCAAACCAGCTGTCACAAAGAAGAGGGATTTTCCAAAGCACCTGAGGGCAGGACAAGAAACAATGGATGGAAACCAATCAAGGAGAGAATCAGCCTAGAACTAAGGAGAAATTTTCTGACAGTTAGAACAATTAATCTGTCAGCACTCCAAGCTACATTCACTCCAGTGCAGACATAAAGAGAAGAAGAAGATGCTTGACTTTCACCTACTTATTTTCCCTGCAGATAATATCCCCTAGGAGATGGGATGGGAGTGGGACATTCCTGTGAGCTGAAGTAGTAGAGATAGGGAAAGTGACTTGGAAGATGGCCAATGAGATGCCAAGAATTGGGGAACGGAAAGGGAAAGGTTTGGGGTCAGAGGGTCAGTGTCGGCTACGATGGAGTCGGGGACAGATCATTGTACTCAATAAATGAAAGATTTCATCAAAGACTATTTGTTTGGAAATGCAATTTATTTGAGACGCCATCGTAACCTGACATAATCATTGGGACAACTTGCCGCCAGAAGTTGTGAGTGCTCCAAGACTGGAGCTTTTTAAGAAGAGATTGGACAACCATTTGTCTGAAATGGTATAGGGTTTCTTGCCTGAGCAAGGAGTTGGACTAGAAGACCTCCAAAGTCCCTTCCAACTCTGCTATTCTGTTATCCTGTCATTCGTATTTGTCCATCTGTTTCTGTATAATATATTCTGGGTTTTCATTATATTAAAACAAAACTCACTCTCTCTCTCTCTCTCTCTCTCTCTCTCTCTCTCTCTCTCTCTCTGTGTGTGTGTGTGTGTGTGTGTTTGTATTTGTATTAATGCATACATACACAGAGTCAACCATTACAGATACACACAAAAAAACATGATTTGAAAAATTAAGGTCTGTTTTAATTTAATAAATATGCATATATACCCTCATTCACATATAGTATACATACTGATACACACATACACATATTCATTGTGGGAACTGTCAAACTGAACTAAGCTGACAGATAGTGAGAATAGCATTGTACAGTGAAATCAGACTGAAAGTTGACAAACTTCAGGGAAGATTTCTTTTAGATACTTAGTAAGGAAACACATCAGGTAAAAATCAACACAAATGTGGAGGGAACGACAGTTTGCCAGGAAAAAAAAAAGTGTACACACAAATACACTTGGATAAAATTAAATAAGCTTTGCATTTCTACATGCCAAGAAACTAATTAGAAATGAAATTGCAATCCAGTGATGGAAATAGTATGAACAGAGAAAAGGAACTTGGTGGAGAAGATTATTTTCAGCTTTTTCTGATTAAATTATAATAGAAACAGTGGCATTGGGTGAATAAGACTTGTCATAATTGGAAATTTCACTTTGGAATTTGTTTTCCTTCAGGAAAAGGAGTACAACATATACTAAAAAGAACAAAAAGAAGGTGCTATAGAGTTTAGACAATTCTACACATCGGAACATGTGCATTCTTGAAACAGATGCAGCCATAATAGGAAAATATATTTTAAAAGTAAAGATTTATTTTATTTTTATTTATTAAAGTTATTGGTTGCCCATCTTACCACAGAGTAACTCTGGCAGCTTAAAATGTTAAATCTATACAAAACCTATGCACAATACAAATAAAATATTATAAAAATACAGATACCTAATTCTAAGCAGAGTGGGGAGGTGGGATCATTAATTTATCCATCAGCACCCCAATGTGAAGTCTCCCCATTGGAACCCCAATCAGACTGACAGAGCCAGGACTTTAAAGTCTTGTGGGAAATCAGTAGGGTTGGTACCAACCTCACTCCAGAAGGCAGACGTTCCAAAGAAAAGGATTAAGAGAATTTTGATAAATAATTTCTATGGATCTTCCCAATTAGCAAGCTTTAGAAAGATACCTAGAATTAAAATCCTCTGAAGGCTGCACCTTTCATTCAGTATCCACAGGATACTGGATGATTGGAACCCATAGATCCTGAACACTCAACCATGCCTATTGTTTCAATTGGCTGAAAGAACAAACAGTATGTTCCTATTTCATTATCCACTTTAGCATGTGGCTCCTCTCAAAATATATGTTTTCCCAGCTATGGTTTTGTAGGCAAATATAATTCTATTATGGCTATATAACTGTTTTCATGCAAAACTGCTGAATCCTCATCAAAACAATACTTCTCTGCAAATAGAAAATTAGGCATCATGGAAAGCATTTGTCCAGTCATGTTAGTTGAGGAATTTAAAAATTATATGAATTCCTGGAGAATTTTTCCAGACTGACTTTGTTTTCTGACATGAGATTTTTTTATATATATAGAAGATAAAATAAAGAAAATAAAGTCAGTATGAAAAAAATTTATAGATTAAAAAAACCTATTTATTCTATTAAAAAATCTCTTCTTTCACAGTTTTCAGGTTAGCTTAGTATCTTTATTCCAATTTTAAGCTACTAAATAATTCCACCGTTGTAAAACAGATACATTTATTTATTGCTGTATTTCAGTCAAGAGTTCTGATGGTAGACAAAATATAATTAAAACAATTATGACAAATTATATAAAAATATCTTATGTTAAATTATATGAGTAATAAGGTAATTAAAATAAATCAACAGCACATCTCTTAATGTTACCACGCTACTAAAAACTCAATCTACCTGAATTATGCCTGTAACTATTTTTTAAAAAAACTTTCACGACTTTATTTCCCATGAAGGGCTGTTTGATAATGTAAAATATCTCTCTCCATGAATGATATGTATAGATGAGGGTATTTTATTTCTATACCTTATTTTAAATAAGAAGTACATTCTGAAAACTCTGAAAGTTTGTCATACATAATGAAGGAGTCAGAATAAGTGTATCAAGTGTTGAGTTTACTCTCTTTCAAGTTAATTGAAAAAATTGCCTCCAGAATCTGTTCTTGTTGGCTTGTGACAACTTTCTACACCTTAATTTCATTTCCATTTTCCTCCTTTAACTGTACAGCTGCAAGTGAGCAACGTGTGTTGCTAGTCCCAATGGTTAGAAATGCAAATAACCAGAAAGAATTGAAAGCTGTGATAAACCTTGTTGAAAATATACACTAATCCGATTGTGCATCTCAAAATAAGACAGTATTAAGAAGATACCGTAACTGCAAAAAGCCACATTCCCAAACCAACCTATATTGTTCTACCCTGGCTGCCAAATTCTATTCCATCAAAACATAATTCAACACAGATGCCAGACAAAAGCCTTTTTTCCATGATTGGTTTAAGTCTCTACTGCTGTAATACAGAAAAGTCTGAAAAAGCAATATAAAATAAAATAGGAAGAACTATAGCAAAATATCAATATACCATGTGTTTGTTATTTAACTATTTGGGCACAGACATTGTTTGGCTACAGACACTACAAATACCCCAATGGAGAACATTATAAATCTATTTTAAGAAATTAATGAATTTTACAAGGATTTCCAGTAGCATTTGGTTGAGCACTGCTTACCACAGAACATCAGTACTTCTTGTATTCTGTCTATATCTTCTCAGACTAGAACACAAAAGCAGAAATCAATTAGTAGAAGAATAAAGAAGCAAAAATTGGTTAGTAGACACCAAATTGAATAACCGAATAACAGAGTTGGAAGAGACCTTGGAGGTCTTCTACTCCAACCCCTATATAGGATTTCAAACAAATGGTTATCCAATCTCTTCTTAAAAACCTCCAGTGTTGGAGCATCCACAACTTCTGGAGGCAAGTGGTTCCACTGATTAATTGTTCTGTCAGGAAATTTCTCCATAGTACTGTACTAGGTTGGTTCTCTCCTTGATTGGTTTCCATCTATTGCTTCTTTTTCTGCCTTCAGGTGCTTTGGAGACTAGCTAGATCAGCTTTATGTTAATGAAGGGGAAAAAATAAACAAGGCAGGCATGAAACCTGAATAGAAAAAGTCTGGACTTGAGAGCCATTCTGATGTAATGATTAGGGCATTGGGCCAGGGGAGAAATGTAAAATTTGTTACTACCAGTTCTGTGGGTATGGCTTGGTGGGGAGGGGGGGCTAATGTGACTGGGTGGGTGTGGCCAACTTTTTTTTTTTTAACTTTTCAAAGCATTTTTTCTAATGCTTTGAAAAGCCTCTGCCATCAGGCAACTCAGCTGGGATCATCAGAGAAGCTTTTTAAAAAATACCTTTCTGACGATCCCAGCTGAGTTGCCTGTTCTGCAGAGAGGTATTTTTTAAAAAATACCTCTCTGCCAATCAGGCAACTCAGCTGGGATCGTCAGAGACTTTTCAAAGCATTTTTTTTACCACCTCTTCGGCCAAGAGGTTGCAGAAAAAAATGCTTTGAAAAGCCTCTGATGATCCCAGCTGAGCCCTCCTACCCCATGCCCAGCTGAGCCGCACGATCATCAGACGCTTTTTTTTTAAAGCATTTTTTCATCAAAAGAGGTTGTAGAAAAAATGCTTTTAAAAGTTTTTTTTTTAAGCCTCTGATGATCGTGCGGCTCAGCTGGACATGGGGGGGCGCAGGGATTTTTGCTACCGGTTCTCCGAACCACCCGCCACCATCGCTACTGGATCAGGCGATCTGGTCCGAACCAGGAGCATTTCACCTCTGCATTGGGCCCAAAACTGAAAACATGAGTTATAATCCCACATTAGGCACAAGCCAGCTGGATGACCATCATTCCATCTTAGCCCTCACAATAAGGCAATGACAAACCACTTTTGAAAATTTTGCAAACAAAACTGTATGGTCTAATCTAGGCAGTCCCCAGGAATCAACATTTACCCTAAGGCACTCACAGAAACAAAGAACCTTCTCACGATTGATGGCAAATATACGTGTTCCAGCATAATGCTGCAGGATGTGATCTGAGTTGGTCACCGGGACCACCGATTTATTCTTCCAAGCATTTGGGTTCATGCTGGAGCCCGTCCTCAGAGAACTTCTCTCTCTTCACACATTCTGGAGAGAGAGAAGTTCCCTAAGGATGGGCTCAAAAACAAGCCTGAAAGCTGGAAGAATAAACTTTTGATCCTGGTACCTATGCAGTTTGGATCCTGCAAAGAACAAAGAACCTTCTGTTCACTGTTACCTTTAACTAGTAGCTGAGATATAAATAGAAAAGAATAAAGAGAATCATAATCAGTTAAATGCCAAGTTAACATTTTGCAATTCTAAAAGCAGATCAGTGTCAGATATAATAGTGTATACCAGTTTATTATCAAATTTGCAAATCAATGAAGCTTAGTATCACCAAAAAAAATCATCTCCTTCAAATCACCCACTTCATCTCTGAAGACACTCAAGCAACCCTGAAAATCAGTACTTCATTTTAACATTGTCAGATAAGGTGATTATAGACAATTGATTCACCATCTTATCTGCATGGGGTGGTTATTATTATGAAACTTTTCATTGCAACAAATTTTCCAGATATTAAATTCAATAAAAGAAATCAAACAGAGTTACCCTTTCTTCTGTCAGATAAGAAAAAGGGGATAGATAAGCAGAGAGTTACAATCAGGGAGAATAAGAGACTCAGTTCATAGCAATGTACACAGAGCATTCTTTAGGAATGCACTTGTGAATGTCAAGTTTGAATTAGTTAAATAAAATTGCTATTTGAATGTTATAAGCCTAACCTTCATAAAGTTAGGATGATTGTATTGTTCCTGAATAAAATGGGTAAATTCCATGCACACTGTATTTCTGTTTTACTGTAATATTTAAAAACAAGTCATCTGTATATGTTTTGAAGTGCCTTATTGTCTCCTAATTTGGTACACTATCTGGCAAATTCTGCGAATTGAGGTCCAAAAACATCTAAAGGCCAAAACATTGGGAAAAGATTGAAATAGATTGATTCACATGACAAACATATGAAGCAGGGGTGAAATCCAGCAGGTTCTGACAGGTTCTGGAGAACCGGTAGTGGACATTTTGAGCAGTTCGGAGAACTGGTAGCAGACGTTTTGAGCAGTTCGGAGAACCAGTACCAGACATTTTGAGTAGTTTGGAGAATTGGCACATTCTGGCCCCAGAGTGGAGTGGGAATGGAGATTTTGCAATATCCTTCCCCCAGGAGTGGGAGGGAATGGGGATTTTGCAGTATCCTTCCCCTGCCATGCCCACCAAGCCATGTCACACCCACCAAGCCACGCCCACAGAACTGGTAATAAAAAAAATTGGTTTTCACCACTGATATGAAGTAAAATAATTTCTTTACACTGACTCTTACTTTTTTCAGATGTGGCTCAAACAATTATTTTCACAAAAGACAACATAGCACCCTAAACACATGCAATGTCCATCTCCCTGAGAGATTCAGAATTTGTCCTGCATTTAAAACATTTAAACCAAGTCAACCTCACACTATAGATGGTTCAGAAAAACAGAGCATCTGAACCAGGCACACTTGGTTTGTGACGATATAATTCAAAAATAAGTCTTGGAGGATCCTCTTCCTTGAGCAGAGAGAAATTGTGGATTCCCTATGGAGTACCAAAAATTGTGTCTGTCAAAGAAGAATAGGCAAATAACAGAGATCACTTGCCCAAGGGCAACATATGGATGAAGCAATAAACCTATGCAAAATAGTTTATAGGAAGTGAAGCTCCTGAGGCTCATATGAGCAATACAGTATGAAAATACATAGCAGGGACGCTATGGTTAAATTCTACAAAAATGTAATGTAAGTAATATATTATTACTGAACATATACAATATGTGCACTGCATTAATCATGCCACCCTCTGGAAAATATTTGCCAGTTTGTTAGAGGCAAGCTTTCTGAATATATATGTTGATGAATATAAAGCCATACCAGACGCAAAGGGAAAAAATGAACAGATCTGAAAGAAAATCAGTGTTTCAAAGAAACAGTGGCAGATTATAACATATGGTAAGGTTGTGTTGAGGGAAATTCTGGCATTAAAAATGGCAAGGCTGTCTGCCAGGAAAAGCAAAACGTCTAAAACTCTATTTGTGAGAGAAAAATAAACGAAGAAAGACAAGGTCGGGGAAATAGATAATTTCAATCAGGGACTGAGATTTTCTTCAGTTTGAATTGTCCTGCAAAGTTATATATTGTAATTCATACCTCCCAAATATATAAGCATGCCAAAACATAACACCATAATCCATGAGTAATATTAATCACGGTAATTTAAAATTTTATGATTTAATTTTGGGAGGAAAAACACAGATAGAGTAAGGAAATTTGATAGAATATTGAAAAGAATATAAATCACAGTGTACATTTGTGGAAAAAGATATATTAAAAAGCATTTATAAAGAAATAGGGACACAAATTCAAACAAATGTTTATGTGGATTTTTACAAAACAGTCAAGTGCATCTGGAAACATGACAGAATAAAGATAACTGTCAAAAATAAAAAAGTGAAAATCCCAACATTGAAGAGATATTCTGGTTTATAATAAATAAAATATTTTGAATTATTGGAACTTAATTATAAAAGTGTTAATTATATATTCTAGAAAGTATAGACAGCAAAATACCTATAAATTGGGAATTTGGTATTTTAACATTGCCCCAAAGAGTACAAATATGAAATGAAATAACACAATAAGCTCTAAGCCATTCAAGAATATTAATAAGATTCCTCTTTCACTAAGTTACAATAAGAACAAGGGTAGACTTACTATATAAGAAAAAATATATGGATTATTCACTATAAGATAGCAAACATTTAAAAGTTGTCTTGGTTCTCTCTGAGTCACTGGAACATTTACAATTTGGAAAATCTCTCTATGTGTATGTGTATGTGTGTGAGTGTGTGTGTGTTTATACAAACAGAGACACAAACACATATTACCCAGTGTCTGGAGGGTGTGAGGATCTAGATGAGGAAGAATTGACTCTAATTTATCATTAGCAAAATGAAATGACTTTGAGTCGTGTCCCAACTACTGTATATATGGAAATGTATGATCTTTGACTCTCAAATGTGTAGCTCTCCTCTGGACAGAGTTGGTGTACAATTTGGAGTCCTTTCTGGACTTGTGGCTCCTGCTCAAGGAGCAGATAGCGACCATAGTTGGCAGGGGAATTTGCACAGAGTCATCTATTACACTCATTCCTGGACTCCAAAGCCATGCTTAGTCACTTACACTTTGGATACTTCCTGGTTAGATTATTGCAAAGCTTTCTACATGGGGCTATCATTGAAGACCATTTGGAAATTAAATTGGTTCAGACTGCATCTTACCATTTGCCTATATTGCACTGGCTTTTTACATCACCAGTGAGATGCACTGGCTTTTTATATTTTTGTCAGATGCATGTCCAGATGGTGGTTATCTTCTTCAAACCTCAAAATGGCACATGACTAGGTTATTCAAAGGATTGGCTGTCTTTGAGGGTACTTGGTCATCCCACCAGGTCAGATGAGTTGACATTAAGTCCCCTCCTTTGAATGTTGTCACTTAAGAGACACAGTAGCCCCTGCCTGGTGGAACACCATCCTTTCTTAGATCCAACAGACTGTCACCCCTTTTTACCTTTCAGAAAGTCATGAAGCCAGGAGCCTTGGTGGTGCAGCAGATTAAAGTGCTGTTAATTAGCACTTAGCTGCCAGCTGCCTGCAATTACTGCGGGTTCAAATCTCACCAGGCTCAAGGTTGATTCAGTCTTCCATCCTTCCAAGGTAGGTAAAATGAGGACCCGGATTGGGGGGACAATAAGCTGACTTTGTATAAAAAATAACACCGCTTGGGGGGGCCAAAAGTCCTACTAAGCAGATATATACAAAAGTATGAAGGCAATTGCTTAACGCATTGTAAACCATCCTGAGTCTCCGGAGAAGGGCGGCATATAAATCAAACCAATCAATCAATCAATCAATCAATCAATACCTGGCTTTTATCCCAAGTATCGACTCGGGTGATACTGAAGCTCAACAAATATATGTTGTTTCAATAGTTTTGTTCTTAGTATTACTGAAGGCTTTTTATGTTTTATTGTTATATTGTGAAGCAGTTTATTGTATATAAGATGGGTGGCCATGTCACTCTTTTAAATTATGTGTTTCTGTGTGTGTTGTAATACAAGCATACAAGGATGGGAAGAAAGGCTGTTGAACTACACCCAAAATTAAATACAAAATTATTTCAAAAAATAAAATACAAATATACTTTAACTTTAGAGCGTAAAACTCTAGTGTGTCTTTCTTTCCCTAAAGATATTAGCCTTAACCTTGATTAAAAAAAATAGGAATTAATAGAGATCACTCCAAACTTGTTTTAGCCTGGTCATATTATAACATGTAAAGATGGCCTTTGACAGTCTCTTTTACGCAGATGCATTTGATAAATTTGCGCTTTGATGAATTGCTCCCACGCTATATTCCTGTGAGGTAACACTGTTCCCCTTATGCCACAACCATTTCCTCTCATACATTACAAAGACCATATTTTCCACTAGCTGACAAAGCAGCTTTCTATTTAAAGAGGTTATTTAAGGTCAGGATAATTGTAAAAGGCTCTTTAAAATGTCCATATAAAGACAAAATTCTGTGAGCAATACAAGAAGTACATTGTGCACACTATCTGAAAATCGTGACTTTGAAAGCCATGTTAGGCTTCTGAGATGTAAAAACTATTGTCTGTTGCGGAGTACTGACTTAATATACCAGTCATATGTTATTAAGTCTGCTTAATTCAGACCTTGCATTCATCACAGTTGTATTAGATATATAGAAATGGAATGTGGGGTCAACTTTAGCCCTTTGCAGCTGTTTTGAACACCCACTGGGTTCATTGGATGAAATATGTGCACATAACTGAGTTCAAAAACTGAATCTTAATGACAAATACAAACCCTTCTTTCAGGACCAAATTGAACATCTGGAAAGTCAGTGGTCTGAAGATGCCCTAGAAGCACAAATGGCAATGACTTTTCACAGGTAGCATTGTTCAGGGTCAAGGCCCCCCCCCAAAAAAGAATCATCAATCTTTTAAAGGAGCTGGTAGAAAAATAAATAACACTTGGAGAAATTAAAAGGAGGAATGTAATGGAGAGAACCCAAGAATGTTTTTAATATTTAATTAAGGTTAAGGACACAAATAAGAGGAAGGCCCCTAAAATTATATAGAATGGATGGAATTGTTTAGAATTTGGTGTAAAAAAATATTTCCATTTCCTGCAATTTAAAAGATGTAGGCCCTGCTACAAAAGGTGCTAGCAGTATGCAAGCTGTGAAACTCATTAGCAGTCATTCATGAAAAACACAATTAAATGTTGCTTCACATTGGTAATAGTGCCACTATGGGAAACTGTTGAGAAGATAGAACCCCTTGCTATTGCCAGGGAAAATAACTTTTGGCAGGGCAAAAACATCAGGGATTGAAATCTTAACCTGTACTATGGAGACAATGTGTAGAAAGGAAGGTCCCTATGCTCATTTCATTTACACTCAAGTATATTTAGTTGAGGCTATTGTCCTTGTGCATAATAACTTTCTAAGTAGAGTGGAGCTGGACTTACTTTCAACTAAACATGCCTAGGATTGTGTAATTAATGTGCTATTCAAGTACTAGATACCTACAGCAAACCAAGTTGAGGTCTAGCTAGAGTCTGATGCAAATTTGTAAGTCGTGCGTTTCATGTTGTAGTGCCATGATACACAGTTTGTTACTTGCCCCCAAGCATTAATATGCATTAAACAACCAACGGGACTTCACATGTCCTTTTTATTCCCTGATCGATGCTAAACCACTCATTAAGAATTTAATTCATTCTCTCACATGATCATATATTGCCCTTATTAAATGCAGCAATCAACTTCAGTTCCATGATTGAAATGCTAATTGAGAGGTATAAATGAAGCCGGGTTTGTATTAACTTTACTAGAACTTATTTTCAAGTACCTGGGTTTTTTTTTTTTAAAGCAAGCTAAAAATTTAGTGTTTCATTATTCCTTGCATTTGTATTTCTGTTGGCCTAGGCAGTGCTAGCTTTGAAAGAATATACTGGCAAATTTCCTTAGAGATCGGTTCTTATCTCTGGGCAGACTGGAGAATTTGCTCAGCACAGGGAGACAGTTGTTTCTGCAATATAAGCATCAAGATCAACGATCCCCAACCTTTGTGGCTTGGCAACCCAACAGGTGGAAAGGGGAACCAGGCCACGCAAGCAGGGGGGATGTGTGCACATGCATGCACACACAGCTTGACTTCTGCAAGTGGTGGCCAGCATTCATATTCAGCTCAACTTGCTCAAGTTGACTTGTACACTCATGCACACATGTGCCAGCCCACCACTCGTACAAGTTCAGTTGCGTGCATGCATACAGACCCACCACTGCCCAGTTCCGAATAGTCCATGGCCCAGTAATGTCTGCAGCCCGGGGGTTCTAGATCTCTAATAGTCAAGCACAGACCAAGCTAGGAGTATAAAAAATGTTAAATCCACAATGTGATAGTTAATGCAAAGGCTTAGATATTTTAAATTAGTCCAGACCAATTTAAATTCATTATAAATTCTTCTGCTAAATTATGAGAAGGTGTTTGGCACAGTTCTGATCAAAATGGTACATGTGTTGTACACCAGTACATGTGAAGTGTTAATGAGCCAAATTTGGAAAGTGTTGTGTGGCTTTATGCTGGACAGGAGATGAGCAGATGAGATTTTTATTTTTTAACAGGTCATTCAGAAACAGATAAATGTGAGAAACGAAGTTTACTGCACATCTGTTGATAATAGAGAACGTGCACAATAAAGTGTATAAGCCTAACAAAGTTTTGTATAAAAATGGAAATGAAGTTGATTGCTGAATTTAATAAGAACAATATGTGACAGAAATAAAATATGTGAGAAAGTGGATTAACTTCTTAATCAGTAGTTTAACATTGATCAGAGAATAAAAAGGATGTGTGAGATTTGTTTGGATGTTTAATGCATATATAGATACGTGGAAAGTAATCTTTGCAGTAATGTTAGAAATTTGTTGAATGGGGACACATATATGTAGTTTTGTTTGCGGATGATGCCATGATAGTGGCTCAGATCAGAAGCTGGGTGATTTGCAGTAAATGTTCAATAGATTATATAAGGCACAGGTGTCAAACTCAATCGCATCACGTGACATCACATGATGTATCATGATGTGTTTTACCTTTGTGGAGCTGGGGTGAGTGTGGCCTGTGTGTGATGCATCCAGCCTGTGGCCCACCAGTTTGACATCCCTGATATAAGGTAACAAGGAATATAATATAATAGGTGTATTATAGAAGGAAAGCGAGTTTATGATAACAAGCTATACGTAAATGGCAAAAAATAAAATAAGTAGATGAATCTGGGTATCTTGATAAAATGTCTGCTTAAGACGAGAACAAGAATAGAGAAATTTAAAAATGAGCAGATATTGAAAGAGTGTGGATATTATGTGGTTTGCTAAAAGAACTGAATGTTTGTGGAAAGTACAAATAAGGCTGAATCTAGGAGCATGCCTTTGCTCACTTTGTTATGTAAAAATGAAAGATGGGTTATTCATTCATTCTTTCATCCATTTAGCTGCCTCTGGGCGGCTACCAGTCAATCATTAAAAGATATGTAAAATCATTTTAAAACTAAAAAACCAATTAAAACAACAGAATCCAAAAATGTATTCACAGTACGGTCAAGAAAGAATGGGTGCTAAATGAATGTATATTCAGTACCACCCTGAGTGACCAGTATGAAAGCAGTTTTCATATCATTCAGACAATGAATTGATTATCTAGACATAATGACCATGGAGTTGCAAAGCAAATGCATCAAAGGAGAACAATGGTGTTGAGCAAAGGGTCAAGTTGTTACTAGATGGAGTAACCTCAAAATTAGAGAGATGTAATGTTTAACCAATAAAAGTCAGTGTATGAAGTGTTGTACAGACATCATCATCATCATCAGAGTTGGAAGGTACCTTGGAGGTCTTCTAGTCCAACCCTCCACTTAAGCAGGAGACCCTACATCATTTCAGCCAAACGGATGTCGAGTCTCTTCTTAAAAGCCTCCAATGATGGAGTACCAATAATCCCTTAAGGCAAGCCGTTCCACTAGTTGATTGTCCTCACTGTTAGGAAATTTCTCCTTAGTTCTAGGTTGCTTCTTTTCTTGGTTAGTTTCCATATATTGTTTCTTGTTTTGCCTTCTGGTGCTTTGGAAAGTAAGTTGACCCCCTCTTCTTAGTGGCAACCCCTCAAATATTGGAACACTGCTATCATGTCATTCCTAGTCCATCTTTTCACTAGGCTAGACATACCCAATTCCTGTAACCATTCTTCATATGTTTTAGCCTCCAGCCCAGAAGACAGAATACTTTCCAAGAATAAAAAGTTATGGAATGATATAGTAAACAGTTTTGGTGTAAACTGGTTTAACTACTGTATATAAACATGGATAAATCCATCTGTAGTAAACTGACCCCTAAAAATCCATGAAAAATGTGTTACTCACGGTTTAGCCACCCCTCAAATTTTTAATTGCACTAAGAGATTGAAAACAACAAACTGTTATAAGATCATTTATAAAACCTCATGATTTTAAGGAAGTGATGGACTTTTAAAAATCTGAGCTCTTATTCTCAGATACATTGAACCTAATTTGTGGGTATACTTTTGAATGTAAAATTGTCTGTATATCCACAAATACTGTATATATGGTATGTCTCCTTTTCTTGTCTCATGCTTTAATTTCTGAGCTCTTTACTTCATTTTTGTGCTTTGCACTTTTTATTCCTGAGAGAAAAGAAGTGTGATGGATATTTTTATATGTTTATAAATACAATTCCTTGTGAAAGAATATATATATATACAATAATTACATGAACTCAGGTGAAGGACCAATTATCACTTAAATTTCAAAGAGTAGTTAGGTTCACATTAATGTTGAATATCCTTCTCTCCTAACCTCGCTCCTGCCACTTTCAGCAATATTTTCTATATCCATTTTGTGCTGAAATTTAATGTTGTTTGCCATCTATTTAATTATAGTTGAACTTATTAAACTTCCAAGGATATCTTGATGTTATGTGAGCCTACAGCTTCATTGCATACAATAGATATTTTCAGCTGGTATTCATGTACAAGTTTTATCTATCATGTAGGTGAATTAATGGGTTATCCTTTCAAATTCATAATTATCACAATGTCTACAATATTATTAACAAAACATTTCATTTATCTTTATTTAGAAAAAACTTTGTGGTCTTATCAGTCCTTGACTTTATTTTTGAAAACAAAAGCAGTCTTATCCAGGATGTGTTATTATGAATCTCGTACATATCTTTAATTAGACTTGGTCTTCAGAAGATTAGCTCATTTGCTAATCTTGTCTTAAAGTGCCCTCTACCGTAAAACATAAAATTGCTCCCTTTTTGTACACTTTCCTCACTTCTTCTGGATGTGTAAATTTATTTTTACAATGTTAAGTACCATTCTAACCTTTCACCCAGACTTCAAAGAAACTGAGACTGAATTTGAAGGGGGGAGGGAGGGATGTAGATCAATTTTTTTTCTTTCTATTACATTTCATTTCATGTGTTTCTGCCCTTTCGGGCACTTGCAATTGAAGTGTTGGAAATATGCGATTAACAGTCTGTTCTGGTTTCAGGGTGTGGACCCAAAAGGATTAATGTTGGTTGCAGTGAAATGAATTTACGGATGGTCTCCTTGCACTATGTATTTCTAAGTAGAAATGTGTATTTCCAGATTAAATAAGTCTTGACATCAAATTACAGCTCCAAATTGACACCCTTTACATATCAAAATTTCAAAATTGAAACCAACTTATACAACAAAGTGATTGTATAATCATATTACTACTATGATCTGGGAAGGCAGATCATAGAGGTCTATGTCCAAATCGTTCTTCTTCTTGATTAATACTACAGAAACTGGGGGAGAATAACAGGCAATTTGTGCTGTAATGCAATTCTGCCAAATTTCTCTCCAAAGCATGAGAGTATACAGTATGTTGAACTAGATAGATAGAACTAAAAGATAAAGCTACTGCGTAGGCAATTGTAAACTAACTGTATAGGATATTCTTTTAGTCTTAACCTTTCTGTCTCTTTTGCAGATTAAAAGAATGCATAACTCAGACAACGATGACTGACTAACATCAGGGTTAATCAGCATCACCCAGCCCAGTACTGGTTTTTATTAATGGAATTTTGGCATACTTTTGGAAGATCTTATGTATGATCACTGATATTGTTTGATTTGGTCTATTTTTATATTGTTTTGGGAAACGGGTGTTTTGTTTGGAGTATTGTTCAAGTCAAGTCAAAAAGGATTTTTGGAAGTAATTTGCCATTGCCTTTCTCCTAAGGCTGAAAGAGCTGGCTTTGCATCTAGGCAGGACTAGAACTCATGGTCTCTCAGTTTCTAGCCTAGTACCTTAACCAAACTAGCTCTCCATTTTTTGTTTTTACTCATTTTTAAGGCTCCACATATATCATAAAGAAATCATAGCTATATTGCTAATTCCAGCACATGCTGCAGGGTGAAACTATTTTGTGGCATTGTAGGGAATAATAGCAGCATTACTTACTATAGATTATATTGTTGCCACACCTGCCATATATACCAACTTTGTAGAGGGAGATATTCACATCTGGATTTGCCCCTCCCGTGTCACAATTCTCTTGACTTTCAAAAATACTCCAGTTGTATTTCATTACAAGACCATAGTTATGTAAATATCAGCTACTTTTGCCACCCTATTTAACTTATGTAGCTAGAGAACACAACAATAGTAAGTTATATTCTGCAATCCAATGACTAGTTTATTTTTATTTTTCTCTGATCCAGTTGTAGGGGGTGAAATGTACCATATATGAGTTAGTTTTACATTTTAGGGACTCAGATCCTGTTATCCCAAACAACTGATTCATTTTGTATTGTGTATCTTAAATATCCCAGCAGATTCCCTTGTTCAGCTCAGATAATCTGTTAGATTTATTCCATGGAGAAATCCTATTACATTTGGTAGGATTTTATACCTCCATCAACCAGTAGTATATATAATTAATAAAGCCAATAATAAATCCAG
This sequence comes from Ptyas mucosa, assembly GCA_012654045.1. Taxonomy (NCBI): domain Eukaryota; kingdom Metazoa; phylum Chordata; class Lepidosauria; order Squamata; family Colubridae; genus Ptyas; species Ptyas mucosa. The sequence continues at coordinate 18,453,256 of WNWU01000003.1, forward strand.
ATGGATGTACATTATGCCTTATTTTTCCCTTCCATTATGACAGCTTCAGTAACTTATTTCTGCAATCAATGACAAAAGGAAAGTTCACATTATTGTCAATTTCTGCTTCTCCTTTCTTCTGCTCAGCCTCCATTGCCTGGTCTTTTTAACTGTAAATGCTATGCTCTCAGTGTGTTTTGGTTTGGTCCATTTGGAATTCAGGCGACATTTTACATGGTTTGGGGAAGGGAAAGTGTGATTTGTTGTTTTCTCTGCTGACGCCATATAAATTATTCATCTTTGTGATTTGTTGGGTAGCTTTTCCACATAGATTAGAAGTCACCTCTCATTTGGTGTACATCACACAGTCTAAAGAACCAAAAATGGCTTGAAACCTGCAGAATTGAAGGACTGATTGGAGCATATACACATTATGCTAGAACTACTAAGGGAACATGCTGACAAATTCTTCCAACTGAAACTTGCATGAAATTATTTACGAATACAAGCTAGCCACTATACTAGCATATGCCATTCCAGCAACTATATATTCTGCTTTTGCTGGAGAAAAGAAAATTACTGAGGAAAGTTGCCATTTTTAGTAGACACTTAAATTTTAAGTGTAAGGAGTGTATTGGCATGGACAATGCAATTAGTTGCCAAAATTACAATTTGTTGGATTGTTAGACATCTTTTTTCCCCAAATATATGCTGGGTTATGTACAAAACATATTTCCAGTCAGAAGTTACAAAATCACACTTCCTAACAGAAAGAATTCATATCAGAACCCACTCGAGGGTCATTCTACGTGTCCATAATTAAAGCAACGCATGAATGACCTGTTTTCCTTTCCTTCATGCATATAATCACATGCATCAGGAAAAATAAAGCATGCACCTTCTGAGTTTTAACCATCAAAATTGCTTCAGTATAAAATTGCAGACTTGCTTGTGGGAAACTAGAACGTAAACTATAGCCCTGAGTTTGAAACAATTCACTGTTAAATGTCACTGTACACCTACATATAATGCATACCTAGAAAGATTAAAAGATACTTATTTCCTAAGTACAAGCCAAATACCAACATATGACATACCATCTGCTACTGACTTCTTGGGCTCATTTAAACTTACACACTCATCTGATCAACGTTTAATTACTTGGATCAAGGAGTACCCCTTTTGATTTAACTCAAAACAGTCAATGTAGCTGAACATTTAGATTTCTCACAAAACACAAGACTTCATAATGATGCCAAAGATATAAAGTATAGCCAGTGTAATGGAGATAAATACTGAAGGCTAAGTCAATAAGTTGAAGTTATCTCTCTGAAAACCTGGGCTGACTCTTAAAAGTACTTAGGAAAAATAGGCACAGGACTGTTTTTACAGTCACAATATGGAACATAGAATACACACAAGTGGCAATAAAGTACAGTTCTGAAATTTCAATAAATATTATAAGATACTATATTCATTCCTTGATCAGTCATAGAAAATAAGGTTTAAAGAATCAATGAACCATGTTAATAAAGACACATACAACCTAACTGTATTTCCAGTTCATGAATGATAATGTTCTAGTACTGGGGACAATTCTCATCCTCTCCACAATCAGATACAATGTTAGTAAATCCTATCAGCTTGATTTCTCCATAATGCTATTCCATATGGGGTAGTAATTGAACAGTATTCATTTGTACAAATATAAGCAGTTCTTTCATATCAGTTAACTTTAACATGCTATTAGTGTATTCCCTGAATTAAGATCAATTAGCAGTTACTTCTTAATTATATTTGTACCAACTTATGGTCCAAATCATTCCAATCAACTATGCATATATTCAGTGGTCAGTTTCACTTACCTGTGCTACAGGATCACTTGCGCACACAGACTCGCTTCGCTCGCGCATGCACAGAGCCTATTTGATGACATCCAGGCAGGTGGACGGAGCCTCCCACCACCACTGCTACTGGTTTGCCTGAAGGCAAGCTGACCAGAGTTTTCAGCAGCCTGTGGCCAGCCGCCACCTCTTTGAGAGCCTCTTTGAGGCTACGGTGGCTGGCCACAGGCCGCTGAAAAGTACCGGAGATCAGGGGAAAAGCTGTTGCTGGGCTGTCGCCACCCTGTTCTTCACACATGCGCATCCCATTGGACTTGCAAGGCAATAGGATGCACGTGTGCAAAGAACACGGCGGTGATGAACATGACTGGTGGGGCAAGAGAGCAGCGACCGGGGGACCGGTTCGGGGGTGTTGCGATTGCTATCAGTTTGGCGACCTTGGACAAATGTCTGCCAATGGTTCATGTGAACTGGCTGAATACCACCTCTGATCCAGGACAATCACTAACTAGAGGCACACAAATAAATCCATCAAGCTGCAGAAGCTTCAAAGGAGAATTAACCATAAAAGGCTCAAATTCACACCCCTAAGCTGTTTGCAAGCTAGGAACACTCGAGCTGTGCCTCTACTTTTTCTTGCCTTCCTGAATTAAAGGATCCATTTTCTGGCAGCTGCTTCCATGTCTATTACTTCTCAGCATCGGTGACTGCTTCCCAGCTGGGAACGAACCAGAGAAATTTCTTCTAACATGTTCATACAGCATTCCCCCCCCCCAAAAAAAAATTCAGGAGTCATTTACAACATACACTGTAAAGACTACAACAGCTACTACATAGGAGAAACAGACAGAAAACTAGCAGAACACATCCATGAATGCCAACTAGCATAGTCAAAAGATATGATGCAAATTCCTTAACAGGATATCACATGGACAGACTTAATCATAGTTTCAACTGGGAAATTGTTACCATCCTAGAACAAGCCAAGTCCGAAAAGAGAATTCCTGGAAGTCTGGCACTCGGACAAATCAGCCATCAATAGGCACATAGATATAAACAACATCTACATACTATGCAAAAGAGATTATGAACAAGCCAAAAAGAGAACAAAAAGACCAAAATGCCTTCCCACTAGCAATCAATACCCAGGTGATCATAGATTAACACCAAGACTAACACCAGAGCAACAATAAAAAAGTAAACAATACAAAGGAATGGACAAACAAGCTAATTGTGAACAGCCCAAGCAAAGAACCATTAAGACCACTCCCACCAACATTGACAGGGCGATCTACCATAACAAGGGTATCAAACTCATGTCATCATGCATCATGGCGGCATGTGACGTATCAAGACTTTTTCCTCCTTCGCTAAATCGGGCGTGGGCCTGGCCAGTATGTGAAGAATCTGGCCCGCAGGCCAGGAGTTTGACAGCCCTGCACTAGAATATAAATTGAGAGCAAATCCCATTCCTTACTAGCACTGATGATGTTGCCTAGTTTGGTAATGAAAACATCTGCAAGCAGACAACCAAGATGAAAGACTTAAGGATCCTTCCTTTCAACCCTAAGCTATAAATATTTTCATCTGCTTCTTAGAAAAGAAAGAACTGTTTTGTTCTTAGAATTTAAAATAAGCAACCCAAGTTTACTGTTCAATAAATACTCTGGGCACTCTTAACCTGTTTCTGTTTTCTTCTACCTGATACCTTTGGGACTAGTAGCTACAGTTTATCCCACAAAGCCATTATTTGTTTAGAAAAATTGCTTGGATGAAAAACATTTTTTCCCAATTAAAAATGGGGAAGGGAAAGAAAGATCTCTGAAAAGAACTGTAGTTTGAAGCCAGCTTATTTTCCGTGGTATGGTAAATAAAAAAACATACTTTAAGCTTTAATACATAAAGCAAATACTGTTCACATAGGAACTCAAGAGAGTTTATATGTTATAATGATTTAGGTGTCTCTCTATTTGTAACTAGCAGGAACATTTTGTTAATGTTTTGTATTAAAGCAAGTATGAACTTAGAACTGAGCTTGAAAGCTGAATCTGACATGAAGGCTGAATTGTCTTCACTACATATTTGTCAGGCCTTCAGGGAAGAGAAGCCCCATCTCTCCCAGTTGTCTTATACTATTTTGATCACTGTTATGAGGGCGTACATAATAATGGGAATCAAGTGGAATCTGTTTTGGACTAACTGCCCTCTAAGAAGCTTCTGAAGCACATTTGCTTATGAGAGAAATATTATGGAAATCAGTTTGTTGATTTATCCCTGTAACTCTATTCCAGAGACAGTTGACAATTCCCTTTAAAGGTCTAGTTTTCAGAACTGAATAATTTTTGAACTGATTGGTTTGGCACTGAGGCACATTACTACTGGGTCACTTGCTGTGACATTTTTTTCAACTACAGTATTTATGGAACTTTTCCTATAAGCCAAAACTGTTTGACCTACTCTGTTCTCAATCTCTGGGATATTGCAGCTGAAAGTATATACTTTTTGAATAGCAAAGTACACTTTAGAGGGCAAGGGATTTGTATTAATATGATTAGTCATAAAATTAGCAGCAGTGTATAGAATCACATTCCCAGAAAATGATTTTTTTAAAAAAATGTAGTTGATGGAATTGAAGCTGTTCCAGGTTGTGCTTCACAAAATAAATTAGATTGAATCAAAATGAGATATATTTCTCTGAATACACAAAGAATACATTTTATTTTGTCTGGAGATTGAAGATTTGATATGAAAATCAAATCAGGAGTCATCTGCAATAGCAGGAGTAAGAGCTCTATGGAGCAAATCAAGCAGCTGGAAATATTTCTGAGAGAAAGAGTCTTAAATTATCCACAATTTTCTAAGTGGAATAGCTTTTTAAATTTTAATTACAAAATGTCTGCACAGAGCAGCTCATAAAACACACTGGGTCTGCATATATAATACTGGACTAGATGGGCAAATAACAAATACCCTGACCTTGTATATTTTCCTAACATTCCTATAGGCAGATTGCACACCTATATGGGCTTCACCTAATGTGAAGCCCATCTTCACATTAATCAAGTGTTTAGGATGTTAGCAATGCAACTCACCAAGAAAAAGGTAACACAGATTTAAGAAGTGATATCAGAGAATTGAGTGCTCATGGTAGATGGACTAAAGGCTAGAATCCTTGGCACTGAAGGGGGAAAAATGAATGGAAATCTGCATTTAAATTGCGCTGATCCTTTCAAGGAAAAGCATAAATCCAACAAATAATACAATAAGAAAATATATATAATTTACAATAGGAGAGAGGACAAGTAACTCTTCTTATGGCTTATGACTTCTTATGACTATAGGCAACTGCGCATGCTCCAAGATGGTGGTGCTTGCCTGAATCGCGGCTAGAGGATGGGGTCCTTTTTACCCCCGTAGGTCTTCTAGGGGGTCGTTTTGACATCTTCGGCCTGTGGCCCGGCTAGGGGAGCTCTTAGCCAGTCGGCCGGGAGGGGTTTCGCCCCCCGGGACATCGCGGTGCGGCTGGGAGAAGAGCGTGACGGTTTCGGCAGCATCGGCGAGATTCCGGAGGGTGGATCCCACCGCCCGCATCAGCTGGGCGTCGGCGGCGTTCCGAGCCGGAGGCTCTCTGAAGCTGGAGCGGCGGCAGCCTATGGATCTGCTGGGGCCATTGCTGCCCGGCGTTTTCCCCCTTAGGCTCTGGGGGTTTCTTCTGGATGCCGTGGGGACTGCTGGATTCCCTTGTGAGACCTGGGGCGCTGCCAGAACTTTTCGGTTCAGGCAACGGCAGCAGCAATGGGAAACGGCGATTCTTGGCTGCAGCTGCTACAGCCGAAATGGTGGCCAGCCGGTGATGGTGGGGAGGGGAATGCCTGCTCCTAGTTTGGTTAGCCTGGCTACTGTGGACGATGGGATCGCCGAGACAAGAAGAAAACGTGGCAGACATACATTCTTGCTCCGGATTGACTAAGACCTATAGGAGGGCTACCCAGGGGATGGGACAACCCCCCGTAAATCTTGGGAGGTCTCCATCGTGATTATGGAGGCTGGGGGTGGGAGTTTTTTTCCTCCCCCCTATTTTCTACCATTCCCCTTTGGGACTTTGTCCATCCCGGAACAGCTGCCACCTATCGACTCTCTGACATTAGACTATGGCTTATTTCCATCTGAGCCTTTTGACTCGCTGATACCTAAACCATGGCTTGTTTCCATCTTAGCTCCCCCCCTAGTCGTTGGGGAACTGTCACTTATGTGGGGTTGCTATGGGAGCCAGTGTATTTTTCCATCTCACTACCAGAGGGGACTGACCATCAGACCAACCACCGTGAGAGGGCGGTTTTGGACTTTAATCCCCTTGGATTGTGCTCGATAGCCAGCACTGGTTTATTACTGCCTTGCACCAGTAGAGGGGACTGACCATCTGACCATCTGACCAACCACTGTGAGAGGGCGGTTGGATTGTATCCCCCTTGAACTATGTCGACTTGGCTAGAGACCCTGTTCACTGTTGTGAGGGAACAGTCGTCTGGGACTCGGATTGTGGATGCCCCCATTTTATTTGCGTTCCCCTGGACCTTTTTTATCTTTTATGTAGACCCGGGGATGTGGTCACCTATCCTCTTGAAGCAACATGTACTCGGCAGCTGAACTTCTTGGTCTGCGAGATTCCCCCCTCTCGCAGGATTGGCCTTCTATTTTATCAAGGGCCTACCTCGATGACGGGTTTTGGAACCCCGAGAGGTGGCATGCGGCCAAGAGGGGGCTAAGGGGTTTTTTAAAATTGTCATTAACTAAATTAACTAAATTTTTAAGGGGTTCTGGGGAGGGGGAGGGGAGGGAGGGGAGGGGAGGGGGAGGGGCAGGCCTGGTAAGGAATCATGGCATGGGAGGAGGGGATCCTGGGGTTGAGAGGGGAGCTAGAGGTTGTCTGGATAGTGCCTGGAACATCACTACCGTGAGTGGGAGGGGTAGATATGGCGGGAGTAGGGGGCCATATCGAGTTAGGGGAGTGCGCACCCGCTGTTTACGAGCGGTGGCGCGCTCCGGCCCCCAAGACTCCACCCGTTCCCCAGGTTGCACAGACCCTCAGGGCCCGATCCTTCGGCTGATGTTATGCAATGCCAGGTCCGTAGTAAATAAAGCCCCCCTCATTTGTGATCTTATTTGTGAGGGGGGAGCGGACCTGACAGGTATTACGGAGACCTGGTTGGGCCAGGAGGGGGGGGTTCCCCTCGTTGAAATGTGCCCACCAGGTTTCCTCGCATTCCATCGGCCAAGGCTACAGGGCAGGGGCGGGGGAGTAGCGGTTGTTATTAAAGAAGGTCTGAGACCGAGGGAGGCCACAGTTCCTCAGACGACCAGTTGTGAGTCCCTCCTTGTGAAGTGGGGTCATGGGGTTCAGATGGGTTTGCTGGTCACGTACCTGGCTCCCTGCCACGTGGCAGCAGCCCTGCCCGAGCTCCTTGACGTTATCGCCGCGGTGGCAGTTGAAACCCCTAGACTTATGGTCATGGGGGATTTCAACCTCCCATCTGTCGGCGAGACGTCGGAGGTGGCTCGGGAGTTCATGGCTTCCATGACAGCTATGGACCTGACCCAGTTAATTCATGGCCCTACCCACACGGGGGGAAACACACTGGATCTGATTTTTGTCTCTGGACAGTGGTTGAGTGACCTTGAGATAGGGGACTTAGTCATCGAGCCCTTGTCATGGTCAGATCACTCTCTCCTTCGTCTTGACTTTCAAACCGCCGCACCCTGCCGCAGGGAGGCGGAGCCTGTTAGTTGGTTCCGCCCCAGGCGCCTGATGGAACCTGATAGGTTCCAGATGGAGCTTGGGCCATTTCCTGAGGCTCTGGCACACGCCTCGACCGGAGACCTGGTGGCCGCCTGGGATAGGGCGGCTACGGGTGCTCTGGATCGGGTTGTGCCTTTGCGGCCTCTGACCCGGCGCCGATCTCAATTGGCTCCTTGGTTTTCCGAGGAGTTGAGGGAGTTGAAGCGCCGGAAACGACGCCTAGAGAGTAGTTGGAGAACCAGTCGTTCTGAATCTGACCGGACACTAGTGAGATCCCATATTAGGAATTACTTAGTGGCGATAAAAGCAGCTAAATGTAACTATTTTGCTGCTCTTATTGCGTCATCAGATAATCGCCCAGCCGCCCTCTTCAGGGTGACCCGCTCCCTACTTCATCAGGAAGCGCGGGAGGACCCCTTGGAGGGTAGAGCTGAGGATTTTGTTCAGTATCTGTATGACAAAATCACTCAGATTCGGGAAGACTTGGACTCCGACTGGGTAGTCCCGGGGAGAGAGACAGGGGCAGGTCTTGTGAGTGTTATCTGGACTGAGTTTGATCCTGTGACCCCTGAGGACGTGGACAGGATTCTGGGCAGGCTGAACGCGACCACTTGTTTATTGGACCCGTGCCCCTCCTGGTTAGTACTGGCTTCCCGGGAGGTGACACGAGGCTGGCTCCAGGGGATTATAAATGCTTCGCTGGGTGAGGGTGACTTTCCCGCCGCCTTGAAAGAGGCGGTGGTGAGGCCTCTCCTCAAGAAGCCTTCCCTGGACCCAGCAATGTTGGTAAATTATCGTCCGGTCTCCAACCTTCGCTTTTTGGCGACGGTTGTTGAGAGTGTGGTTGCGCAACAGCTTCCCCGGTACCTGGATGAAACGACGTATCTGGATCCGTTCCAGTCGGGTTTCAGACCCGGGTACAGCATGGAAACGGCATTGGTCGCGTTGGTTGATGATCTCTGGAGGGCCCGGGACAGGGGTTGTTCCTCTGTCCTGGTCCTGTTAGATCTCTCAGCGGCTTTTGATACCATCGACCATGGTATCATGCTGCACCGGTTGGAAGAGTTAGGGGTGGGAGGCACTGTGCTACGGTGGTTCTCCTCCTTTCTCTCTGACCGGTCGCAGTCGGTGTTGACAGGGGGGCAGAGGTCGACTCCGAGACCCCTTATATGTGGGGTGCCTCAGGGGTCGGTCCTCTCGCCCCTCCTGTTCAACATTTATGTGAAGCCGCTGGGCGAGATCATCCGTGGTTTTGGGGTGAGATATCACCAGTACGCTGATGACACCCAGCTGTACATCTCCACCCCAGACCACCCCAACGATGCCCTTGAAGTGATGTCCCGGTGTCTGGAGGCCGTGCGGATCTGGATGGGGAGGAACAGGCTCAGACTCAACCCATCCAAGACCGAGTGGCTGTGGTTTCCGACGTCCCGATATAGCCAGCTGGTACCATCGCTGACTATCGGGGGTGAATCATTGGCCCCGGCAGAGAGGGTGCGCAACTTGGGCGTCCTCCTGGATTCGCGGCTGTCTTTTGAGGAGCATTTGACGGCCGTGACCGGGAGGATTTTTCATCAGGTTCGCCTGATCCGCCAGTTGCGTCCCTTTCTGGATCGGGACTCGTTACACACGGTCACTCACGCCCTCGTCACCTCTCGCCTGGACTATTGTAATGCTCTCTACATGGGGCTCCCCTTGAGGAGCACCCGGAGGCTCCAACTGGCGCAGAGTGCGGCCGCGCGGGTGGTGATGGGAGCGACATGGCGCTCCCATGTTACTCCCCTCCTGCGCGAGCTGCACTGGCTCCCAGTGGTCTTCCGGGTGCGCTTCAAGGTGTTGGTTACCACCTTTAAAGCGCTCCATGGCTTAGGACCCGGGTACTTACGGGACCGCCTACTACCACCAATAGCCTCCCACCGACCGGTACGTTCCCATAGAGAGGGGCTCCTCCGGGTGCCGTCGGCCAAACAATGTCGGCTGGCGGCCCCCAGGGGGAGAGCCTTCTCTGTGGGGGCACCCACTATCTGGAACGAGCTCCCCCAGAGTTACGGAGGATCCCGGATCTTCGTGCCTTCCGCCGTGAGTTAAAAACTTTCCTGTTCCACCAGGCGGGCCTGGCCTAATTCTTCCCTTTTCCCCTTCTGTCGTAAAAGAATTTAGAAATTTTGAATTGTAAAAATTTTAATTTGGGGATTTTAATATTTTAATATTTTAATATTGTAAATTGGGATTTTAAAGTATTGGGGCCAATGTTTAATTCGGTTTTATTTGGTTTTTAAATTTTGTACATATGTTTTTTATTTATGGCTGTTCACCGCCCTGAGTCCCCCCGGGGAGAAGGGCGGTATATAAATTTAATAAAATAAAATAAATAAAATAAATTATGCACCCTCTTCCCTGATACATTTGTGTGCCTGATAACTAGTCAAAATTGCTGTGTAGCAACAGATTAAAAATATGGTTATGATATATAGAGAGATGTGGTCATATATCCCCTTCCTTAGTGGAATCATGGCAGTGTAAAGGACTGGAAGACAACACAAACTTAAAGGGAAGATAATAACATGACCATCTCATAAAGTCTCTGAGACATATTTCAATAAGCTATCCATTAGCCAGAGCAATGGGAGAACTCAAATCTCACATTGCTCAAAATGGCATCATGCAGTGTAGTATGTCATTATTATTACAAGGCAGAATGTCAACCTGTATCTCTTCAGAGAGATGGTAGCCAAGGCAATACTAACCCTCCTTTGACCCAAATATTTTAAGTTTATTTTGCTGAGAATCAATAGAATCAAGAAGAGGCAAGAGGAGGCATGAAAGTCAATCAAAAATGGACAGGATAATTCAGCCATTATTGTAAATGGTCTGTATATAAATGACAAGTTTTGTATGCCTGCTTAGCTCAGTTATAAAGTGAAAAGTGACAGAAAAGGAGGGGGGAGATTGCGAGTTTGTTGCATGATGAAATGGAAACCCAATTCTGAACAGCAGCTAAACATAGCAAGGGTTCTTAATTATAGATGATGGAAAGTATTTGTACCCTGTTTCCCAAAATAAGACATCCCTGAAAATAAGCCCAATCAGGCTTTTGAGCACATGGCAATAAGACCAAGCACTTATTTCAGGGTTCAAAAAAATATAAGACACGGTCTTATTTTCGGGGAAACACGGTAGTTCGGGTAGGAGGTGGTTTATTTTCTGAGCTTCCAGATAAGATGCTTCAACCAAATTTCACTGATAATGTTACCTAGCCTGGTGGTGAAATGTTCAGAAGCCAAACAGTAAGCTCAGAGAACAAACCACCACCAACATTCTTAATTATGTTTTGCTCCGTTGGTAAACTGTTAATATGCATTGATGTATTTGTACTACATTACTGTATTTGTAGTTCTTATGTATATTCACAACTGATTAAAATGAGATGATATCATTGTTCTATTTACTGTTTGGCGCATTTTACTTTTTCTTTTAATAGATCCAGAGTGTCAGACTTTGTTTTGGTATCTGACAGATTCGGTATTAGGCTATTTATCTGACTATAAAAGAACTCACTCGCTCACATTGTTTTTAACAATTTGCACAACAATTTTACATTTCTTTTTTTCTATTCATTGTTTTAAAAGCCCATGGCAACCGATGGCATTGCACAATGTTATTAACTTTAGTCAGTGAACTTTAACAGAAACCAGTGCATGCTACCTGAATGTTTGTTGATCTCAAGCATCATATTTTTATAAAATGAATACATTCTTGCTGAAAGCCACAACGAACGCACTGGAAAGAACACATTGTTACTGAAACAAATGCACAGTTTTCTAATGTTTCTTGTCACAAAAACAGAAAATGCATTTTAACTGAAACCAATATATTTCTTTTACTTGATACCACAGATATTTTTGTATTAACTCTTGATAGAATCAATGCAATTTAACTGAGTATTGTTTTAAATAAATCAGACTTTTCCAGAATTTTCAGAAATTAGGGAATACTGAACACAGAATCTTTAACATCTACAGCAAACAAATGTATCAAAAAATGTGGAACTACTTGCTAGATTAGTATACACTTACTTCAACAATAACAGGTGTTTCTTTTATGATGCAATATCTGTTTTTGTGACCATTTTGTGAAAATTAAATTCATGCTAATTGAGCTTTATCTTTGGGTGTGAAATTATCTTCAACTTAATCTCTCATGAAGTACAGCTCAAGTTGATTACCAATTTTATGAACCCATAAAGGTAAAGTATAGGACAAGAAATTAGGTACTGTTTGATATCTACATATTTGAAACCTGAGTAGTTATTTGGTTGATGAACCAATTTTACCATTTACCAATTTTGTTCTTAGTTCAATACAAATAGATTTCAATGGTCTTGCTGCATCATACTATAACTTATTAAGATCCCAGGGAAAAAATGAAATAATATGGTAACACTTGATTTTCATATGGCTGAACAATTGTGGTCCAAAAATATCTGTGATATTTAGACTTTCCAGATGCCTGTTATCAAGATTTTGTTTCTGAATTTCCATTTTTATGCTAATACATTCTGGAAATCAAGGACATGTTTATTACCCAAATAAAGCTCTTTTCAGGCTTCATTGAAATGAAATTAATTTCTAAATATCCTAGTTTATGTTAGTTAACTTTCATAGGGACTATATGCTTGTCTTTACTTAGGATACCTGTTCTTTTCCTATGCTTTAAATAGCCCAGTAGATTTAAGGGGGGGGGGAATCTTTCTCTAGCTCACTTGGGTTCAGCAGCTCAATGTTATTCCTCTTCCTCGTACTGCTTCCTTCTTTTGATATAGCTTTCAATTAATATGACAACATATTTCTGTATTTCTAAAGTCTGTTTAAATTCATATATTGTTCCTAAGTCTTGCTCTCCTCACAAAGAAAATAGATTTAAAAGCATGGGGAAAAATGATGCCTTCAGAGGTTGTTGTATATCTATATATTGATATAGATTGGTGACTAAACTTCCCATGTGCCAGTTGTGGAATAAAAAAGTATCCATCAAAAATATCATTTTATATCTTCAGATGCTTATCTTGTTTGGTTTTTATAGAAATAATTTTGGGAAGTAATTATGGATATATAGATACAATTGAATTTTTTTAAAAAACAAGAAAAGAAGAAACAAGAAGAAAGCTTTACTGGAAAACAAATCATACAGTTAAAAATGCTAGCATAGGAAAAAGATTAATTGTATTTCTAATGCCATGACTCCAAGATAGGGTATTTTATGAATACTAGATTGCCTTCACTTTGGTGTAATTGATCCGGTTGGTTCCCTCCAAAAATGATGGCTTTCCAAAGGATCAAAAGACAAACTACATCAAGAACCATGAACTGCAGAAGGCAAGATTTCATTCTTTAACCCCTCTGGTATTTTTGCTATAATGAGCTCCTCAGATCGTGATTCTTAGCTGAGTTTAATTTTTTTTTTTAAAAAAAATTTATTTTGTCAAATAAATCCAGCTAATATTATAGACTCAAGAAATGCAGTTAATTACTGGTCTCATCAGAACTTCAAATCTTCAAGAAGCTAAAAATCAGCCTTAACCTTCTTTTATTTAAAATAATAATAATAATGCTGCTTTGGGCAATATTTTTGTTTGGTTCTGTTTTCCAGTACACCAAAAATTAAATGGTCTCTTTCCAGCATCAACTCGTCTTTGATTCACAGGAGAGATTTTAATTAAAAGAGGAGTTACCATGGGGATTGACTACCACCTTACATTCCTTTCAGTCCCTTTTAAGTAGATCCACGTAGAAAGCATCAAACAGCCTTTCTCCAGATGTGTTCAGATTACAGTGCCAAGAAAGCCATGCTGTCTGGGAATTTCTAAGCTGATTGTGCCAACTTATCTGCATGACATCAAGGAGAGAGAAAAGCTTGTAGGAAATAAAATACGGGAAATTGCTGTCCAAATCCACTCAGAGCACAAACAGTTCAACCATCCCTCTGGATAAGCCTTTAGACAGGCAGTGCTGAATGTCACTAAAGACTATATTCCAAGGAAAAATGGGGGAAAGTATGCAGCTTCAGTCCATCATCCCATTTTCTTACTAAACAATTCCAGTTAACATCTTACATGACAGATAAGGTGGATAAGGGCATTCACTGACTTGGAGTTCCGCATCATTGGTAATATTGTGATAGCCAATTGTATCTTTCCATCTTGAGTTAGCTAAGTGAGGCTGTCAAATTTCTGTCCTAATCCATGGAGGCTGTGTAGGTTTGGATGGAGAAAAAACAATTCTGGCTCAATCTTACCAAGACTTAGAATGGTAGCTATTGCTGTGGCTGTTGGGACTGCCCAGATATAGGGATTTTTCATCCCTCTTGGACAGGGTTGAACTTCCCTAACCAGGTGATAGTGCCCAACTTGGAGGGTTTTCTTGGACTCGCAGTTCCACTTGAAGTACAGGTGGCAGCTATGGCCAAGAGAGCCTTTGCATAGTTTCATTTGATGTCCTAGTTGTGCCTTTTTGTGGATCAGGCCTTTCAAATAATCATCCATAACTTTGTCACCTTGACTATTGCTCCAGGATGTGTTCAAAGGTCCTCAAAGACCAGTCAAAAGCTTCAATTGGTCCAATATGTAGCAGTACAAGCAGTGGTGAACTTGCCTCAGCAGGCCCACATGTCAACCTTGTTCCATGAGTTGCATTGGTTGTTACTGGGCTTTCAGGTACAATTCAAGATGCTGATTATTATCTACAAAGCTTTCCACAATGTAGGACCCAGTTCTTTGACAGACCATCTTTCTTCTATGGTTTATATCCATCCAGTGTGAACTGGGAGAGTGGATGCACTCCTGGTTCCTTTGATTAAACAATGTCATTTTGTGGGAGCCGGGAATTGCATCTTCTCTGTAAGTGGTGCCTACTCTCTTAAATGAAGTCTCCCTCAGATTCATATAGCTTCCATCCTGATGAATTACTATAGGTCTAAAAGAAACCTATTTACCCAAGCCTTAAGGGTGAATGGATAAGACTCAGGGTTGAAATGCTCCTTGTTCGGACCAGATCGCCCGATCCGGTAGCGATGGCGGCGTGTGGTTCGGAGAACTGGTAGCAAAAATCTCTGCGCCCCCACCCCCATGCCCAGCTGAGCCGCACGATCATCAGAGGCTTTTTTTTTTACTTTTAAAAGCATTTTTTCTACAACCTCTTCTGACGAAAAAATGCTTTTAAAAGTTAAAAAAAAAAGCCTCTGATGATCGCGCGGCTCAGCTGGGATCGTCAGAGGCTTTTCAAAGCATTTTTTTTTGTGCAACCTCTTGGCCAAACAGGTGGTTAAAAAAAATGCTTTGAAAGTCTCTGATTTGCCAGCTGAGTTGCCTGATTGGCAGAGGCTTTTCAAAGCATTAGAAAAAATGCTTTGAAAAGTTAAAAAAAAAAGTTGGCCACACCCATCCAGTCACATTACCCCCCCCACCAAGCCACGCCCACAGAACCGGTAGTAACAAATTTTACATTTCATCCCTGATAAGACTCCTCTCTTTGTGATATTTTATGTTTGTTTTGTTCTTTGCAAAGTCCTCTCATAGTTGTTTTCGTTCATCCCCTCCCAAGTCCTTGTGGCATGGGGGTATTCTTGGGAGGAATAAATGTAAAACATCAGGAGTGTATGCAAGAGTATGTGTAAGCACACATGCATGCGTGCACACACATTTGTTAATTAATCCATTAATTCATTCATTTGTTTAGTTATTTATTCCCAGTATGGTCACTCAAGGAGTGAAAGTCATCCCAGCTGTATTGTGGAGCAGCATTATAGGAAGATGCCAGAGTCAGATGTTCTCTTTAGTGACAATGAGGAAGGCACAAATTCATGCACTGGAGAAGGTAATGGTAAACTACTTCTGTATTTTTATCAAGAAAGCCATATGGATAAAAAATATCAAATGATTCATGATATAATGCTGGATGATGGGCCCCTCTGGTCAGATACAATATACTATTGAGCAAGAGCTGAGGAACCTTTGTAGTACTAATGTTGTTTATGGCATGAATAGATTAAAATGTTTGGTATTTTTAATTGTTGCCATCCAGGGAAAGAAAATCCGGGGCTGTAAAAATAGAATGACAGTTAAGAACATGGAGCATAAGAAGATAAACACAAGAAAGCATAATACAATGAAAGATGGAATTAAATGAGTACAAATTGATATCTTAAACATCAGCAAATTGAGATGGACTGGGATCAGACACTTTCAGTCACAAGTTTACACTGTTTATTAGTCAGGACATGGTAAACAAAGATGAAACTGTGCTCAATTAAAAAATGACAGAATATGAAAGTAAGATGTGCTGCTTGGGACTGGAGACTGGAATGCCAAAGTTGGAAACATGAAAGAGGAAAATGTAGTTGTAAGGCTGTAAGAGCTGTGGTGGTGCAGTGCTTAGAATGCAGTATTGCAGACTAATTCTGCTAACTGCCAGGAGTTCGATCCTGATTGGCTCAAGGTTGACTTAGGCTTCCATCCTTCCTCGGTCAGTAAAATGAGAATACAGATTATTGTGGGCAACATGGTGACACTGTAAATCGCTTAGGTAAAGGTTCCCCTCACACATATGTGCTAGTCGTTCCCGACTCTAGGGGGCAGTGCTCATTTCCGTTTCAAAGCCAAACAGCCAGCACTGTCTGAAGATATCTCCATGGTCATGTGGCCAGCATGACTAAATGCCAAAGGTGCACCGTTACCTTCCCACAAAAGGTGGTCCCTATTTTTCTACTATTTTTACGTGCTTTCGAGCTGCTAGGTTGGCAGAAGCTGGGACAAGTAACAGGAACTCACCCCATTACGTGGCACTAGGGATTCAAACTGCTGAACTGCCTACCTTTCGATCGACAAGCTCAGCATCTTAGCCACTGAGCCACAGAGTCCCTTAAATCACTTAGAAAGTGCTATGGAGCGGTATATAAATCTAAGTGCTATTGCTTACGAAACCAAAATAGAACACAAGACTGACCTATCCATTTCTGCTACTCCAGCAATTTCTTCCTACCTAACGTTGTTATGTTAATATACCACAAGCTAGCCCTCAGTAGAGTAGCCATGAAGGCTTTGGAAAAGATGTGATATATATCTTCAAATATCAGAATTACTCAAGCTGTGATATTTCTTTTTCCAAGGTTTATTTTTAAACTTATATCAACATCTTCAGCAGAGTGAGCAGTGACAGCAGCATCGTCAGCGAAGAGGAAATCCCAAAAGCATTTCAGCTGGACTTTAGACTTTGCTCTTAATCTAGAGAGATTGAAGAGTTTTCCGTCTGATCTGGTCTGGAGGTAAATACCCTCTGTTGCAATTCCAAAAGCATGGTTCAACATGACAGCAAAAAAGATCCCGAATAAAGTTGGCGCGAAGACACAGCCCTGCTTAACTCCACTTCGAATATCAAAGGAATCTGAAGTTAAGCCATCAAAAACTATAGTGCCCTTCATTTATCATGAAAGGACCTGATGATGCTGAGGAGCTGAGGTAGACATCCAATCTTGGGGAGAAATTTATAAAGGCCATCCCTGCTAACCAACTCAAAAGCCTTCGTAAGATCTATGAAGGCTACGAAAAGTGGCTGTCTTTGTTCCCTGCATTTCTCCTGCAACTGTCTAAGGGAAAATACCATGTCAGTAGTGGACCTGTTGGCTCAAAATCCACACTGTGATTCTGGATAGACTCTCTCTGCAAGCACCTGGAGCCTCTTCAGTATGACACGGGCAAGCAGCTTCCTTCAACAACTTATGGACAGTTTTAGCAAGGCCTGCCAAGACTTACAATGGACTAACAATCAGCCTGAAAAAAACACAAGTCATGGGTCAGGATGTGCATTCACCTCCCTGTATTACAATCTCTGCAAAGAACTGGAGGTCATCCATGACTTTGTGTACCTCAGCTCAACTATCTCTGACACTCTCTCTTTAGATACTGAGCTGAATAAACGTATTGGTAAAGCAGCCACCACATTTTCTAGACTTACAAAGAGAGTATGGCTTAATAAGAAGCTGACAGAACATACAAAGATCCAGGTCTATACAGCCTGCGTCCTGACCACATTCTTGTACTGCAGTGAGTCTTGGGCCCTTTACGGACAGCAGGAGAGAAAGTTGAACACCTTTCTTATGCACTGTCTCCAATGTATTCTTGGCATCACCTGGCAGGACAAAGTTCCAAATAGCGCAGTCTTGGAATGTGCTGGAATGTCTAGCATGTATACACTATTGAAACAGTGACGTCTATGCTGGCTGGGGCATGTTGTGAGAATGGGTGATGGTCAGATTCCGAAAGATCTCCTGTATGGAGGATTAGTGCAGGGAAAGCGCCTCAGAGGGAGACCATAGCTGCGATATAAGGATATCTTCAAGAGGAACCTAAAGGCCCTGGGAATGGACATTAACAACTGGGAAACCTTGACCTCCGATCATTCAGCTTGGAGCATGGCCTTCTCCAATTCGAAGAGACACTTATTCGGCAGGCTGAGGCAAAGAGGCAGTCCCAGAACCAGCAAAATCCGGGGGCTAGGCAGGGGACAGAATGTATCTTCCCTTAGTGGAAGGGATTGCCACTCTCGAATTGGCCTTTTTAGTCACACTAGATGCTGTTTTAGGACCTCTTTCCAGAGCATGATACCATAGTCTTTTGAGACTGAAGGTTGCTAATGATGTATATCAACATCAATACATGAACAGTGTGCCTCTGGGTATGATTCATATTAATACAATAACATTCAATTATTACATTAATCAAATTTATATAATCCTAATATTAATGTACTTGATTATTTTAAAATAATTATTCAATATTTCAGCGTTCCATTTTAATGTCAATGATCTTGAACATACATAGTAATACCATCTTTCAACCTCTCAATTTTCCATATAGTCATTACTCATTTTCAATTTATATAGAAATTATAACTACTAATATTCCCCTAATTTTTGTTTCTACCTCTATTCTGGCTTCTAGTCAGGTCACTCTTACTAATCCTAATGTTAAAATACATATTTACGTTAATATATAGTCCTTCACATAAAGGTGTATATTCTTATTTCTACTTTTATTTCTAGTTTTTAATCAGGCCATCATTATATTAGAAAAAAGAAGGAAGGAAGGAAGGAAGGAAGGAAGGAAGGAAGGAAGGAAGGAA
>WNWU01000003.1:18472059-18487297 GCA_012654045.1 Ptyas mucosa
GAAGGAAGGAAGGAAGGAAGGAAGGAAGGAAGGAAGGAAGGAAGGAAGGAAGGGGGAAAAATAGCTCTATTCTATCCATCATCCCTTGAGCGTTTTAATACTTCAATTCTTATTCATTTTTTGGCTTTCTTCCCATACCCCTCTCTTTGTCTCTGTCAACATCTGTATCTTCATTATTACATCTAAATATTTCTCCTATCTCTGTCTTTCTAAACTGCCATATCTCCAGAGTATTCACTCATGCTCCTATCTCCCTTTCAGAAACATTTTCCAGATTATCCAATTCCAATTCCATTTTTATATCTCTCAAAAAGTTTTTCTCATCCTTTTGTTTTATTTGGTGATTTGTCTGTTCTATCTTTTCCTCCATTCTTTCCATCACTATCTCTCTTTCCCGGAGTCTTTGATCTTCATTCATTGCCAGTTGTATCATATTTTCTACTTTGTCACTTATGCCTTGGATTAAGTCTTTTATCTCTCTTTGGTTCTTCGTTATGGTATCCCTATGCTTTGAAACATCCATGCCATTTCTCTTGAAATCTCACTCATTTCCCCCTGAAAAAGCATCTTGTTTTAGTTTAATAAGTCCATTTTTAGTCAGGGCCACAAACAATATATTCAGTTCCAGTTTTGCTCATCAAAGAGTTCAATAATCATACCTCTTTACATCTCAGGGTTATTAATCAATTCCATTTAAGTAGTTCAGACAGTTTCCACACAACAAAAGTCACTTTACTTTACTTAAAAGTCTTCCTTATCACAATAGTAAAGTAATTAATTATAGGACAGTTAGTATCACTACAATCCTTCAAAAAGATGTTGTTTATTTCTACTGTTAAAATCTTCCTAGATTTGTAGGGGTGTAGTATATTCAATTCACCAGTAGATGGCAGTATCAACACAGGTTCAGCATTGTTTCAAACATGACAAATTAAAATCCAAAATTAATTCAGTTTATAGAAACAAAATTAAATACTCGAATCAATTCAGGTACATAGTTCCAGCATATTTTAATTCCTTTACATAACAAAGCCTACCTAGTTTAGAATCCAATTTTCTTTGAATAAAAGATCTTAAGTTTTTCTCCCCTCAGTTCCTTTCATTTGGGTCTAGGATTTTTCTCTCTATGGTTATTTGCCACTTTAAAAAAGATAATTCTAAGAGTCTCTTTTCTTCTCTGGATTTTCTTCTTTTTTCCTTTAAGTTTAGGGACTAAGTGCAAAAAAAAAAAAAAGAAATCTTCTCACCCAGCTCCAATCACTGTTCACTAACTCCGCTCCAGCTGTCCCAGCTTCATGGCTGCCTCTTCTCCTCATCATTGCAGAGAGGGAAAGAAGAACCCGGGTCAGGCAGGAGAGTTGTGACTCTCTGCAACCACAGAGGGCACCTGTCTTTGCTTCGCCTCCCCTACAGGGAGGCCTTGGCTCCTCTCAGAACCCACCAACGGGGAGGATTCGGCATGGGAGGGTGGAGACCCGCTCCTCGTGTCCAATCTTGCCGCGACATCAACTGGAAGTGATATTTCTTGTGACACTCATTGGAAGTAAAATGTTGGACTTTAAAGAAAGATAGGAAAAGTATTGATACTTTTGGACTTCGGTATTGTCTAGGGAAAAAAATCAATCTACTAGGACTTGAAAATTACTTTATGGCACATAATTATTCAATCCATCAATTATTGCATAGTTATTTTTTAACTGATCTGAATATTTTATGTATTTTGTTATTTATTTTATTCTACTGTTATGAGCTGCCTAAAGTTGGTTGGAGTCAGATAGCCTCCAAATTGAATAAGTAAGTAAATATTTATTTGTGTTTAATTAAATAAACACCTATAATGAATTGGAAAATAAAGTCTGTGTTAATATTAGCTTTCTCTAATTGCATTTTTAAAACTAAATATATTTTTCTTGTCTAATGAGCCATTATAAAGATTCAACAACAACCTGTACTGATCTCTAAACTATGAATTTTAAAAACATGATTTAGAAGGTGGACTTAGCTGAAGTGAATTTAAATCTTTACACTAAGATTTTGTGGAGATCATGGCCAAAATTTCAGCAGCAGTGATAAATCTCTCCTTCTACTGACTGAGATTGAAGAATGTTCCCAGATATTATATACCTGAAGAAGATCATTGATCTTGTATCTTCTTTTGAAGATTGACTATGACTAGGTTACAGGCAGAAGGAATTGTATGACATGTTTTTAGAGACTAAGAGTAATAAATAAAATGGTTGGAAAGCAAGGATGAAGTAAAACTCTTTGGGCAACAAGGCAAACTCTTCAAACATGGCCCAACTTTAGCCAAATCAATCAAATCAAATCTTTATTATGTTAATGGACCAGTATGTCAACATTAGCCAACATTTGATGATCTGGTGGCTACATTTGAAGGAGCAATATTTCTGTTCCAGTACCCAGGACTCACACACATAACATGCTCTTAAAGACATAAAAGGGAGCAACAGCCTGAACACTCCTTCAGGGCAGAGTGATAAGGATAACCTACATTACTACCAGTTTCAAAAACATAATTTATTTATTAATCGCATTTCTATGCCACCCGACTCCCTAGGGACTCTAGGTGGCTTACAGCAAAAAAACAATGTGAACAATATCCTGTAAGAAATTTTTAAAAGAACATTAAAAACCCATACACTCTATTCCATGGCCGAGTCTCGCAAGATCGCCGTAGCGAGATCAACGGCCCCAGGCCTGCCAGAAAAGCCAGGTCTTCACCAATAGGGTGGGGGTGGTCTGGACCTCAGGAGGTAATTGGTTCCAGAGAGCCAGGGCAGCCACAGAAAATGCCCTCCCCCACAGACCCACCAACCGACATTGTTTAGCTGATGGGACCCGGAGGAGACCAACTCTGTGGGATCTTACCAGTCGATGTAAGCTATGCGGTAGAAGGCAGTCTCGAAGATAGCCTGGCCCTGAGCCATGTAGGGCTTTAAGGGTAATAACCAACACCTTGAATTGCATCTGGAGACTGATAGGGAGCCAGTGCAGCTCATAGAGAATTGGTATAATGTGGCTGTATCTAGGTGCACCCACAATAGCTCGCGCGGCTGCATTCTGGACCAACTGTAGTCTCCGAACACTTTTCAAGGGTAGCCCCATGTAGAGCGTGTTGCAATTATCTATGAGGTGGCAAGGGCATGAGTGACTGTGAGGACAGCCTCCTGATCCAAGTAGGGTTGCAATTGGTGCACCAGGCGAACCTCTACAAAGGTCCCCCTTGCCACAACTGTCAGATGTTCCAATCTTAGCTGTGAGTCTAGGAGGACACCCAGATTGCGAGCCCGTTCTGAGGCGGACAATTCCGCCCCCCCCCCCAAGACCAAGGATGGATAATCAACATAGTCTTTAGGAGGCCTGACCACAAGATGGCAACAAATAGCTCAAATGTTCTATATTTCTCTACTGCCATCTAGTCAGTATAAACTAAGACTGCATGCTGGTTTTACCTGCTGGTTTCACTCCAGTTACTGTACCACTCTAGGCAAATGCCTACATTCTTCTGTGCAGTTGGGCCTGTCTTCCAACAGACCATGGTCAGAGGTGGCTTTTTAAAAAAACAGAAAGCTAGCCAGGGACTTCTGTACCTGCAGACTCCAGGCAGTTGCTACCTCTGCCATGCCTTGTATTTACAACACTGCTGGGAAGGTCTTTCAGAAAGAAAGTTAAAATGATACCTTGGCTCTCTGAGAAAGAGTAAAGGAAAGGATAGAATAAGCAATACAAAGCCCGGAATACATAACCTAGAAGTAAGTAAGGGTAGAGCTAGTTTAGAAAAGATGAGATTTTTTTTTTAATGGCTGAACAGAAAAAGGCATACTTCATCTGCAGTCACATAACCTGTTCTCTGATTGCTGAATACAGACATTTCTAACTTGTCTAAATCTTACATTGACTATGCTTTAAAAGAAAACTAACCAAGACTAACACTAATTAACTTAACCATGCTGTTCAAATGGAGCCATTAGGGCTTGATTAAAGGTACACAACCAGCATGTTGGTATGTGTGATGGAATTGTTCCTGCAGTGGCAGAGTGGGAGGATGTAGCCAATTAGAACTTTCCCAGAGGGACACCCAGATCAAGAGACTGTGCAATTCTGGAGGGAGAAAGGGAAAAGAGATTTGGGATAACTAATACTTTAGAATCTCTCAGGATATATATAATAGCTTGGATATAATTTTAGTTTAGCAAGATTCTATTAGGTGTAAACAAATAAAGGATTGGATTTGTTTAGATCTCACTGTCTCATTTCTGGGCTTGATGCTGACAATATGCTCATTGCACCAAGTCAGTATTTCTCAATCTTGGGAAACTCAATTCCATTCCCTCTGTCACCATATGTGGATACATGTGTATCTATGTATGTATGTATGTGTGTGTGTGTGTGAATATGTATGTGTACTGACGAATGTGTGGGGCTACTGTGAAATAAGCCTTGCTATAAAGCTCAAAATCTATCGAGCAGTAGTGCTAACTACCCTGATGTATGCCAGTGAGACTTGGACTGTCTACAGGAGGCACACTAGGCAACTGAACCACTTCCACACAACCTGCCTCCGCAGACTTCTGAGGATCCGGTGGCAGGACAAGGTGCCAGACACAGAAGTCCTCTCCAGAGCAGGCCTACCATCAAATTAGACCACTTATTTCTCTTCACTAATAGAGATAATAACCATCACACCTATATAGAAATCAGATATTTTTTCTTTCACTTGACTAACTTCTCTCAGAAATGAAATGATCAATACATATTTTTACACATGAACTGTTATTCTTGTTCACCACATTTTCTTGCCTCTCCTATTTTAGTAGCAGCCCTCCAGATCATGAATTCCAAAGCACAAGCAATAGAACAGATAATCTACTCTCAACAATTCCTATCATTGACCCAGAGAAGAGGCAGCTGATCAGGGGGATTCCATAGCAGCTGAAATGGAAACATATTTCATGCAACAGTAAGATTTTTGTATATGTGTATTATACAAAGCTCAGCTTGTGCACACGCTTGGAAGCAAAACACCAGTTTTGAAAAGATAGATGATTCCAGCTTTTTTTGTTGTTGCAAGCAATCAATTGGTAAACAAGCTCTTTTAAATTGTCAATAATTGATATGGCCTTGGGAACAGCAGAGTCTGTCTCCTTTCACATGGAAAACACATGTGCATTTCCTATAATAAATCATGGTAAATACACTGTCATCTATTAATAGTGGCCCATATAACTATGAACACCATTTTTAAGGTAAAGGTCTCTACTGAGTTCTATAGAGTTTCTGTCTTCGCTTGCAAAAAAGGAAAGATAGATCACCGACATAGTTATTTCTTAAATTTAAGTATTTTATTATGGGAATTACAATCATAACTACTGACCTTAAAATTATTTATTCCTCAAGGAGACTTTCATTTTTTTTTCTTAAAGAAATGCTCATTTATACTCTAGAATTTATCACTAATTAATGGATAATTGAAATCCATAATAAACTTTGTATGCAACCTTCTGTTCCCCCACTCCCCATGCAACCAGATTTTTACAACCAGTGAAGAAATTGTGCTGTTGCAAAATAAAAAAAAATGCTCTCCTTGGCTTTAGGTGATTAGGGGCTTACAAGAGTGCTTTCAGTCAATACCCACAGAGCAAGAGAAATGTTTACTACATTTCATGTACTCCTTTCCAAAATGGGACTTGCAAAAAAAAAAAAAGTTAACTTGCTTAATTTTCCTGAATTTTTAGAGTTGCCAACAAAATATTGAACAAGAGTGACACCAAGTGGTTGCTCAAGATTATTTTGGAATGACTGCCTGTTCTTCAAAGTCGTATAACTTTTTCTTCCCCTCTCATAGAAATCTTAAGGCCTGTTTCACTTTCTTGCTGGAGGACAAATCAGATGGGGGGAGGGGGAATTCCCAATAGGAAATGCGCTATCTCTCTTTAATGTTTCCTACATTTTATAGCATTCTCAAATAAAACGTTGTTTGCTGTTTCGTTGCTCCTCAGGCACATCCGTGAGATGGTCAAAAACAGAGGCCTGCCCCTATTTTAACTGTGTCAAAAAGCAGTGGGGCTTTGATCATGCAGTCATGGCTGTGAGCTGTACTTTTTCACCTCAAGCCAGAAGTCCATATGCCTCTCCCTCAAGTTTTTTTCAAGTCGTCACCCTAACCCTGAATGAAAAGTGGTCCCATTCTTTCAGAGCTGAAGGCCTCAGCATCTACATTTCTTTCCTAGAAAGATCTTGTCATTTATGTTAATTGAAAACTCTGTACTTAATGGGTTTGTTTTTTTACTAAAAACCATGCATCTTTTTGAAGATAGGTTTATCTTCCTTAAATCCTGGCTCATTATAATCTCTACTGACATATCACTATATACCTTAATTTACCTGTATTTAATGTATTTATACTTTGTACTTATAATTCGTTTATAATTCACCTCATCCACAACTCTGTGCAATTAAAAAACAAAGATATAATTCAACAAGCCCAAACAAAAAAATGTCAGTAGAACGAACAAAGCATCCACTAACAGCATATAACACTCCTAACATGGCCTGCCCACATCTCACCTTAGCCCAGAATCCCAAGAAAGACCCAGGTCTTCAAGGCACATTTAAAAGAAATCAACATTGCACCCTTCAAATTTCTATGGCCATGCTATTCCAGACAGCAGGTGACAGTGCAGAAATACCACTGAATAGGCCAGAAAAAAATGCCTAGCCTAGCTCTACCCAACTCATGATTCAAAGCAGAGCTTCTCTAATGTGTCTATGCTTTTGTCATTTTAGAATATAATAAAGTTAGAAACAGAAGCCTTTTCAATTGGTAATGAGCATTCTGGGTGAAATTTCTGGAAACTATACTCTCAACATTTCTTGAGGTTCCACAGGACTTTGAGTACAAGTCTGATAGCAGTTTTTCAGACTAACACATTTTATTAAAAGGCATAAGCTTTTGTGAAATGCAACTTACTGCATTACATGCTTGGCATGGCATCTGATGATGTGAGCTACAGTTCAGAAAAGTTTATCCCCCAACTGTTATTAGAATCAGAATATTGCTAGAAGGGACCTTGGAGGTCTTCTAGTCCAGCCCCCTGCTCAAGCAGGAAATCCTATACCATCCTATACCATTGTCTGTATATTTATAACTTTCAGGCAGTCTTGATGTCTGAAAACTGGAGAAGCCCTTGCAGTTTTATAGCCAAGATTTTGAAAATGATTTGCCATTGCCGGCTTCCTAGGGCTGCGAGTGTGTGACTGGCCTAAAGCCACCCATCTGACTTAGTACCTTAAGACAGGACTAATATAGCCTCCTAATTTCTAACGTGATGCCTTAATCACTACACCAGAGTGGCTGTCTAAATTATGTACCGTAAATGCTGTAAATGCTCTCTAGATTATAGATAGGCAACTTCATGTCAGCAAAACATTTGATAAAGTAAGCAATAATGTTCTGATTTACACATGGTATGCCTATAAGGTGAATCCAGAGTTACCTTGAAAACAAAGCTGAAAACTAAGGCTTATTAGGAGAGATTGAAGGAAATGGAATATGATATCATTGTTTATGTACCTTAAGTGTATTTGACTTCACTGTCTTCAAATAGATTTCTACTGTTTTAAAGATCAGAACACCTACAATAACTTAAAGATAGTAATTCCTGTTCACTTGCTGACTTATTTGTATTTATAGGCTACTTCAATCTTTAGACTCTGAGGAACTAACAATTCCCCAGTACAGAAATGTTGAAAATATGAACACACAGTAAAAATTAAGACCTGGCATTCTCATCTACCTCAGGAACAACAATGCAAAATATTTGTTGAATGACCAGTGAATTTACAGAAGACCCAGCACATAGTAGTTCTCCAAAATACTCTTGGGACTATCCTTATCGCTGGGATAAGCTGCTCCAAAGGATGAGATTCATCACTCAGAAGATTAATCTCTTGCATATCCACTTGGGGGATGCACCTGTAACAGTTTCTTCCACTCCTTGGAATGAGGATGGAATATTTGTAATGGGTTCTTTATATAAGTTCTCATTGGATAAACTGAATTAAGCAGTCCCACAGATATCCAGGTCCTAAGCGTTAGCATTAAAGGTAATAATCAGCACCTTGAACAGCACCAGAAGTCAACTGACAGCCAATAAAGTTTCCAGCACAAAGATGTCATTTGAATGGGCAAAATCTGTAACTATATGTGGAAAAAGAGTCCTGACCTTTTTGACTTTATCATTCTATAGGTTTGTAAGTGTAAATAATGACAACAAAACAAAAAAATGGAGCAAGGTGACCTTCAGTCAACATAACCTGCAATTTAACAGATTGTTGTATGCCACCAGACTCATTTCTATGCGATGGACAGCTATATAAATTTGATTAATAATAAATTGACATATTTCTATGTAATTGATAGCTTTACATGCAAGATATATGCATTTAGGGTTATCCTAGTTAAACAGCTCCTAATAGCCCAAATGTCAAGAAGAGCTCATTGCTACCCAATTCCATCATGTAGAAAAATTCCTTGACAGGTGACAATATTTTGAATCCATCAAACCATTCAGTCCACACTGACTGTCCAAATTCTTAAATTACTCCAAAGAAATGTCTAACACAGGGGTGGGTTCTAAACTTTTTTACTACCGGTTCTGTGGGCATGGCTTATTTTGTGGGCGTGGCTTGATGGTCATGTAACAATTCTTTAGGATTTAGCAGAGGTATTGGTCTACCAGGCTTTTAACTGCTTGCAGAGCTGTACCGGTCTACTCATTTGTTTTTTCAGGCACTGGTCTACCCATTTATTTTTGCAGGCTCTGGTCTACTGATGTATTTTTTGTAGGCACCGGTCTACTCGTGTATTTTTTCAAGCACTGGTCTACCCAATTATTTTTGCAGGCACCAGTCTACCACCAAACTGCCTTTTACCACTGATCAGCTGTAGGGTGGCCCTTTGAAGCCCCACGGCAAGAGTTTAAACAGTTTTTTTCCTTATAGCCCATCAGCTGGGACTCAGGAGGCAGCAATAGATTGGGGGTGGGGCAAAATAAAAGGTAAGAATAATGCAGGGGGGGAGCAGAACCGGTTCAGTGATGTCATATCGTCGCCGCTACCGGCTCAGTGGAACCGGGCAGAACCGGGAGGAACCCACCACTGGTCTAACGTCAGAAAGAATAGGAAAAATTGCTAATTTGAGTTCCATTAATAACAGACATCAGCTCATTTTTACCAATTTTCCCCTGAACTCTTTATCTGGTTGGTAGAATAGTTTTACATTTAGAAGTATCAAGTGACCAAAAAAATTGCTGTCAGCCATTGTGAATATATGCTACGTTGGCAGGAGCGAGGACGGGAGCTCACTCTGTCACATGGCACTCAGATCTCAAACCTGGGCTTCCAGCTTTCCAACTGAGAAGCCCAGAATCTTAACCACTGAGTCACCTCTGGTTCAGCCATCAGTGAATTACCACGCTGCCCTCAGTTCAAAAGCATGCAAATGCGAGTAGATAAATAAGTGCTACTTCAGCGAGAAGGTAACAGCGTTCCATGATGTCATGCGGGCCACATGACCATGGAAATGTCTTTGGATAGTGCTTGTTCAATGGCCTTGAAACTGAGATGAGCACACACACCGCTATAGTCGGCAACGATTACCAGAGTAAAGTCCACAGGAACTCCTCCTACCCTATTGTGAATGTATACAATTGCACAGGTTCAGAAATTTGATACTCATTAGTTTTTGTTAACCCAAAGAATTGTATTCATGGAAGTAGTAGTACTTCAGGAAGCCTATAATTTTGGAAACTTGTTTTGTTTTTTATGTTATCTAAGACCCACCAGAATATAGTGATTTTTTTTTCTTACCAATATTACAGAATTGTGCTAACACAAATACAATTTGCCTTCCACAAGGGGGCATTCATGATCTTCAGAATATAAGTGTGCCACAAAATTTTGAAGACCTACCAGTTATAACCTCTATTGCTAGGCACATACTTATCATTCTAAATTAATTAGCTACACAAACTTCTAAATAAATTATATTTGAGCTTCCTAAAGCTCATAAAACAAAGTCTTGTTCAAATTTTCCTAGTTTATTCTTATTTCTCAGTTGCTAAGCAAAATGACCCATTATTGCAAATCAACTTCACTGTCTCAGCACACCTGGAGCTGGCAATCATTAAGTTCTAGAACAGTGACTCATAAAGCAGAATACAAACTGAAACAAATTAGAAATACGTGTTAAAAAACATTAGCGCAGACAATTGCAGATCTGGAAATATGTCAAAATGACATATGTCAAACCTATGTCAATTTTAGTACATTTTCAATCTCTCCAATCTGTTAAAAGTTTGCCTTTGAGGCTTTCTGGGATCTTCTGAAATGAGAATAATTCTCCTGGATTTGTTCAAGTGACACTCGTTTCAAGGCATATCCATAGTTTCATTTAAGCAGCTCCTCTCCTGTGCTTATTCTAAATCAGTTTAAGAAAATCCTGACAAGAAGTGAGACATTCCAACAACAGCTTGCAAGCTATTCAATCCAAACAGCAAGCTATCACATGCTTCCTTTGGATAATACTCTGGGTGCTGTGCCCTCCCCACTTTCTTTTCAAAGAAAACAACGGCCATTCCTGTATGATGGTCTTTCTGGACTTGTACCTGGGTCTGTGTCTCTGTGCATGAGCTACCAGTAGTATTCTCTAATTCACTAAACTACAAGGGTGAAGGGGTACAATGCAATCAGACTTGCAAGGTACTATCATTATAGCCAGTCTCAATAAAAGCAGTTTTAGCGTTCTTGAGGAATTGATTTCTTGGCCTGGTCTACCTATTTTTGCCATATTACAAATAATACATGAATCAAAGTTTACATGAGCAGAGTTTATTACCAAAAAAAGAACTATAAAACATATAAACATACCCATCACGCTACTCATCTAAGGTTGAACAATACACAAAGTGCATAAAAAAGTGAAAAGTAATGAACAAAGTTCGTTACTGCCTACAAAGGCAGGCAATAAGAGAAAAGGAAAGGCACTCTTAACAATCCTACTTTTTGCCAATATTATTTAATGTACCTTCTAAAATCTTCCTGCCCTAACAACCCATGCTGCCCTTAAGCAATTCATAGATTGTTATTTTTTTTCTTTTTTCAGGACTCATCAACTCTATTCAAACACAAAGAGAGATTTTGTCTCTTTTCTTGACTTGTTTAGTCTTTCTTCATATACTGTATTTATTATATTTCTATTTTGCCTGTATTGTGTATATTATGCAGCTTCCATAATGCTCCCATCTCTTAATCATTCACAACAACAACCCTGAGAGATGAATTGGAATGAAAGAATTCCATCTGATGGAATGGCCTAAGAGAAGACTAGAATTCTGTTTCCTGATTTCTAGTATAAAGCCTTAACATCATACTAGTATTTGTTTTGTAGTTTGAGCCTCACTTTTTCTCATTCAACATACTCATTCAACAACCATAGTGGTCATTCACTTGTATATTTAATCCTCATTGATTCAGAACCCATATGTTTTTGACCCCATCTTCTCACACACAATTCTTAAGAATCCTATTCCGTTGCATTTAACTTAATTTTTACATTTTCCCTGACACATCCAACTCATTTCCACATAACCAAATTGTGAAAAACACATTGCCATTTTACTTTGTTTGATAATTCTTCACTTCTTTCAATATTTCAATGTTTTATTTTCAATATTTGAACAGGGTGGTTGTTGTGGGGAAAATAGGAGAAGGAAGAAGTATTGGTGTGGTTGCACCTCTAGTTATTTACAAAAACTAATAAAGGAAAGATATAAGTAAACATTCTCTCCTCACTACAAATCACATGCTAAACACTATGTTTCAATCAGGAATTCTAAAAAATTATCTCATCTAGTTTTTCACCTTTAATAAAAAATTCATCCAAAGAACACAAATTCCTCAATTTTGTTCTTTGTACCTTCAAGCTTAAACAAGAATAGGGTCAATGATCTAGAGAACATCTAATTTCTACAAAATTTTGACATAGAAGATTCTTCCTTGTAAAGTGGGAATTTTAATAGACCAAAGTGCCTTTCCGTTGGACTGTTCTAGAAAGAGAAGCCTTCGCTGCACACATGGTACTCTGACAGTTAGGCTTTGTCCTTCAAATTTCTCTATTTTGTTATTCACAAACTGAATGTACCCTGCCTCTTGTTCTTAGAGTACCCATGAACATGAAATTAACATTTACTTGCTTTTCCTCCAATTTCATCTAGTAAACAATCACTATGGCAGAAAGTGAAGAGGAACTAAAGAGCCTCTTGATGCGGGTGAAGGAAGAGAATGCAAAAACAGATGGGTCCTTGACTTTTAGTGAAGACAACAGCAAGCAGCCACTGAAGAGATTTTCCCTTCAGCCCCCTAGTTAACATACAATTAGGGTAACTTACATATAATAAAATCATTTCCCGTGTTAGCATTTATCTGCCAACAGAAGCAGTTTGGGGATTGGAAATCACAACTAAGTCACTGCCAAAAACGAAGTCATGCCCTTCCATCTGAACTGCTTCTAAATGAACTGCTCATTAAATAATGAAGTTGAATGAGTAAAGACATTGTGATTCTGAAATTACAGTGACACGACACATTAAAATACAAAGCAACCCGTCATATTTTAGCATATAAGTTGTGTAAATCCATTCTTTCTACTAATAAACTAACTTTTCTCCTTTCACAATTATCCCCCTTTTCTATTCTACTTAGAAATTAGCCTTCAGCTGATTGATGGGATAATCTTTAGGCTCAACTGTCCTAACCTGCCATTTCATTTGTTCTTCAGCCCATCAAGAAATTAATGCCCAAACCATGGATAGATAGCTTATTGTGAGTTAAAAATCTTTCCCAAGGCCAGACAGTGTTTTCAACGATGAAGTGACATCAGCAGAATAGGAGGGGCTGATTTTTTATTTTGTGTGCTTTTTGAGTGGTTTTAGGGGAATCAATAAGGACTCAGAATCAAACAACCTTTTCCTCTCTTTAAAACCCTGAAAGTTTTCCCCACTCCACCATTCAGACTAAAATCATTTTGCTTTCTATTCCCATTATTATTTTCCTTTAAAAAATAGAGTGCTGGCCTTATGTAATGAAGTCTCTTATCAGCCTGGACCCATAGTATTAGTTTCCTGTGGGTTTTTTTTCCAATGGCTGAAAATGTATAAATAAAGATGATGGAAACAAATCTTAACCTTAATTCGTTGTTTCTTCAGCACAATTGGAAAAGAGGTAAGACCCAAACCTGTTTATGTAATATATTCTTAAATGTGGTTTATTAAAGTGATATACAAAGCAATACATCAACTTCACTTAAACTGAATTGTATAAGTATGTCTTTATACATTTAAACCCAAATAGAAACACAGTCTTCATTAGGAGTTGTTCAAAACCATGAGTTTTTTTTTCTCTTGCCATAGCTTTGATTTTAAACGCAACCACATGTTTATTGGACCTGTGTCCCTCCTGGCTGGTACTGGCCACCCGGGAGGTAACACGAGGCTGGCTCCAGAGGATTATAAATGCTTCTTTGAGAGAGGGTTTCTTGCCTCCCGCCTTGAAAGAGGCGGTGGTGAGGCCCCTCCTCAAGAAGCCTTCCCTGGACCTGGCTGTTTTGGCAAACTACCATCCGGTCTCCAACCTTCGCTTTATTGCGAAGGTTGTCGAGAGTGTGGTTGCGCGCCAGCTCCCACAGTACCTGGATGAAACCGTCTATCTAGATCCGTGCCAGTCCGGCTTCAGGCCTGGGTACAGCACGGAGACGGCATTGGTCGCATTGGTGGATGATCTCTGGAGGGCCCGGGACAGGGGTTGTTCCTCTGTTCTGGTCCTGTTAGATCTCTCAGCGGCTTTTGATACCATCGACCATGGTATCATGCTGCACCGGTTGGGGGGATTGGGGGTGGGAGGCACCGTGCTGCGGTGGTTCTCCTCCTATCTCTCTGACCGGTCGCAGTCTGTGTTGGCAGGGGGGCAGAGGTCGACTTCGAGGCGCCTTGCTTGCGGGGTGCCGCAAGGGTCGGTCCTCTCGCCGCTCCTGTTCAACATTTATGTGAAGCCGCTGGATGAGATCATCCGTGGTTTTGGGGTGCGATGTCATCTGTACACTGATGATACTCAGCTGTACATTTCCACCCCAGACCACCCCAATGATGCCCTCGAAGTGATGTCCCAGTGTCTGGAGGCCGTGCGGGTCTGGATGGGGAGGAACAGCTTCGACTCAACCCTTCCAAGACCGAGTGGCTGTGGATACCGGCGTCCCGATATAGCCAGCTGGTGCCATCGCTGGCTATTGGGGACGGGTTATTGACCCCTACAGAGGGAGCTCGCAACTTGGGTGTCCTCCTGGACACACGGCTGTCTTTAGAAGAGCACATGATGGCTGTGGCCAGGAGGGCTTTTTATCAGGTTCGCCTGATACGCCAGTTGCGCCCCTTTCTGGATCGGGACTCCTTATGCACGGTCACTCATGCCCTCGTTACATCTTGCCTGGACTATTGCAATGCTCTCTACATGGGGCTCCCCTTGAGGAGCACCCGGAGGCTCCAACTGGTTCAGAATGCAGCCGCGCGGGTGATTATGGGAGCGACGGGGCGCTCCCATGTAACGCCTCTCCTGCGCGAGCTGCATTGGCTCCCGTTGGTCTTCTGGGTGCACTTTAAGGTATTGGTTCTCACCTTTAAAGCGCTCCATGGCTTAGGGCCAGGATACTTACGAGACCGCCTGCTGCTACCGATAACCTCCCACCGGCCAATACGCTCTCACAGAGAGGGCCTCCTCAGGGTGCTGTCAGTCAAGCAATGTCGGCTGGCGGCCCCCAGGGGGAGAGCCTTCTCTGTGAGGGCACCCACCCTATGGAATGAGCTACCTCCTGGAATAAGACTGATCCCGGACCTTCGTACCTTCCGCAAAGCCTTGAAGACTTACTTATTCCAGCAAGCCGGCGTAGCTTAAATGGTTTTAAATTGGGATTTTGAATTTTATAGACTTGGGGTTTTAAATTGGGAGGCTGATTGATTTAATATCTTTTAATTTATCTTAATTTTTGTATTGTATGTATTTTAATTCTGGCTGTCCACCGCCCTGAGTCCCTTCTGGGAGAAGGGCGGGATACAAATTAAATTATTATTATTATTATTATTATTATTATTATTATTATTATTATTAT
>WNWU01000003.1:18487307-18508906 GCA_012654045.1 Ptyas mucosa
ATTATTATTATTATTATTATTATTATTATTATTATTATTATTATTATTAAATCAAATTGAAACAAATATTGCATTTACTAGCAGATGCTATAATAACATTTACATTAACAGATTTCAGACTAGCAGGGTTTATTTTTTGAAAATAAATTATATTCCTTTTAGCTGAAATGTTTATATTGCATGACAATAAATTGGAATCTGAAATAACTTGTCCTATTAAATGGGTCTTTTAAAATTTATTTTCCCAATTAGACCAACACAGATTATACTACCCTTCTTTGAAATAATTTCACTAAAGTTATAAGTCTTAACTAATGAATTATAAAGATAGATTATCTAATGAAAATCCTTATAAACCTGATCTTTTGACTTTTCTTTTATATTAATTGTCACAGTTCTTTCATACACTTGAGATCAGAATTCATGATCATTATCAAGCACAGTTTTATGACAGATATTGCAACCTGTTGCTATAGAAATTGCATTTCAACTTTTGAGAAGGTTTCACTGCCTGAAAATCCACCAATAATATGTAATAACTGTAAAGTGTTTTATTCATATGCACTTTTTAATGCAGCCATCTTTAAATTTGTCTTTTAATTCGGTAAAGAAATTTGTCAGCTGTCCCATTGGCCAATGCAAAAAAAAGGAACTCCTGGGACATAATTTTACCAAGAGTATAACTTTACTGATGGATCCATATAGGCACAGAAGAAGCAAAGCCAATTCTAAAGGTTCCCACAGAAAGCAGCATAGGTAAATTCCCCTTTGTGCTTTAGGCCACCCACTGTCCATTGTCCACCAATCCAACGCATTCTTTGTGTTTTGGAAAACAGTCTGTACCATTCGAAAAGTTCTCATAACATGACCTTGAAGTGTAGAACTTTCTTATGCTCAGCCAGCTCGCTTGTCTCCTACAGCCCCTCCCAACTCCCCCAGGAATTCCACCCCCTCCCTTCTGTTTCTATTGTCAAGCTGCGAGAAGAATTGCAGGGGGCGATAGAATCTGAGTCAGCCTTGGCATATTAGAATATATAAACTTGCATATATACATACTCTATTTCATGTTAAGGAAAGATGCAGAACACAGAAAAGCCAAGGACATCTAAGGCATTGATAAGAAAAAGAAAAGAAAGCAGAACTAATATACTTGATGGTAATATGGGAAACCTATAAATAAATTGGAATGTCTTGTTTTGACAAATCAGTGGGCTAGAATTTTGAAGAATGTTCCATCAGTATCCCATGAGGAAATTAATTAAACTAATTAAACATATCCATGTGTATTGGATATCCCAGAAGATGCATAAGAAGAACTGAAAGCTGAGAATGAAAACTTTCTATCTTAGGTAACTAGAAAAAAGTGTGGAACTGAAGTTATTGAAAAAGAATAACCCTCAGGAAAAATAGGAAACCCAGAAAGAATAACAAGAATTAAAAACATTCTGTGCTGCTTCAAAACAGCAAACTTTGACTTACAGTGATAAAAGGTCTAAAAGAGAGTGAATGGTAAGCATTGGTTCAGCTGAAGAGTTGCTCCTTACTCTGGAAAGTAGCCCATTGCTAAATTGCAGAAATTAACCTATATGGAAATGAAATACTCAAGACAACATAAGAAGAAAATACTATTTTCAAACTGCATTAGGAAAATGTGCCCAGAGGTTGAATTTGCAACAAGGAAGTCCTAGTCACTTTTTGAATATAGTAGTGATTCATTCAATGCAAACTGATAGCACAAAAAAAAAAAAGATTGTAATTGCTCATGCCTGTACACTACTACATGTGATGATGGTGGCCATGTTTCTTATCATAGATTCAGCCGTAGAAAGGTTTAGCTATGTCCTAAAGGAAGTTACTTCACTAAGTGATGATGTCACAAGCTGAAAGCCACACAGAGTTGCAAAAACACTGTAAAAACCTTAAAGTTTTATATTGTATTTTTCCCAGCAGGCACCTCTTAACAAAGTCTGAAAAGATTATTTCTGAACTATAATCGACGGCTGCCTTATATAACATCCATTTTCTTCCATTAACGGAAGAGCTTATTTGGCCAAAAACTCTAAATTAAAAGATCAATGGTAATATTGTTTGAAAGGTTGTGATTTAGTTTTTGTGTGTCCCTTGTTAAGACGCTACATTTCCTTTAAGTTAAAACTAGTTAAAAAAAGAACTGAGTTAGCTTTGATAAAATTCACTTAGAGTTTGCCACTGGGATGGGGTTTTTTGTAAGATAAAACTAAATACAAAACCAACTATTAAAATTCTTATATTTCCATATTTATATCCTAGATTGTAATCTAAAAACAACAGTCGTAGATAATTATGTTGCAGGAACTGGGTATGTCTAGTTTAATGAAAAGAAGGACTAGGGGAGACAAGATAGCAGTGTTCCAATATCTCAGGGGCTGCCACAAAGAAGCACCTGAGGGCAGGACAAGAAGCAATGGGTGAAAACTAATCAAGGAGAAAAGCAACCTAGAACTAAGGAGAAATTTCCTGACAGTTAGAACAATTAATCAGTGGAACAACTTGCCTGCAGAAGTTGTGAATCCTCCAACACTGGAAATTTTTAAGAAGATGTTGGATAACCATTTGTCTGAAGTGGTGTAGGGTTTCCTGCCTAAGCAGGGGGGGTTGGACTAGAAAACCTACAACTCTGTTATTCTGTTATTCAGATGTAAGATCTTCTTGGAGAATTTTATTTTTGTTCTTTTATGTTAGCTGATAAAGTGACTAATTAGACAGACATACAGCTACTTTAACTGGGTTAATAAATATCCAAAGAATAGTAACGTATACCTCTTTTCAGCCACGTTAGATTTATTTTTCTCTCCTTTTTAATATTCCATTAAATTAAGTCTGGTCAATCAATAAGATATCAAGTCTGATGAAAACTGGATGAAATTACCCAAAGTGTAGTCATTTAAAAAATAATAATAATGCATCCTAGGACCAGGCACGTTCTGCCTTTCATATTTTTATTCAATATCCAGTGTGATTTGGCCATTTGATAGTGTGTTATTGAACTTTATTAATGAACACACATGCCTCACAATTTTGCTATGCTTTGCAAACACAGTTGATTCTTAATGCATGGGTGATGGTGTTCGAATGGCCAGATCTTTTCACAGAGGGAACCTGCTCTGATTGCCTGAAGTCTTAAAGAGAGTTGAATAAGAGCTGCCTATCCTGCTGTTGGCCAAAGCCTGGCCTGGCTTTCTAGCCTGTATAGAACTTCATGGAGAAAGTCAACAGCCACAGTCAGAACTATATTCCAGCATTTTCTGCTCTAGTTACCAGTTCATCTTTGTCTCTAGGAACTCCCATTCTAGGACTTCTTCAATATGATGGATGATAGTCAGAAAAAGTTCTAAATCTGCTCCCTGCCAGTGTTTTTTATTAAGTAGCATGCCATCCTGCAAAATTGAGGATTTGTTTTAATTACTATTTAATCCACCTGTGATGTTGATTGTCTTTTTCTCTAATAAACTGATGTGACGACGAATTTAAGGTAGAGCTTCTTTCAGATGTTTGACAAAAAAACGGGGAAAGAGGTAAAATGGCTGAAATCAGAAGTACCATCCTTTCAATGAGCTGTAAGATGATCTGAAAAGGTCATAACTGGTTCATCTAAAGAGCTGAAGTCCAAACATTCATTCATACTGGTCTATGTCCATAAAAAAGGACTTATTTGATATTTATTTATCCCTTTTACTTCATCAGTTTCAACTATGAAAAAAGATACTCCATACATGCAGTTGAATGAAATAGGTTGTTTTATCTTTGTTTTGAATAAGCCCTTTCCCCACCTTTGATACTATGTCTAAGTATTATACTCTTATAAATATGGTATATTTGTGAGCACGATTTTAACTGTGGAAATTCTATTTTCATACAATAAAGGCATAATAATGTATGTGACTAAAACATTGCATTTTTATGTTTATATCATGTCGAAAAGTAAACAGCCATAAGTAGCTACTCTTCTTGGAAAAATAGACAATACAGGATTGACCTAATATGAATGAGACACTTATGAAAAGTGTGCCAAGAGTTTTACTTAGAACAATTTGGAAAACCTGCACTTTAAATATAGAGATTACAAAAGAGACCAATATAAAAGAAGAGTTCAGTGAAGAACACCACTAATTTTAAATGGAAATTAAGATGAACACTGCAACTTTGGGCACTTATTTTCTCTTCCTTCTTGTTCCTGATTTCTTGCCTTCTACAAACCAAGTCATCAGTGAGTTATTAGTGAGTAAACTGAAGTTTAAACTTTGCATTTCGTCGCAAGAGGCAAATTTGTGCAGCAACCCCAAGCATCCACAGAAGAAGTCAGCATCGTCAAAATGTCAGGTACAACTGGACAAATAAATATCCACCCTTTTGGCATGCATGCATGAAATGCATGTAATATGCATTTAAAAGGGGTGGGACTTTGATCACCTGGATATGACCACTTTTTTGATGTCATTGATCCTTTTCACTATGGCAGGGTTGTCAGATTCGCTGCTCGCAGACAGGATACATCACATGCTGGCCACGCCCACACCTGGTTTAGCGAAGGCAGGGAAGTTGTGATACATCACGTGATGATGCCGTGACAATGTGAGTTTGACACCCCTGCCCTACGGATACCTTTTATAACAAATGTGAGGGTAGAAGTATTGTTCTGACCTAAGCTTCCTTTATCTTCTTTGACACACTGCCAAAGACCTAATTGGCAATTATCTTGACAAGGCCACACGGAAACACAGAGTCAAAAACGGAACTTCAAAGTACAAACCAACACCATCCATAATGTTGCTTCCTGCAAAGGCCCATGTGCCTTTGCTCTTCCTTTATTTCTTATGGGAGGGGCTAATCATCTCCAAGCCTTACTACTGAGTCGTCCCTTTTGTTTTAACTGTTCTTGCCTTCTGGCAGCTCCCCCTGTTCCTCTGCCTCTCTGATGTTCGACTCTGGAGGCTCCAGAGTCCGCACATAACTCCCAGATGGCCCTGGCCCCATTTCTGCCTCATCCGAGTCTTCCCCAGACTCCAGGACTGGCCCATATTCCCCCCCAGCCTCCTGACTGTCCGACTCTGCTGCCAGCTCTGCAGGCTGCTGGCGGACCACAAGAAAAGGAAAAATCTAAAAGAGAGCTTTTAAAAAAAACCTTACAATAATCTACTATGGAACCAAGTCTAAGAAAAGACTAAAACTATAACCTGAGAAGCCACAAAAATCTTCTATTCATCATAGTGCCAGATTAGCATTGCAGAGCAAAGACAGCATTTTAGAGAGCCCTGTGAAATATATTATCCC
The DNA here is from genome assembly GCA_012654045.1 of Ptyas mucosa. Taxonomy (NCBI): domain Eukaryota; kingdom Metazoa; phylum Chordata; class Lepidosauria; order Squamata; family Colubridae; genus Ptyas; species Ptyas mucosa. Next base: position 18,492,618 of record WNWU01000003.1, read on the forward strand.
AGCAAATCCTAAGAGTGTGGTATGGCAATGAACTTTTTTAGCATGACAGCAAAGCTGTATTTGAACTGTACTTGATAGATAGTTTTTGCCTGAACTGGTTGAAATGATATGTAGAAACTGGGAGAAAAGTGAAGGGTATGGCAGGTCATTCCTGAAAGAAAAACAGACATTAAAAGAACATTAATTTCCTGGAACAGAAATTTTATCCATGTTGAAGTAAAAGAGGGGGGGAAATGCAAACTTTTTTCAATATCATGGCACAAAACACTTTGTCTCCTCACAAACTTCAGGAAAAACATGTTTGCATTAATATCTCCATTAATGCTTTAATCGAGATGCCTTGAGTGCTGGAAGTAAACATTTGGAAGTCATTGGCCAAACCTGGTTAAGTATTCATTGCAGATGGAATGAACAAGCCAAGAAACTTGGTCCAAGTTATAGCAGAGTGAAGGCTTCCTCTGTCCCTACAAACCGCCTAATATTTTGTTATTTTCTACATGATTAGCCAGGAAATATATTTTTGATAGCATGTAGAAAAATATTTTATAAATGTAATTATTATAGGTAGGAAGTTGCAATCAACATTTTATTATTACTGAACTACTGATTAAGAGAGAGCCATTTAGTGTGGGATGAAGGTATCAGGTTAGAAACTTGGATTCTGCAAGTTCTAGTCCTTCTTAAGTACCTAAGCCACCTGAGTGAACAAGGGATGAGAGCCACTGTCTCTCACCCCTAGGAAGACAGCAACAACAAGCTGCTTCTGAAAATGTTGCCAAGAAAACCTTTGGCAGGCAGTTGCCAAGAGTCAATATTGACTTGAAGACATTAAAATAATGTTTAAAAGAGTGATTACATTTTATGACGAATTGATAGTACTAAAAAGTACTTTTGGTGCTCACAGAAATCAGTCTGGTCTCAGTAGTGAATTTCTTCAGTGGTGCCATTTAAGATTAAGATTATTCCATAGTATCTGTGTGGCTGCTTTCTTCCAACAAGTTTGATGCTCTTCAGGTAAGCAACACCATTAACAGGATTCTGGAAGCATGCTTTCTGTCATAATGCCCACCTGCTGGATGTGGATTGGACTCAAGTGTCATTTCAAAACACTTGGCTTTTTGCTCTGGCTTTGGCTAGTCAGCAGCTTCTAAATCAGGGGGTCTCCAACCTTGGCAATTTTAAGACTTGTGGACTTCAACTCCCAGAGTTCCTCAGCCAGCTTTGCTTTTCAACTCAGCTTTTCAACTGGGAGTTGAAGTCCACAAGTCTTAAAGTTGTTAAAGTTGGAGACCCCTGTTCTAAATAGTGTGCATATGTTTTTCCTTGTTGCCCAATTTTGCCATTTTTTTTCTTCATTGCTATAGTTTATTCCTATTTTCTCCTGGGTTTTTACTTTGTGAGCTCTGCAGGGTCACCAGGACTCAGGCAGTATACCAAGTTTGATTATTTGAAATAATTCCCAACCTTGGAATATAGTCTTTTTGAGCAGCAGAAGTAAAAATTGATAGCTTCGTGCTGAAGCAGACAGATGCAGCATAGTACATGCTTTTCATTGCCTGAGCCAAGCCAAATGTAATTGCCTCCTGACATTATTATCATAATGTCCAGCAGCAGTTTAAGCAGATAGAAAGTATATTCCTCAAGTATGTCCCTTGGTTTGGTTGGAACAGTAAACATTGAGGAGGGAGATAAGTGCTGGGTAACAAACATTTATAATTACTAATGGACAACCTTAGAGTGCTAGTGGTGAAATTGGATAAAAAGCAGATCTGACCTGATGTAACTTCTCAGAAATCAGTATACTACTCACTCACATGCCCCAAGCTGCCTGTCTTTAATGCTTGGAATTACCCATTCTGAAAAGACTTATAGCCATTAAGCTCCAAAGACTCACAAGATGAGATTCTTTTCTTGAATTCATTGAAAAATAGGCTTATTTGTTTTATTTGGCAAAGTTCCAGGACATCAGCAATGTCTGGTAGGTTTCGTTGTAAATAGTCAGATGTTGCTAAGTCCACAACTGTTTCAAAAGGACAGATTGAGGCTTCATAAGAGGAATTGTCTTTAATATTTTTTTAATTGAATTATAAAATATTATACGATACAAAATACAAAAGTAAATAGAAAAGCAGTGGGGAGATAGAGAGGGTAGAGAAGTGAGGAAGGATAAGAAAAAAAAAGCATTGACTTCTGATTCTCTCTGTTGCAGTAAATTAAGGCATTAGCATCAAATCACAACTTTTTTGCTTTTTCATAATAATTTGAACAAGCCATTTCTACAAATGTCTATCAATCTATTTGGTAAAACCCAAGATCAAAATTTCATTCTTTTCTACTTCAAGCATGAAGAATAGAAGTGATCTCCATGTGAAAACAAAAGTACTTATATTCTTTTCTTTAATCAAAATAGTCAAAATTTGCCATTTCAGTCAATCATAAGAGGAATTGTCTTAATCACATGTTTGATGGACTCACCTTCATTATAGCAACAGCATTTAGACTTATATACCACTTCAAAGTTCTTTATAGCCTTATCTAAGCGGCTTAAAGAGTCAGCATATTGCCCCCAACAATCTGGGTCCTCATTTTACCAACCTTGGAAGGATGGAAGGTTATAATAATGTTTATATAATTTTAATTTTATATATAATTATATAATGTAATGTAATATAATACAACCTAATGTAATAATATAATAATTATATATAATTTTATATGTGATGTTTAGTAGCATTCAATATCACCTAGGAAACATGAAATCCATTTTTTAAAGTCTTGAATTGTAAATATCTAGCAAAATTATGCCGTGATCATCTAGGGAAAGACAATTACTTTGCTAGTGATCATTAACTGGTAGATCTATGAGTGAAAATGTTATATATACTATATTGGTTTGCAGCCAAATTGCTAGGAATAGAGAATAGAGTTTATAGTTTCAATTCCCTTTTGCTTTTCATTTGGAAGCCTTTTCAATGAAGCCTTTAAATAATTTTCATCCTACAGGCTGTTAAATAGAGGAAGTAAAATGTCCCATTCTTTTGTTCATTACTGCTATTCCTCAAGAACATTTTATCTGGCACACCAATAGAAATAAGGTCTCTTTGTTCAAGATGATGAGAAGCTTTGACCCTATACCTAGATTTTCCCTTGTTAGTGGAGGTTAGTGGAGGTTTCCTTGTTAGTGGAGGTTTAGGAGCTGCCTCTTGAAAGACACATTTAGGCTACATTAAAACCAAGCCAGGAATTAGTAGGATAATTCTGTTTATAAAGTTCAGTAAAATTTTGCTTTTCAGTTTGAGAACCTTTAGAATTCTTTTATATGGACTTGATATATTCGGCACTGGAGTGGTGATGTAAAGAAACATTTTATAATTCCTAGCAAGCCCTCTTCTTTTATTTATGTCACTGCATCTGCTGCAAAGGAATATTTGGGCACGAAGGGTGCAACCATTTGTGGAAAACTGATTTTGGTATGGGTAATCTCTGATTTAATGTCTCTTTTTTATTATTTACCTTCTTTACTGACCTTGCTGTCTTGCAGCATTGTATAATTTGCACTGAATAAGTAATTGTTCAGACAAGTGTGGATGTTAAATGGAGTTCACGCAGAGCAAGAGGCCTGGGGAAATTGTGTTTGGAAGTGCTGCTGGAGTCTCTGAAGCATCTGTGTGACATTGTCAGCTTTCTTATAAAAATATTAAATATTTCTGATTCTGCTGCCATTTCATAACTTTCACTATTTCTATCCCATCTCTATGTTTTGGGTACCAACTGAGCAGCACATTAAAAACAGAATTGATTGCTTTCTCGCTCATCATATCTTCCTGGTTCCTTCATTATCTATGAAGTATTGTAGGTTACTTGTCTAGGAACCATCACACGGCCATCCGCTACATTACTCTCTCTTATTGGTTCCATTCTCTAGCATTCCCCCAACATCAAATGGACTTCAACAGTACTAGTTGTCATAAATCAATAAAGGCAGGGTTTTTTTGTGAGCATTCAGAGCATTCAGCTCCTGAAAGTTGAAATCATAGAAGGATAAAGATTATCCCTCAGTGTTTCAGTCATCTTCCTTACTTTTTTAAATATTTATCTTATTAAATGGAATGGCATATAAATACATAAATAAATCCATTAATGTACATAAAAAAGGAAGTGGACATATTTTTCTCTCTGATTTGTTTTCGATTCATAGTTTAAAGCCACCCCTAAGCTTTATGTTATTTTCATAATCCTGAATGGCAAAGACTTTTCTTCCCACCCTCACACCTGAATTTGTTGTAGAAAGTTTTTGTTCACTTCAAAGGGACAACTTTATTTATTTTAGTTACCTGTAGCAAAATTTTATGTTGGTAGATCCTTTAAAGCATAATAATTAATTAAAATATGCATAGCCTGAAAAACCTATTTTATTTTTCTTAAATTTGACGAGCTTTATCACTTCTTATTTAACTTCTTATTTAATATTGTAAGCCACCCAGAGTTACCCTGTGGTAAAATGGGCTGCCAATAAATTTAATTAATAAACACATTAATAAATAAACATCTAGATATGACTGAATTCTAGTTATTTTGTTTATTTTTCACAGTTTTGGATTGCCCCTATTCCCTCAAAGAGGAACTTTTATACAAGTTTAATCAATTTTTGAGAGTAATAAGCCATTGCTGACTATTATTTTGCAGTACTACCAATGGGAAGCATGACAATTCAGATTTCATTATTAATTAAGTGTAGAAACAGGTTGATCTCCCGACCATTGTATAGGCCAGTGTTTCTTCTTCTCAACATTTCTCAACATTCCCCTGTTGACTGGGGAGTTCTGGGAGTTGAAGTCCACGTGTCTTAAAGTTGTCAAGGTTGAGAAACACTGGCATAGGGAAATGCTAATCATTCCAATATACCCCTTGCAGTATCCTGTAGCTCTTCCACATACATTCCATTAATCTCTTTGATCCCATCTTATTTATTGCTTTCCATTTCCTTTTCTGACAGTATTTCAATCTTGCCAAGTATCGCAATTTTTCTTCTGTTTCAGCATTTGCTAGCATCACATGATCAAAAGTTTCTGCTTACTGATTATCACCTCAAGGGAACCGTTAGTCTTTATTTAGCCAAGCACTGATTGAGTGATTCTTCTTGCAGACTAGGACACTTTTATTAACTATTTCCACATCATCATTACTCTTTCTTCTTATTCTTCCTTAGCTTTCGTAGCCATTCATATCATTGAAATGATAATTGCTTTAATTACTTGAATATTTTTTGTCCCTGAAATATCTGTATCTTTCATGAACTTAATTACATTTGTAATTTCCTTCCTTCCTAGGATTCTTCTTACTGCCTTAATACACCATCTGTTTTTATTTACAACTAACGCCCCCACAAACCAAGCAAACGTCACTTCTTCACGTTGCTCTGTAAACACACTAGTTAATGCTACACATGTCTTCTTAATATCTAGCAACTCTGATTTTTCATTTTCTATTGTTCCTTTCATAATAACATCTGCTAATCTCCCATACTTTCACAAATATCATTTGCAAATCTCAATGCATTAATGTTTTTACCTCCAGCTTTGATTCCAGCTGTCAACTCATCTGATGTTCTTCTAATACGTGTACTGTATACTGTGCAGCAGTCCTTCACTGTTCCCAGGCCAGTCCTTTGCTGTTCCCAGGGCAGCCCCGTGGGCCAGATCTAAGCACCCCATGGGCCAGATTCAGCCCACACACCTTGAGTTTGACACCCCTGATCGTGTTTCTCCAAATTCAGATTTTACAGTGGCTTCCTGTTTATTTTAAAAGTTCCTCAAAAGAATAATCAAGTGCTTAGGAATGCCCACAGACTTCAATCTTCTCCACATTCTGGCATGACTTACTTCAAAATCCTGTTATGAACAATGAAGGAGAACTAAAACTCCTTCTTATATTCTCTTGCTGTCTCCATATTCCATTTTACCTTAGCTATCTTTGTCATGTCCCCCTGTTTTTCTAAAATCTTCCTATATATTTTCCTATATATTTGCAGTGTTTGTCTAATTGGGAGCTCTCAAGCAAGCCAAAGTATATTGGGCTGTTTTCCAAATAAGTGAATCAGAAAACCTGTGTCATCTCTAGTTCTTGATACACTCATTGAAACTAAAAGATGGCAACAAATGAACATAAAAAAGGCACCGAAAAGTAAAACATTATTTGAATTGTTTACTGTGGGGTTTTTTTTTAATGGCATATAAAGTTGAACCCTCCTTTCAGCATGCAGTTTGAATGAAAACTGTAAGGTTTTAACAGTCTTTTTCTCTGAAAATAAAGTGAAATTTGTTTGCTGATTTGCAAAATGGCTATAAATCAGAAATACATTTTTTTTAAAAAAAGAACAGAAACTATAAAATGGATTTGAAGAAATTTAATCTTGTAAACCACTGAGTTCTATAGCTGGCAAATATGTCATGAGATAGGCATGCTATATAAAAATTAAAAGTGCCAGCTAATAGGCACTGCTGTGACAATCAGATGTTTGTCCAGAGATTACTAGAAAAGATAGAAACAAAACTGTCAGGCTAATAAATACTAATAAATGGAAAACAGAATCCAAAGTGAGTTAATTGCTTTAGTTACATCCCAACTGGACTATTGCAATATAGGTTACATGAAGGCTGCCCTTGAAGACTATTCAGAAGCTGTAGTTGGTCCAGAATTTAGTGATGCAGGCAGTACAGGCAACACCTCAGTATCCCCTTGTAACAATATTGCTGAATTGGTTCAGGATGCAATTCAAGGTTCTGGCTGTCATCTTTAAAGGCCTACATAGTATGGAGTCTAGTTTCTTGCAAGACTACTTATCCCTGATAGTTTCTGCCCATTCAATAAATGGCAACGGACACATGCTCTACATTCCCCCAGTGAAACAATGGGAGATGGCTAAAAACATGCCATCTCTGTTATGGCAACTACCTTATGGAACAACTTTCCCTCAGAAATACAGGTATTCCTGACCCAGTTGGCCTTCAGGAAAGAGGTAAAGACCTGGCTTTCCCCCCATACACTGAGGCCAGGATGTTGATGGAGCTGGTGTAGGATGCTTGGTGGGGCTTCAAATATTGTTTATTATTCTAGATGGACTTTTATTTTATTATTATTATTATTATTATTATTATTATTATTATTATTATTATTTACAAAAATGACAGTATACAAGCAAACAAGATAACCATGCTGGATTTTGTATCACAAATCACTAGTCGAACACTTCCCAAGCATTTAGGACTGCGTGATGTATCGGCGGATTATGCGAGCAGATCCTAGTAAGGTGGCCTTCTGTAGCTGACCAATGATGATCTAATTATTATTGTTGTTGTTGTTGTTGTTGTTATTTACTCTTTATTGTGCTTCTATTTTTTCACTATCTTTTGGTACATGGTTAGCTATTTAAGTTTGTTTGATTGATTAATTTTTAGAACGCAAAGCTTCCAGCTTCTGCTGGTCACTGCCACAACGAAATCTTTCAAAGCCCTCTTTGTTGTATCAGTAAATTTCTGTCAAGGTAAAAGAGCTATAAATAGTTAACTAATGTGGTTAGGAAAACCTACTGAGTTGTTCAATAAGTTGAAATGTCAGATACCATGCAGAGAGCAATTTAGCAAAATGTGCCATAGACTCAACTTCCTTTTCTGAGCACACACAGAGGTGATCTTGGTAGGCAATACTATATTGACACTTAAATTCTGGTATTAATATGCACTGTAGAATGCATTGTGGAGACATTGTTACCATGACAATAGATGAGAATCAAAGCCAGTCCTTCAGCAAATTATTTTGAATGCTAGAGAGCTCCTCTCCAAAGCTCGGCTTTCTTGAAGTACCTTGTTATTATCTTAGGACCCTACTAAGATAATACTAAATAGTGCCAAAGAAAATTATTGCAATTGAATTCCTACTAAGTGCACTTGATGTACTATAACAAAGCAGTGTCTATTCTAAAGAAAACAGATTTTGAGGAACACTTGATAACTGTTAAGACTGTCAAACCATAGTGGATTTTTGTTGATTTTCTATTGTACAGTTTCCTTTGGAAACTTTTTCAGATAATGAGTCATTGAATGATTTCTGCTTCTGAAATGTATGTTTTCAGTTATGTTATTTAACTTTTGTTTCCAATGACAAAGGCTAGTAAATATATTTTCTTATATACATTAATTTATTTATCTGGAATACACTTATTCTGCTTCGCTGTTTAAAGCAAATTTTCTACTTGGAAAATAGTAATTTATAAATAATGAAAAGAAAAATAATTAAAACAACATAATTAAATAGTTAAATTATAAATTCAGCAACACAATAAACTTCACCATGCCAAACAACAAAATAATCCAGTTAAAATGTGTGCATGCTGAATAATAATACTAATAATAATAGCATTTTTTTCCTGAAGATCGTTTTGCACAATTGGTATATTTATGTTGAAAAAGCAAACCTCTGTAAAGTGAACAAGCCTAGTTTAATCTTACAATGCAGAATGGAAGTCTTAATAAGAATAGTGACCAATACATTTTATTCCATCAAGCCTGAATTTTGCCTCCCCACCCACTCAAGAAACAAAAACAAATTATCAGCCATGCTTCTTTGTATATTCAAAACCTATTCCAATTCTGTGTTTAATAATTTGGTGGAAACAAGAGTTATACATGCCTTTTTGAGAAAACCTAATTTCAGAGTTGAGTATTAATAAGGTGGTTTTGCTCTCTCTTCATCTGATGACCCAGCCAAAGATGAGGCGGTGTAGCCCAGATTTCTTCCCTGTCATCATCTCTAAGAGAAGTATTTTATTAAAGATCCACGGCTCACAGTTGATTACGTCCTATAAACAGCACAAGGAGAAATAACTGAGGAAAGGTGAAATATTAATAATTAATATTATTTCATTTGATAAGCACTTTGATCCAGTACTTAGAGATCCGTCTTTCATAGACTTGAGACCATAAACAGGTCACATTTACAACACAGGGACATTACGTGTGAAACAGGTCTGTCTGAAGCAACTTAGATTTGCCTAAATGAAGATCTTTGTGCCATTCAGGTACTAAAACATAGGTATCTTAATTGCTATTTTGTTTTATATATTTTTAATGTTTAAAGATTTTAAAATGTTGTGCCTTTGGTCATTTGTGTACTTATGATTCATTTTTATTTTGTTGTATACAAAATCACATTGTTTTATTGGTCATCCTAAAAATCCATTACAAGTAGACAATGACCAGTCGTTTAACTGTTCAATGTTACAATGGTCTCAGAAAGGGTCCATAAAGTACTTCCAACCATCATAAAATCTCACACTAGGCCGTCACCATAACATGACTTCATTTTGGGTACTTAACAACCTGTTTGTACTTGCAATCAGTTGCCAAACATCCCGCAGTACTGTGATTGTTGTTTGCAATATATTCTGTAGGCTTCTCCAGAAAGTCTGTGGGGAAGGTGGAAGGGGTTTTAAAATACTGCTGCCTGCCAAGAGGATTCCCTCTCATCTCTGGGGACTGCCTGAAATAGCTGCCTGTCAAATGCAGGTCAGCCCCTCCACTGGACTGCAGATCTTGAAGATCCAAGCCCCATTTCTGCAGCCCAGCAGAGGCCTTCTCTTCTGTACTTGGAGGAGGTACAGTCCCTCTGCCAAGCTGCAAAAACCCAGTGGAGGCCATTCTTTTTTATGCACAGAGGAAAACTCAGCCTCTCTGCCAGGCTGTGTCCTCTTAGGCTAGTGTCTAAGACATTCTTGCAGTAATTTGGAAGCCCCCTTTTCCAAGTTGCACAATTTGGAAAAGGAACCTTCCAAAGACCATCAGAATGGAGCTACTACAGCAAAAGGCAAAGGTAAATGGACCCAGGCAGGATGGGATGGGAAGGAGGCCTGGGCCTCCTGGCCCTAAGTTTCCTGGGCACATTGAGGTTCTCTCCCCTGCACTCCATTTAACAACCAGAACCAGGATTATGGCTGCTGAGTGAAGCAGTCATATGCCATTCAACTTAATGACCACTTCACTCAATGACTGAAATTCTGGTTCCATTTGTGTTCATAAGTTAATGACAACTTATAAATAAATACATGAATACAGATCTTCTTCAGCATGTCAAAGAAGTAATATAATTTGCTTCAGCAAGATGTTTGTCAGCCTTTTCAGGCAGTGGTGGGATTCAGATAATTTAACAAACGGTTCTCTGGCCTAATGACCAGCTGGGTGGGCATGGCCATGGTGGGCATGGCCATGGTGGGCATGGCCAGGGATGTGACAGGCAGCACTTGACCTCCTGCATCCCCCGGGAGCAAAAACAGGCTGCAGGGGGATGTTCTGCCCCCCCCATGCCCCATTTTGGGCCTAGTAGGCCACCCTGCAGCCCCCTGGAAGAAAAACAGGCCGCAAGGGGGCTAACCCACACCCCCTAGCACTTCATTTTGGGCCTAGTAGCCTCCCTGCACTTACCTGGGAGCCAAAGCGGGACGCATGGAGACTTCTGGAAGGGGAGGGGTGGGGCCAGCCAGCAATTTAACAACTGGTTCAAAGCCAAGGAACAAAATCATGGCTGATAATACTGATTTTATTATAAGGTTACAGTAATAGAATCTTGCAAGTCTTGAAAGTGCTTTCCTCTACCACCTTTACATTCCAGAAAACTAGGAAGAGTTGATTCTGAAATGTTTTTTCCATCCCTATTTCTTTGGATCAGATTTCTGTTATCAGACTGGTGCAGCTCTTTCTCCTGTTTCCCAAAGTTATTCGCATATCCCATAACAGTGCTTGGCAGTACTTTACCTACTCTGATCACCACTTACAAAAATGGAAGAGTCTTCTTACATGTATGTACAGAAACATCTTCCAACTATTGCTACTGCCAGTCAAAGCAGATGAAGGAAAACAAGACAGCCATTTTGTTTCACATGCAAAAATATGTAGAAACGTAAAGCAGCTTCAAAGAGCAGTTTCTCCCAAGCTTTCTTCGGGGCCTAACATCCACTGAAGTTCTGCAAAGGTTAGATTTTCTTCTGGAGACTGGCTATGCAGGAGGACTTCAGATGATATTCAGCTGTCAGTGAAGAAATATAAGTCCCACTGAAATCTTTGTCACAAATTAGGCATAATCAGTATTCTCGTTCCAAACTCTAATTATCAGCAGCATATGTTTCATTTCGGTAGAACAATTCCTCAGAGGTATCTTCATTATCTTTAGGTATGTGACAGAGGACAGCTGTCAGTACTGCTTTCTCATTAGGAAAACAGCCATCTACAGACATTATTAAGAGATATGCTTGTTAATAGAAAACGCTAATGCTAATAGCCTTCATAAAGGACAAATCCAATCCCAAAGAGCTATCAGTCAAGTGGATAATTATACTGAATATTATCAAAGAACTTGAACAATATCTATTTTCTCCTTTCAGGCAAATAGATCCGTAGAGATATATCTTGCTATGATTCCCAAAATTAAACTTTCTTCATGCAAATAATCTTTATAGCTATCAACTGAAAAAGTATGCATGTTATGCTATTTTCTCTAATACATTTATTTTTGTAGACTGTAACTATATTTACAGACATAAAACAAATAAGAAATACAGATCCTAACAAACAGAAAAGGAAAAATGATTAGTAAAATGAAAATAAAGTAAAATAAAGCAACACTAAACTAAGATACAAATACATTTAAAATTATGAAGTGTAGAGACTGAAGTTAAAGTGTTAAAAACTTATCTTAACTATAGCATGGTGAAAATAAATACGTCTTTCACAAAAACCTAATATGTCATCAGTGGTGGGTTTCAAAAATTTTTACTACCGGTTCTGTGGGTGTGGCTTGGTGAGCGTGGCAGTGGAAGGATACTGCAAAATCTCCATTCCCACCCCACTCCAGGGGAAGGATATTGTAAAATCTCCATTCCCTCCCCAATCCAGGGAAAGGTTACTGCAAAATCCCCATTTCCTCCCGATCAGCTGGGACTCAGGAGGCAGAGAATAGATGGGAGTGGGGTCAGTCAGAGGTGGTATTTACCGGTTCTCCGAATTAATCAAAATTTCTACTACCAGTTCTCCAGAACTGGTCAGAACCTGCTGGAACCCACCTCTGTATGTCACTATGTTCTAACCCACAGGTGTCAAACTTGTTGCATCACGTTGCCATCACATGACGTTTTGCAATGTTTTTCCCCTTCATGGAGCTGGGGTGGGTGTGGCCTGCAGGTGACGCATCTGACCCGTGAGTTTGACACCCCTGTTCTAACCAATATAAAACTCTATAATACCAATAACAACATTTTCTTAAGTAAATGAGCATTCTTACAAACCAAAGCTTAAATATATTTATTTAATATACATTTTATTGAGTTTAATAGAACTTAATTTGCAAATAAATGTAGGTTACAATCCCAAATCCTGAAATGTAAGCAATAAAATTAGAATCAGCCTTCACAGCGATTACAGACCAGTGTTTAGGAAGATCTTAAATGTCCATAAATTGTGTTTCAGATCAGTATAATTATTATTCATTAAGGTATACAAAGCATAGCTGGATGAGAAAAGTGATATTTGTGTTTAAAAGTATATTTTAAAAGTTCACCAGAGAAATTTAATAAATTTTGATAAAGAAAATGAAACAAACGAAGAGGAATTGGTATACTACAGTGAGGAATATATGTTTTTCCATGATCAGGAGCTAGATAACTGATATCCAGAGAGCAGTATCACAATATGTTGGAAGTAAAAAATAGCTTAAGTTAAGTCAAAAATGCAAAGAAAATAATTGAAGCATCCACCAATCACGAAAAAATATCTAATGAGATATTCTTATGTAACAGAAATTGGAATATGCTGCAGGAATGTTGAATCAAAACCATTTAGTATGGTCTAGTTCGTGAAGTAGTGTATTATAAAAAAAAAAATTTCAAAGCAACCATGAACAAATTGGTTGAACTTGATCAAATCATTGCCTTTCAGACTCAATTATCTTGTAAGACACGGTCATGATTGGATTTATTGCACTGCATAAAGGCAGGTTGCCATAAAGTGCTTCATATCTTTTGACCTTTATAGAGAACTACAGCTATTAAAATCTGTTTTTCTTCTTTTCCTCTATTTTTTTTCTCTTATTGCAAATTGTTTTTTCAGCTTTGTTTTGTTATTTGACTATACTTCTATAATAATGTAAGGTTAAGTATGTAAATGCAGGTTATGTTAGACTGTATTGATAGACACACACTGTGTCTGTGACTGATGACCTGGAGTCATTCTTTCACACACTTCATTTTAATTTCAGTGCTGATATCATATTTCATATGCAAGACTATCAATCAGAATGAAACAATGCAGTCCATTCTAATGATTTGTGAGAATTCTCCTGTGGCTTGGTGCTTCTACATCTTTTTAAAAAGACGTCAAATCATTTAATTAAAAGATCAGAAAACCAAAATGCTTTGGGTTCAGAAGATACTGTGCCACACTAATATGTTGTCACAGCTGCTTCAGAGTTCATTATTGATAGGCAGAATACGACGACTTTATGACTTTTCCCTGACCAAAGTGGTCAACTTCAATGTTTCTACAAATTCAGCTAATGTTACAATCCAGTGTCTCTCTTAGTTTTGATCAAAATGTTGGAAATGGACAACTGTTACCAATCAAATCCTGCTGAAATATAATTCCAGCACTTGCTACCATTAGCCAAACTTATTTATTGACTAAAGTTTAAATAGTTGTGAAGTAATTCTGGGTAGCCAACATGTTTTTAAAAGATCAGTAGAAATGACAAGTTTTGAACCCCAAAACATGTAATAAAAGAAAGCAATAGATAAACTTGGGAATTATTTTACCAATGGTTAGAAAATAGAAGCAGAAGTTAGAAATTTAGAATTAAGGAGGATATGTAAATAAAACTGAAGTAAATGTGTAATTAAATAATGAACATTGAATAAGGAGGATAATGGAAACATGATTATTAGACGGATGATAATGCTTATAAATGTGATGGTTGTATGATGTTTACAGTGTTTAATATTAACTACCAGTAATTATAGATAAAACTGAACAGAGCATTTAATTAAATAACGGGAAATGTTTAATAAGGATATGTGAAGAATATGGTGAATAGCTTTTGAGAATAATAGTTATAGCTATTGTGTGTGTAAGATTTATTATTTGTATTTAAAAGATATTATACCCAGTCAGTACGCTGCCATTGTGGATATGGAAATTTTATATATAACAAAGAAAATTGTATAATAAAAAAATAATATTAAAAAAATAGATAGTAACCAAGAATAAGTCCTTAAAATATACTTAATAAATTTCACAGGCTCAATTCACTTGCAGTAATTATATAGGAAATGGCTCAAATATGAGTCACTGTCCATATTGCTTCTCAGTCCAGAAAAGTGTGCAGTCAATAAACAACATGAAGTTGCATAAAGAGCCTTCTAGGCACAGCTGCCATCTGCTCTTTGAACAGGAGCCATGAGCCCAAGAGCACTTCCCAAATTACACACCAGTTCTCTTTGGGTAAGGTTGCCTAAAACCCAGAGCTAAACAGGGTTTAAGCAGATATCTGTTCTTCCCTATGCAGAGCCCCCTCCCCAACAGCCTCCAGAGATTAAATCAGAGCCTCCATGGCATTGCTTGGTCAGTTCAGATGAAGATATTCCATTTAATAAGCAAACACATTATCTAAAATCCATTTGAGCTGGACAAATAAGCTTTTATTAGTGGCATCTTCCTGACATAGTTACGAGTTTAAAGTAATGAAAAGTATGGCCACAAAAGGCAAACACTATCTTTACATCTAAAAGTGGAAAATAGTAACTGCTGCTATAAAAATTAGTGAAACCAGGATCTCTCTTTATTTTGTTATTTATTTGCTTGCTTGTTTTGACAATTTGGACCCACAGATACTCTTGGATTAAATTATTACTACAGCAACGGCCTATAACGTATCTCTTGGGCAATCTAAACCCAGATCAGACTGTCAGATTTCAATGCACACATGTATGAGAGTCTCTGTGTTTGTACATCGTTTCCAATCATGAGAAATACATTTTAACTTGTTATGCTTTCCAGTTCTTCTTCCAGCACACAAAACTGAACACCTGCTTAATGTCCAAGAGGTTATTTCTAGAGAATGTAAAAAGATGAAAAAGTAATGTCATAGCAGAAGGAGAGAACTTCTTCTACTGAAGATGACAGTTCACCCATGGGGGAAAAGGGTTAATTGGAGCTTGAATCTTTTGAAGTGAATCCAGAGTCAAAAGCAAACAGAAACTGCAGTACCGTTTATTTACTGCATATACATGCAGTATTCTGATTCACTTTCCAAAAAAACTACTTCCCAGACTATAGGAGCTTAACACCTATCAATAACACTTTAAAAAAGACACATCCTTTCTTGAAATTGTCTTGTTAGTTAGGCAGCTGATGAAAATGCATGGCTGCTTTAGACTAAAAAAAAAGTCTAATGGAATTAAACTAAAGTAGTTTTTGCAGGTGTATAGGTAATGTTCAAATTACGACCATATTTGAGCCTGGGACTACAGACGTAGTCTATTGTGGTTGTTAAGTGAGTCAGTACGTAACCACGCCTGATTTTATGACCTTTTTTTGCAGAAGTCATTAAGTGAAAGCTGCAACCATTAAGCAAATCCATTTTATCCCATGGGCGTTTGGGCTGGAAACAAGTAAATACTGAAAACGTGCAAAAAAATTGCCAAAAATGTGATCGTGGAATGCTGCAAATGGCCATAAACGCAAGCTGATTGCCAATCATGCAAAATGTGATCATGTGACCATAGAGAGGTAAAGTCAATGGAACTTTGAAATTGGTTGTAACTTCAAACAGTTGCTAAGCAACCGGTCATTAAGCAAGGAGTACCTACAAGTATAGGGGACGCGGTGGCTCAGTTGGCTAAAACGCTGAACTTGTCGATCAAAAGGTCAGCAGTTCAACGGTTCGAATCCCTAGTGCCGCGTAACGGGGTGAGCTCCCGTTACTTGTCCCACCTAGCAGTTCGAAAGCATGTAAAAAATGCAAGTAGAAAAATAGGGACCACCTTTGGTAGGAAGGTAACAATGTTCCGTGCACCTTTGGTGTTTAGTCATGCCGGCCACATGACCATGGAGACATCTTCGGACAGTGCTGGCTCTTCGGCTTTGAAACGGAGATGAGCACTGCCCCCTAGAGTCGGGAACGACTAGCTCATATGTGAGAGGAGAACCTTTCCCTTTCCCTTTCCCTTTCCCTTTCCCTTTCCCTTTCCCTTT
>WNWU01000003.1:18508916-18550268 GCA_012654045.1 Ptyas mucosa
CCTTTCCCTTTCCCTTTCCCTTTCCCTTTCCCTTTCCCTTTCCCTTTCCCTTTCCCTTTCCCTACAAGTGTGAATACATACTACTATTAGTTAATTTTTCTCAGAATCTGGGGAGTTAAACAAGAAATTAGGGTTCACTCTAGACTTTATTTTGTATATCTGATGAAGTGGTCTGTGTTTCATATATGTTAACTGAATAGAAAATTTGTTAGACTTTAACAGTGCCACAAAAGTGTTCAGTTTCTCAGATACAACTGTTCTCAATATTTATGAGTCCTGGAATCTACTGCTAGGAATCTTTATTGGGTCATTTCAGTACGCTTTTTTATCATTATTCCTTGAATATTTAAGGAGTATGTAAAGATGATATCATCATTCTGATATGTGCTGCTGTCTTACAAATAAGCACCAGACCACCAAAGTTCAGAAACTGGAGAAATTATGGAACAGTTCAGCAGCAGATTTAAATGTACTCTTTTTACCTTTTTCATTTCCTACAATTCAGGGAAAGAATACCTGAATCATGCTGTTAATCCTTGAAAACTAAAGAGAGCTGATTTTGGAATGACAGCTGCTATTGGGAACCCTGCTGTTAAGCTGTCTCCTTAGTGAAAAATGCTGCTCATAATTCATTCATACAGTGGATGGCTTTAATGGTTTGTTTTTTTTCAGTAATATTCAAACAAACTACATCAACGCAATTATTTCCTCTATCCACTCTCTTATGTGATAAACATGGAGGCAAATGTAGGTAGCACCAATAAATAACTCTTTCACATTCATTAAAAGTCCTTTGTAAGTCAAAATAGAAATAAATATGCTGAGAGGTCCTGGCTGATGAAAGTCCCTTCTAGTTTACAATTTTTCATTTGTATGCACTTATTTTTTAAAAATTAATTTGTCACTATTTTTTAATGAAAAACATAATAACATCATTTATCCACAAAGCAAGGCATTATGCTCCTATAGCAGGGGTGTCAAACTCGCGGCATCACAGCGGCATCACGTGATGTATCAGGACTTTTTTCCCCTTTGCGAAAGCAGATGTGGGCATGGCCAGCGCATGATGCATCCGACCCATGGGCCGGGAGTATGACAGCCCTGCTTTATAAGGAACAATAGGATCCTACAGCATGTTTCGTGTTTATTTATCTGGTAAACTGTCTTGTATTGAAAACAATTTGAAAGAGGGATGATATGTATAAACAGTTCAAAAAGAGTATTTGCTTTCATTTATGAGAAATAGAAGCTTACTAGAACAGGTTTTATCCAGGGTGAAATCCAGCAGGTTCTGACAGGTTCTGGAGAACCGGTAGCGGAAATTTTGAGCAGTTTAGAGAACCAGCAGCAGAAATTTTGAGTAGTTCAGAGAACTGGCAAATACCACTTCTAGCTGGTCCCAGAGTGGGGTGGGAATGGGGATTTTGCAGTATCCTTCCCCTGGAGTGGGGTGGGAATGGAGATTTTGCAGTATCCTTCCCCTGCCAGGCCCACCAAGCCACACCCACCAAACCGCACCACGCCCACCAAGCCACACCCACAGAACCGGTAGTAAAAAAAAATGGATTTCACTACTGGTTTTATCATCATTTCTATTTATCAGAATCAAGGCTTTTGGGTGTAGATTACATGACTCTTTTTAAAAATTTTGAAAGTGTTAATTATACTACCTTACCAGTTGTTAACGTTGTTCGAGTCCCCTTTGATTTCAAAACTTATAGACTTTCAGTCTACAGTTCAGGAGACAACAAGCTTTCAGTCACCTGTGATTGATGAGGATGATTCTGCTAAGGTAGGTGCTGATTCAAAGTCTGAGTTTGAACATGAATACAAAGCCCTAAAATTACACTGCCAGGCAAAAAGAATTGAGCAGCAGAGGTCGTCTTGGCATCTCAAGAGGAAAAGATGATGATTCCTTTTATGAAGCACAGCAAGGAACTTTGGCTATTTAACAGCATGTGTCAGACTTCTTCTCCTTGTTAGAAAAATTCTCCCGCTTTCTGAACTCTGTTCCTGTGACCTCTTCCTCTAAGGCTCTGTGATTTAGTTTGACTTTGGCTCAGCTCCTGTAGAATAACTGGTATTTAACCCGCTGACTTTTCTTGGCAATCCTGCAGCTGAATTCTTAAAAGCCAGCAGCTTGCAATGTTAGCATAATTGTGAGTTTTAAATTACCAGTTCTTGAGTCTGTTTTTGGCTACTGGTAGAAAATTTGTAACACAGTCATCAAATCTTGGCTATATGATCTGAGACTTAAATGTAAGCTCTTCTTCTTCCATCCTTTCATATCGATGGAATCCTGGCCATTCTTCTTCCCAGCATTACATTATTCATTGTTACCTGCAATAAAGCAACCTGCCTAACAGCATAACACAGCTGGAAGGTCTTCTAATCCAACCCCCTGCTCAAGCAGGAGACCGTATACCATTCAGACAAATGGCTGTCTCTTCTTAAAAGCCTCAATTGATGGAGCACCCACAACTTCTGAAGACAATCAAGTTCCTGAACACATGGTTGAACTTATGAAAGATACTGATTTATACTTAATTACTGTATGTCTGGCCTGACAGTTGGGAGGCTGCCAAAGATCTTCCTTTCTATGTGAGTTTGTATTCCCAGAGAATGCCTATTTCCTTCCACTTCTGTTCTATTAATCTTTGCCTGAAATGATTTGTATCATAATTACAGGAGAATATTAAACCCTTTAGCCCTGACCCTAAAATTTCTGACTTTTTGAAAGAGGGGGGGATGCTTGTTAATACTATTTAATAATAATTGAATTATTTTAATCTGGTATTCCCGGATAGTAACTCTTTTTTCACAATGAATTCAATGAATGCATAATGAGGTGCAATAAGCTGACCTCCAAGCTATGTATATTTACTGAATGGTCATCTTTACATTCCAAGCATAAAGCTTGGTTCACAGATTACAAGCCAAAACAGAACAACTCAAAATTTAGCTTAATGTTTGATGCTATCAGAATAACAACAAACGGGCCTTTTGTATGAATAAATAAGTGCATGGAAGGAGAATCCTGCAATGGTGCAAACATAAAGTAAGCCTTCCATTCATACGGTTCTACAGGAAGACTTCCCACACACTTACACTCCCATTTAAAAGCATTCTGAACAGAATAGCACCGGGCAAAATCCTTTGAAAAGGGTACTTTGCTGAAGTAGTTTGCCATTCCCCCCCATCCCCCGCCTTACACAGCTGTTTGTAAAGCTGCTTCAAACTGCTTTCACGTTTGTATGTCTGCACAGCTGATGTGCTTCACTGGAAGAGGAGTGGGGGAAGCATTTCACATTCATGCAGAGGCAGTTAAAGCTGTTTGTGAAGCAGCTACTCTGAGCTTGGGAAAAAGATGTAAAAACTTTCATACAGCTTTGTGAGATTTTGTGTGTTTGTATAGTTAGAGTGAAACACTACAGAAACACACTAAATCTCGGAAACCTGCACAAATATTATTTTATTTTTATTTATTTTTATTTTTATATAAAAGCAGCTAAATTTAAAACTTCCTAAATTTTAAATGGCTAGGTCTAAAAAAAGAACAACTAAAAAAAACCCCAATTAACTATTTTTTAAAAATCTCCCAAAGGGGAAAAAAAACTTACCCAATAGAACAGGGGCCTCCAACCATGGCAACTTTAAGACTTGTGGACTTCAACTCCCAGAATTCCTCAGCCAGCCGGCTTTCCTTGCCAAGGTTGGAGACCCCTGCAATAGAAGGTACAAGGCAGGCAGGATGGCAGGCAGGCAGATAGAGCTGCTCACCGATGAGCTTGATTGCAGGCAGGGACATTCAGTTGCTTGCTGATGCAATGGATTGCAGGGTTTACAGCAAGCAAAGCAAGGCGGGCGTTGCGACCAGCAGCTAAGGTAAGCAAGCTGGAGGGGGGGAGGGATTTTTGCTACCGGTTAGCAGGCAACTCAGCTGGGATCATCAGAGCCATTTAAAAGAAAAAACTTTTTTTCTTTTAAATAGGTCTGACGATCGCAGCTAAGTTGCCTGATTAGCAGGCAACTCAGCTAGGATTGTCAGAGCTTGGATCATCAGAGACATTGAAAAGAAAAAAAAGGCTCTGATGATCGCGTGGCTCAGCTGGGAATGGGGGCAGGGGCAGGGATTTTTGCTACCGGTTCTCCGAACTGCCCGCCGCCATCACTTCCTACTCGCCCGAGCCGGTCCGAACCGGGAGCATTTCACCCCTGGTGAAGAGGTTGTAAAAAAATGCTTTCAAAAGGCTCTGACGATCCCAGCTGAGTTGCCTGATCGTCAGAGGCTTTTTTTCTTTAAATGCCTCTGACGATCAGGCAACTCAGCTTGGATCGTCAGGGGCATTTAAAAGAAAAAAAGCCTCTGCCGATCAGACAATTCAGCTTGGATCGTCAGAGCCTTTTGAAAGCATTTTTTCTACAACCTCTTCAGAGGTTGTAGAAAAAATGTTTTTAAAAGCCTTTGACAATCCCAGCTGAGCTGCGCGATCATCGGAGGCTTTTTTTTTACTTTTAAAAGCATTTTTTTCAGCCGAAGAGGTTGTAGAAAAAATGCTTTTAAAAGTTAAAAAAAAGCTTCTGATGATTGTGTGGCTCAGCTGGGCATGGGGGGGGCAGGGATTTTTGCTACCAGTTCTCCGAACCACCCACCTCCATTGCTACCAGATCAGGCGATCCAGTCCGAACCGGGAGCATTTCACCCCTGGTTACCCCTGGTTCACACCAGTTCTATAGAACCAGTAGTAAAACCAGCAGGAGGCTCCGCCCACCGACCCCAGTGTCATCAAAATGCTTCTGCGCATGCACAGAAGATTGTGCATGTGTGAGAGCAAAGTGATCGTGCATGGCTCTGTTGCAAACCGGTGGTTAAAGGTAAGTAGAACCCACCCCTGCTATACATCACAAATCACCTCTTTTAAACAATTTGCATAGCCTCAGTGCAGAATGGAGAAAGTGATGTGATGGCCAATCAACAATCATGTACTAATTAGACCATTGCTATTCAGTAGTTAGTGGAAAAATAACAGTAGAGTAACAGGATTAGAACTGAATGGATATATATATAGCTTGGGAATATAATTGAAGTGCAATATATTTGGGAGGAAGGGAAGGTTATTTTGCAACAGCAGCTTCTCTGTCCAATGTAATTTCCTCACAAAGAAAATATGACAGAGAATGGACCCAGTGTGCTTCTCTTGGTATTTACATCCTAGGGTAGTCAGCAGTTGAATTGGTCAACTGTGCAGATAAATCTTTGTTATAATATAGCATTCTTATTCAATTGATTCTTTTGAAAAAGTATAAAAAGCACTTTTCAAAATGTGTTCTTTTTCTTTCCCAGTATTCAGGTGTTAAAATTAATAAAGTACAATTTCCAAATTGACTTTTTTTTTCATGGATATTTGGTACATCAAAGTAAATCTTTCTTTTTTTCTTGTCTTACAAGAGAAAATTTTAATTAGTGCTATCAAAATTTAAATGAAAAGACATTTAGCGCTTTTTACATTGTTTTCAATTAGTGTTATACATTTAGAAATTAACTCCTGTTTGTAACCAAACGTACATCAATCCGTCAACGTGAACATAATCGGGATATGCACAATTACTTGTAGTGAATATTCTGTGCTAATTAGTTTGAATTTTTATAATCAACAACTTATATGGAACAATTATGCAAATATTTATGGAATAGTAACACCAACTTTTTGTTCTTTAAAGGCCACCATATCAACACCATACCTGCCATTGAAGGTATATGAGAAGTATCATAAATAGACCAATACATACTAAAGGGTGTCAGCACTGGATCGAATGTGGGACTCTCACTTTAAAATGAATAGTGCTGAATTCCAAGTCAGTCTTTAAGCAAAGAAGATGCAAGGTAATGACACAGTAACTCAAACCAGAGCTATTAACTACTACTTAATGTCAATTACGTTAAGGAAGAAGGGTTTACCCTATAATATCTACACAGTAATTCATTTATCATTGAAAAGATAATTACAACTTTAATATCTCTGTCAGTTCAGTCAATCTTTCCAATGTAAGTCATTAAGAATCTGGATCAACTCTAGTTGCAATAGAAATAAGAACAATTTGTACTTATGGAAATACAGTAATAATGTGGATGGAAGTCAAGAATAAAGCAAAAGTATTGAAAAGATAGAGAAACCCAGTGTGGGAAATGTCCATTATATTCCAAGATGAAAGAAGATAGTGAACTACAGCATCACATTTCTATGAATAGGCAATGCTTGACTTCTTAATAGCTAACTTGCTGTCTAAAAGCAGAAGTAAGGCCCTTCTTTAAGTTCTACCTACAAGAAATTGTGCCCTGCAAATGAAGGCAAATAAATGTGTCCCAGAGTAATGTTGCAGGATCTAATCTGAGTCAGTCCAGGACTGACTAGAACCAAAGGTTTATTCTTCCCCCCCCCTCTCCCCTTCCCTCCCTCCCTCCATCTCCCTATCTCTCTCTCCCTCCCTCCCTCCCCCTCCCCCTCCCCTGCCCCCTCCCTCCCTCCAGAATGTGTACATTAAGCTGTTCTGTGCATTGTATTTATATGGTGCCTGGTTGTGTATGGCTTTTAGTTATTAATTAGGATGTTGGTGGCCATCAAATAAATATAATCTACAGAACAGCCCAATGCACACATTCTGAGAGAGAGAGAGAAAGAGAGTTTCCTGAGGATGGGCTGCAATACAAACCCGAAAGCTTGGAAGAATAAACCTTTGGTACCAATGACCAGTTCAAATTGGATCCTGTGAATTGTGTCCTGCTTGATAAAATTCTAGAGGTGCTAAAACTAGAAGACAAACAGAAGTAAGCAAGGTTGACAAAGAAACTTCATACGCCACAACAAAGACATTCGTAGATTCCGATGGCTCGTTCTATTTTCCCCACAACAACCCTGTTGAAATATTGAAGATGAACACATGGAAATGTTGAAAGAAGTGAAGGATGAACTATGAACAAATGATTTTAAAATACAATAAAAGTGGACCGTGAGGGAATGATTTGAAAACTAAATCATTTTAGTTCATTTTTGAAAGATAAAAATACTGACGAACCGTTCACAGTTTCTACCTGATGCCTTAATCACTATCCTGAACAGCATTTTTCTTTTTACTGATCACTCAAAAAAAAAACCCTGTTATTACTGAAATGTCACCACGTTGTTTGTTCTATTGCTAGCTATTAATTTTAAATTGCTGTTGATCTATTTGAAATAGCTGATTTTGCTTAAATTGGATGACTCATGCCTCATACATTTAATTTTCTCAGCTATGGCTGTTATTTGTTGCTTTATAATTTCCAAAGCATTTTCAATTTTTCTGGTGGCAAGCCAATATTTTTTAATTAGTCTTGTCTTGATTCCTATATTCTTCAATTTTTACGCTCTCATGTTCTTTAAATCTGATCTTAATTTCTTTATTTTGGCCTGATCTTCTACTTTGTAATTGAATATGATTTCACTTTTATTTTTTTCCTAATTTCGATGCCAGTTCTTCTGTTACCACCATTACTATACCATAGGCAAGCTAATTGGTCTGTTTGATAGATGGTATTTTAATCCTTGCAAGTGCCTTATTTACATCTTTCATTATAGGTGCCTGGTCTTTTTGGGGCACTATTTTTCCTGCTGGCAGTATGTCTTTCTGTTGCTAATTCTGTATGTGCTATAATTTTCTCTTTTTATTCTTCTTGTCAGACAGACAATTCATTGACTGCTTCAGCGATGATCTGTACTGGCTCTCTTGTTATTACTTGGTCTCAGTTATCACTTCTGCATTTCTTATCATCTGTTTTCCTTTAAATTTTCAATTGTTGTTACCTGGTATGTTCTACTGTTCTACTATTATGCTTGGGTCTTCCTTTTTTACAATTTTTCTCAATCTCAGTTCCACATCCCTGAATATTTTATTTCTGGCAATAAAAATATCAACAACTATCTCCTTTGATCTGCTAATCATTGTTCAGTGATATTTGATTCTAAATAAATTCTTTTCCTATTTCAAATATTCACTTTAAGCCTTCTGCTTTGTTGGTTCCGATTTATAAAAGCTAGCCGTAATGATATGATTTCCAAATATAGTGTACTTTTCTCTTGTTTGTGCTTATTATTTTTTCAGTAATCCTATAGGCTAGGACCAGTTTGCCCAGTCATCGCTCCTGAGTCTCATTGCCCACTTGTTGACAGATGCACAGGAACTCTAACATCTGATATGATCCTTGTTGTTCCAGGTGACAACTGGTCTAATACAGGATTCTTTTTTTCCCCCTCACCATATTAAATGGGTTGATGGATATGCTTAGTCTGACTCTTCGCTAAGACCTGTCTGGCACTGGTGACCCATCTGGTAGGAATACACTTATTGCCGGCATAGCCCTCATGTCAGGCTTGAAGCTGAACTGGAAGCACCCATTTCTTTTCTCAGGGCTTCTGGCTGACACAGCGAAGGGGGGTAGTGATAGAAGGGGTGTGTAGACAAAACAGAATAACCCCTTGATGACTCAGAGACATTTCAACAGCTGGCTGGCCAGAAGGGGAGGAGAGTTGTAACCAAGCAACCAGCTAGTGTCCAGATTGGGCAATGTGATTTAATGTTTTGAGAAGACTAAAAATGTTTTCTTTTAAGGCGGTGGAAAGCCCAGGAAGATTTAGAACTGCCTTTCCACCAGTTTGTGCCAAGATGCTAATTCCAATAAAGACTGTTCTTTGAGGACTTAAACTGCCTTGGGGTTCTGCTTTGAAATGGAACTTTACTTGGAACGCTGACATTTCAATCTTATCAGAACATTGAAGCCCCTCTACCATAACAAGGGGGTATCTTGGGGGGAGAATTATTACTATTTGTTGATGGTGGTAGTCACATAGTCACCAAGATGTTTGGATTTGTCAATTTTTATCTGTGTCATTTTTTATCTAGAATGTGTTGAATTATCATTGCAGAATGCAAGCTGTTCCAAGTAAACCTGTCTTTTGCAATTGACTGATGGTGATTTTTGCCAATGCTGTTCTATTTTCTGAATAATCTTGCACATATTGAACACCAATTATCTTGATGATTTTATGCAACAGTGGAAAACAATGTACATAATTAAAAAAATAAAGCCTTCACCGAGAGATAAACTTCCAGAATCTACAAAATCTTTTGCACAAAGAATTGTTTTAAGACAAACAAGAAATCTTTTTTATAGTTTAGGGTCTTTTTAAAGTTAATCATTCATGGCAAAATATTATTATAAGCTACTACATTTTCAGAAGACCGATGGGATTTCTTATCAGCTGTTTTAAATTATTTTCTTCCTGAAATTGGCCTTTTGAGTACAATCTTATGTAACACCTAAAATGTAATAATAAAATCAAAATACCCTGTAAATTTAACTAAGAACTATAATTTTCCACAGTAGATAACATCTAGAGAACAATGTAATGATTTTGAATAGAAAATTCAGTAGCAAAGGGTTTCATTTTTTGAAGAAATAATTCTCAGGGCAACAATATCCTACATTTCCAAAAATAACCTGACTTTAAGTATGCACAACATAGTATATTTAATTTTTTACTCTCATCTCTTTGCTAATTTCCTAACTCTTGGTACCAATATTTCAATGGTCAACTTCTATTCATACAATAGAGTTTCTAATCCTTTCTTCTTTGATCCACCTTCCCAGCACCTGTTATTCAGTTGTTCAGTCACTTCCAATTCTCCATATCCTGACTGAAAATTTTGTCCAGATTGTCTGTTGGTAACTTCTTCTTAGACTTATTTTAAGTTCATGGTTGTGTTGTACTTACTGTCAGAGTCTTTTTCAATTGCCTTCATTTTTTACACACACCAAGGTCCTCGCCATGACTCTTGTGTTTATATTATGTCTCCACAATATTTAAGTTATAGCTTCATTATTAGTGTTCCCAGTGAGGAGTGGAATATATCACTGAATTATTTGTTCCAACATGTTCTCAACAGCATCTATTTTCATGCACATCAGTTTTTCTTCATCTAGACTTTCTGAGGGATTTTATAGCTAGAGATCGCCAATTGGTCTTGACAATTGCTTTTGTTGTAAGTATGTTGTCTCCTAGCCCTAACCTACCACAAAATTTGTTTTGAGGAGCAACTGTATTTTCTTGTCCTTCAGGCAGAAAGATTGTTTATAACTGTAAATGAAATGAAACTGTAGTGCCTATACTATCTTCACACATATAACTGTGGCTTACCTAATTACTTTTCACTTAGGTAACCAACTTTTCTGGATTCACATGCTATACCACAATGATCACATAGGCTGTTTCTACCACATGCTAGTCTAAAATGTAGTTGATTAATTTTGTATCTCAAGGGGTAATATAAGTGTAACCACTGTGATACCACAGAATATACAATTCTTCTCTAATTTCAGACATACTCATATACCAGACATTTTAGCAATGAGGGCTACTAGTATCATAATTGCACAATGGGGTAATTAATATAAATATAGGCCCAAAAATACCATGTGGCATTTTATGCCAGAAATCACTTGAGACGTGTTATCTAAGAACATTCTAGATAATTAGGAATCCCACATCCAGTATGACTCATAGATTATGTCTTCTATCAAATATCAAGTGTATAATTTTTCAAGCATTAGAAGAAAAATAACCTTCTGACAATTAATAATGATCAGCAATGATATAAGACTTCACACTTGATTACCAGTTGTACTAGTGCTGCCTCTTAAAATTTCCCTTTCCAACCTGCTTTTAAAACTCAGCTTTTAAATGGCCATGTTAATTGCAAAAGGTGCTTGTGAATAGTCTTTACTATAAATCAAGACAACTTAAACGTTGACTGAAATGATTAAATTTCTAAGAAATATAAGAACATTTAAAATATTTGTTTTAAATCAGATTGTTTTGAAATTCATCTTTTTCTGTCTCCTACTTTCTTTCCTACTGTTGTTAAATGGTGACAATGTTAATTGAATGTATTTGGAAGCAGAAAAACACGAACATACCTAGAATTATAAAATGTAAATTTCCTTTTAAGAACAGTAAAACTATTAAATATAATCACTGTATTCATCTAAAGTCAGAAAATGCTCTGGTACATACCTGTCACTGTAAACTTTGACTGTACAATTGACAATCTGTAGCTTTCCAATTGTTGCCAAACTGTAATTCAGTACTCCTTCAAGCATAGCTAATGGTGGAGATGTTAGAAGCTATAGTTCAACAGTATCTTCACTTTACTCCATTCCTATATTTATAGATATATAAAGCAGTAGATGTATACTAAGAAAAGGCTAATGTCTAAATTAAATAATAGTTTTATCCAAGATAAAAAAAAGAATCTATTTTAATTTAGATTACAATTTCAATTTAGAGCTCTGGTGGCTCAGTAGACTAAGGCAGTGATTAATATCCACTTATATCTGCTGCCTGCAATTACTGTAAGTTCAAATCCCACCAGGCTCAAGGTTGACTCAGCCTTCCATCCTTTCTAAGGACTCAGCCTTCCATCCTTTCTAAGGTGGGTAAAATGAGGACCCAAATTGTAGGGGCAATAAGCTGACTTTGTATAAATATACAAAAGTATGAAGGCTATTGCTTAACACATTGTAAGCCGCCCCGAGTCTCCGGAGAAGGGCGGCATATAAACCAAAATTTAAAATAAAATTAATTAAATCTAGTTTAAATCATTTAAAAGATCCTTCACATTAAAAATTAAGGGATACTGAAAGTTAAATGGGATTCTGAAGACACAGGTGTCCTCTTCCAAATTAAAGACTAGTACACAATTCACTTGTCAGTATTGACAAATGAGTTATGAAATGAGTACTGGCAGTATAAGAAAGTTTGCTAATTGGAATCTTAATTACAAGTAATCAAAGATGATTAAGCTCTAGGCTCATCTGTTTTGCAGATACAGTTAGATAAGGCAGAAATGGCAGCTAACCATAATTTTAGATAAAATGGGTCCCATTTCCATTTCTTTTCTCCTAAAGTATTAGAAAGAGCTGAAACTATAAATATGAACTATAAACTATGAAATTTATATATAAAAACAGAAGTTTAATTATGTGGTAGAGATTCATAAAACAAGTCAAGGAAACTTGTGATCCATCAGACTGATAAATGCAGTCATAAACCAAACCATATTTCCAGGACGTGAATATTCTCCCTTTATAAAAAAATATGTTTAAAGCAGGGGGCACAATGGCTCAGTGGTTAAAGACGCTGAGCTTTTCAGCTGGAAAGCTGACAGCCCGATTTCTAGAGTCAAGCACTGCATGATGGGGTGAGCTCCTATCCTTGACCGAGCTCCTGTCCACCTAGCAGACCAAAAGCATACAAAGGCAAATAGATATTTTTTTTAATTCTTATTTATATGCCGCCCTTCTCCAGAGACTCAGGGCGGCTTACAATGCGTTAAGCAATAGCCTTCATACTTTTGTATATTTTATAAAAGTCAG
Organism: Ptyas mucosa; assembly: GCA_012654045.1. Lineage (NCBI taxonomy): Eukaryota > Metazoa > Chordata > Lepidosauria > Squamata > Colubridae > Ptyas > Ptyas mucosa. Next base: position 18,521,383 of record WNWU01000003.1, read on the forward strand.
CTTATTGCTCCCACAAACCGAGTCCTCATTTTACCCACCTTAGAAAGGTGTTCTGTCCCCTCCCTGCTTCAGGAGCCCAGACAAGCACACACACAAACAGAAGTGTACGAAAGTCGTTTATTCACCATTCATAAACAACAAGCTGGCAGCGAGCCCGGGAGAGATAAAGACAGCTGTTATTTTGAGTTGCCATGGCCAGTCCCTGATAAGGCTCTCCGGCATGTCCAAAAACAAACAGTCTTAAGATTAGCAAACACTTATCTGATGCAGTACTTCAGGAAACAAGCAGCCAAATTAATATTTTGTTCGTCACAAAAGCCAACAAGGTAAGGTCAGTTCCTTTTATACCTTGTGGGGCGTTGGCTTTGTGACTCATCACCTCGTGCTCGGCCCCACCCACTCCTTTGCTGAGCCCGTCTCTCTGATCGTCGCCACCTGGGATTAATCCACTCCCTCTCCTCATTAACGTCTGACTCAGAGGAGCTTTCCTCCTCAGGGCTTTCAGCTGGGGCCTGGGGTGGTGCCAAACCAGACGGGCCAGGAGAGGGGGGCCTTGCCTCCTCCTCCTCGTCACTTTCAGAGGGTTCTTCCTCCGAAGGTCCGGGCTCAGGAGCCGAAGACACAACAAAAGGATGGAAGGCTGAGTCAACCTTGAGCCTGGTGAGATTCGAACTTACAGTAATTGCAGGCAGCTGGATGTTAAATGCTGCCTTGTAGGAGGCATTAGCTTCCTACGCCACTCAGGCTCCTGAAATAGGTACCATTTCAGAGGGAAGATAACAGCGTTCCATGCCCCTCTGCATATAATCATGCTGGCCACATGACCACAAAAATGTCTTCATACAATGCTGGCTCCGCTAAGAAATGGAGATGAACTCTGCCCTCTAGAGTAAGACACAACTGGACAGTTGTTTCCCTTTCCCTTTAGGTTTAAAGCAGATATTTGAAATGGATATTTTCCTTAACTATTCCTCACCGATCACTTACCATTCTCATTTATTCTTGGATTTCCAAATGGACCAGTCAAATTTGCTATACTCTCTTATTTTCTTCCCATTAGTCCATTGACATTACCTACCTAAATATTTTTTTCTTGGGTAACAGTTATGCAGAATGTTGCACATTTTTTTTCCAAAATTCATATTTAGTTCTTTCATTATTATCAAACACTGGAGCATAACATAAAAATATCACTAACTGTCCTACTTTCATTCACACAACAAAGCAATTGACACTAATTCATAGCTTCTGGTGTATATTTTAACCTTTTCATTCATAATTAAATCTATTTCACTTCTGTGCATGTCTTCATCAACTCTCTCCCAACACCAGGCCATTTCCTTTCAAATATATTATACAATTGCCTTTTCTCGCCCGCAGAATTTCTAAGGAATGGTATAGTTATATCAGAAAATGTATTTTCCCTCACACTCTCTCTCTTTCTCACCAAAGTCTAAAAATTAAGAGTTAATAGATTATGTTATGTGTATTGGACAAATGAAAAATAAAAAATTGTAGTATTGATTCCCATCCTAATTGTTCGGTGCTATTTCACAAGGGGAGAGCAATACAGAAAATGCTTTTTCCCTTACCAACATATCAAATACTTCTGCTAACAATGATTCATGGAGATCTTATCATCATAGTATAGACGTGAATCTGAGTTCTTCCTGGTATGCAGCTGAACTCATTCCTTCTCTTTCACCCGAAGGAGATGAGAGTCTCTTCTGTTGCTTCATCCCCTGGAACCAAAACGCTCTGTGGATTGATTAATAGGGACAGGCCACTTCGTTATAATCCTGTCCAAGGCCACTGCTGCCTCTCTATTCTAAGACACGGGTGTCAAACTCAAGGCCCGCAGGCCTGATCCAGCCATGGGGTGCTTAGATCCAGCCCATGCGGCCACCCTGGAAACAGTGAAGGACTAGCCCATGGTGCCACTGCAAGCAAAAATGGGCTCCTGCGCTCCATTTTCAGCTGCAACAGCCTCAGGAGGGATGCCCAAGCTCTGTTTTCACTGGCAGCGGGTTGCAGGAGGCTGTCACAGCCAAAAATGAAGCTTGAGAGCCTGTTTTCAATGGCAGAGTGCTGGGGCCACCACAGACACTGACACCAATGACGTTGAGCTGGCCATGCCTGTTGTGTCCGCGGAGCTGCTGAAGGAACATAGAGCATGCTGACGCGATGCGATCTGATTGGTTGATTTCCACATCCCTTCAGGTGGGAAAATTAAGGCTTTGCTATTGGTTGTTGTTTTTGACAGCTCAGTATAAGAGCTGTCAACTCTTTCTAATGTTGATTCTGTTCAGCAGTTGCCTTTGTTGTCAATAAATGGATTGTGTTACAAGCCGTCTCCTCATTCATGACGACCCTCGCTGAGCTTATAATAATGCCCACCCTGGCCATGCCCACCCCAGCCCCCTGACATCAAACACAACCCTGATGCTGCCCTCAATGAAATCGAGTTTGACACCCCTGTTATAAGACATGACTACAACCTTAGAAAGACTGGCCTCAGGAAAATCTCTACATGCCGTATGGAAACCAAAAGGATCTACTAAGTCCTTGGAGCAGAATAATTAAGTTCATTTTCCTTTGGAAATTAGTGCTACCAATCAATTCCATAGTATCCAAAGTGTAACAAACGACAAAGGTTCCAAGACAAAATCTAGATATAATATATGTCTTCCAACACGAGTTGGGCCCCTAATGATCTTGGACAACCCCTGGAGAAGGGAAATTAATGCCGCTGAATATAATAATAGCAAATCATGTGGCTTGATCCAGCAACTTGGCAGGGGATGCTACTGTGGGGCAGAGGGGCAGCCCAACAATCCCAGTTTGTCCATAGCTTTATAAAAACTAAAATATTTGGAGACAAAATGCTATAATCCAAATGCTGAAGTTGCTTCCTTACAAGAAATTGCTGCTAAGGGTTTTTTTTTCACTTGTCTAACTTTTGTCTATTTTGAAGACTGTCATGTAATGTTACGTTCTCACCTTTTCTATTTTTCTAATCCCAGATATATACAAAAATTGAATGGATTTTCTCCTATTATTTATCACAATGTTGAGAGAGAAAAAAAATTCCATAGCTTTTTTATTATTCCCTCTGACACAAAACAGATTCATTTCAAAGTGATGTCCCTCAAGGTTGCAATAACATCAGTGCTGGGTGTGTGTTTCCCACCCACCCCTCCCTCCTCTCTGGTGTATTTTTGTCTACTTCTTCAGCAATGGCTTTATTCATTGCTTTAAAAGCAGACTCTCTCCCAGGCTTTGCCATCATACTAACCTGATCTGTTATTTCTTTTGTATGGGAAACAAAGAAGAAATAAGCTACAGAAGGAAAAGTTGGGAGAAAGACTTCTTTCCAAAGAAGGCTTAATATAGAACATCTGTGGCCTGGCATGGCACGTAGGTATGTATATATATGTATATAGCTAGAAATATGTTTTGAATTTTTTTTCTCTGAACTCTTTTGTTTGTTAGGTACCTTCATTTCTATTTTCTTTATATGCCTATAGTTACAGCTATCATTTGTTCCTTTTTTTCCCAATGTTTCTAGCTGGTCAATTATCTTTCTGAATGTGAAATTGGACCAAAAGGCTGCTTGTATGACCGTTTGCAGGGTCTGGCTCTAGTTGGTATAGCAATTCCTTTCCAGGGAATTAATTTTATTATTTTTGTTTGAGTGCAAGAGACCTGTGGTAGCTCTCCAGCTGACCTAGGAATGCAGGTGTATCTATTTCTTTTAACTTTTTCTTGAAAGTCAAATAGAGTTTCAAAGGAAAAGATGTTTTTTAGTTTAGAGATGTGAGAAACAGTTGTTTAATGAATCTGTTTTCCACTAAAATCTCCAAACACGCAAAATAAAAGAACTCAACTTTTGTCTAACCCACTTTAAGATTCCAAGAGTGGTTACATGTAATTTCTATATCCCTGCGAAAAAGTCTTTGAAGCAAAAAATCTTCAACTGGAAAATGGAAGAGAGTTCCTCATCTCAATTTCAAACCTTCCTACCTTAGAAATTGTCCAATCGCATTAATTTGAAAGACTGAAGGAAGAGATTGGAAATGAGTAGTAATTATTGTGTGAAGTTAAATAATAACGGCTAGAAATGAGAAAGTCTATTCAGTAGCAAACATAGTACTTTCACTTCTGGTTTGACACAGCAAGATGTTTAAATCACTCACAACAATGAAATCTTCCTTTGGGATTTAATAATTTTTCCAGCCTTGTAAGAAATTACTTGATATACTGTATGGCTAGGGAAACTCCAGGTAACCTTTTCTGCTGAAGGTGTATATCAGTCCTTTCTTTTGTGGCTCTGTTTCTAGAGCCAGTCAATGAATCAAATGCTTTTCACATCCCATGCATTGTGTACTAAGTTTGGGGCTGGACATTTGTATGTACAATATGTTGGATTACTTCTTCACTTATTCATTCACACTAAGATATCTGTGTTGCTCTATTGCAACATCACACAGGTAGAAATGATACCTATATAGACTAAAGCCTATTTTTATTTATTTTATTTATTTATTTGTCAAGCATGAATGAGAAAATAAGTACAAGTATAAACATAACATATAAACATATAAGTATAAACAGGTATAAGTATAAACATAAGAAATGAGTACGAATAAATGTGGATAGTAGGACAGGGAGGGTAGGCACACTGGTGCGCTAATGCACGGACCCTTACAGACCTCTTAGGAATGGGGTGAGAACCACGGTAGTCAGTTTAAGGTTAAAGTTATGGGTGTTTGAGGATGTAACAACAGAGTCAGGTAGTGCATTCCAGGCATTGACCACTCTGTTGCTGAAGTTGTATTTTCTGCAATGAAGTATGGAGCCGTTTACTATGAGTTAGTCTCTATTGTTTGCCCGTGTATTATTGTGGTTGAAGCTGAAGTAGTCATTGACAGGTAGGACGTTGTAGCAGACAATTTTGTGTAGTAAGCCTAGATCAGACCTTAGGCGAAGATTTACATCTGACCATCCTTGCAAATAGTAATTTAATGTGTAAAATCCCACTGGGGAATGGGTTCTTCCACAAGTCTTAAAGGTTGGAGACCCCTGATTTAAAGGAAGGAATATATACATTACTACTTGTGTGAATCCATTTCCAAAATATTAAATTCTTTATTTATGTTAATTATCCTTTCTATAATGCACCTTAAATAATTCTGTGCATGTGAATGTAATGAGGAATAATACTTCTTATATTAACTATATTTGTACTCAGATATCTAGCAAGGCCAAATATGAATAAAACATACATTATAAAGAAATGTAGGAGACCTCAGTTCAAACATAAACTATTTTTGTCATAGAATATAAAAGTAACTTCAGGAAACATTTCATGATGGTGGGATAATGCTAAATTCTTATCTCTCTGACATTTTCTATAGAAAGAAGTTTAAAATGGTTTTAATATTTCCATTATCGCTGTTTCCTGTGTTACATTATTACAGATATGACTAGCATTCTCTTAATTCTCTAAGAAGTCAAGAAATGATTTTTAACCCTTGCAGACAATTCCTTGGCAACATTCTTTGCACTTAAGGCTTGAAATAGAGCTGATTTCTGTCAGCTTCTTTACTTCATTAGCTAAAGGCTATTTATAACGGAATAGAGCAAATATTCTGCAAATAAAACTGGCAACTGAAGGATTTCTGATTTATCTCTTTGGTGAGCTCAAGGGACTCTTTGTACCAACCACACTGAAGCTGTTTTTCTTCTCTCTTGCACCATAATTAAATGAAAATGTCAAAGCAGATCTTAGGTTCATAGGTTCTACAGATAACTATCAGACAGAAACATTCTTTGATGAAGAGATTAGAGCTAGAAATAACTGACAATTCAAAACATCAACAAAGTTTGTTATGGGCCTATTTTGTGAAACCCTATAAGTGCAAGTGATTCTTTTTTACATAGGGATTTGATAGATCTGGTTAAGGATCCAGGATACCACACAAAAAAATTCCTAACAACAGGAAATCTATTCAGTGATCATAGCTTTCATTTTTTTCTAGTGACTTCTAACCCATACGTTTTGTCAATTTCAGCAAAATTTGGGTGCTGAACTGCACCCAGGAAAGTTTGAGCTCACAGAATTAATTCTGCTATAGTCAGTGAAAAAACTCTGTCACTAACTTTTCTTCCTTATAGATCTACTTTCATGAAATGTGAGATAATTATATTCAGAAAAGCATCTGATATAGATGGAATGTAATCTACTCTATTTTTAATTCAATGTATATACAGTTTTGAGTAAATATTAAAATTTGGTTCATCTGATTCAACATCCTTAGTGGGAAATGTTAATATGCTCTTCTGCTATCAAATTATATTATTAAAAGGAGTTATAAAGGATTTAATGATCAATAACTGTTGTAGTCCAGCTGTTCCTGGAGTCAGATAAACAAATAATAACACATTTTAGGAAATATGCATTTGTATAGTGTTTGCATAAATATGTCATATTTAGAAAGGTATATGGTATTGTGCTTACATCACAGGAGGTGGTAGTTTTAAGAAATTACTTTTCTATTTTTATTCTTATTTATATCTTTTATCTTTTTATATCAAGATATAAAAATAATTTATATTCATCAGTACGTTTTTTATATTTGTAGAATAATTTTGAAAAAGGAAGCAATATTCTTGAGATGTATGTAAATTGTATATGACATGGAATACCAATCATCATAAATATGTTCTTTTTCTATTTCTTTCTTAGCAGGTGTCAGAAGTGAACTAAATTAAGGAATCACTGTAACTGGTTAGTTTGAAGTTAATCAGCAACAAGAATAATGTTTGTCATGCCATTAATAAGGTATATTCCAAGAGGACTGTAGAATGCCCAACAGAGAAGATATGGAGCCCAAAAGAAAGGACTAGACATACAATCATCATTGAGTTGCAGATGATGCTTCAAACAAATTCTGTGAGTACTGAGAACACATGGTTCCAGTTAAGAATATGAAATTGTTTGGTGAATTTGTTTAATTGAAAGGTTTTGTGGCTATGTGAACACAAATGCCTGTAGTTTACTTAGTGCTGCTCTCAGTAAAAGATAACCACAGGGGAAGGATGTGGCTGTCTTTGCAATGAAGATGAAAAACATTGTAGCCAGTCATAATAAAGAGTGATCAAAATAGCTGTCCTATTTCTAAAATTCTATACCCATTAAAGTTAGGTAAATCAGTAAGTTTGTTGTTGTAACTACTGCTTATCACCTATTACATATCATAAAATAACAGAAGAATAGTAAAACAGTAAAATGAAATATTTTTTGAAAAAGCAAGCATATTAGAAATAAGATTAAACAAGATAAAGCCAGAACTACAGCTAAGAATTTAAATATTTCTAAGTTTAAATGAGAGCAGAGTAGCAATCTGTTTATTAATAACTAGAGTTAGAACCTGTGTTCCAGATTCAGGATCAAAGGATTTTGGAGCAATGGATTAGAGGTGATATTCAGCCAGTTCAGACCAGAGAGCCAGTAGTGGAAATTTTGAGCAGTTCGGAGACCTGGCAAATCGCACTACCAGCAGTTTGCCTCTAACCGCAGTTCAAAAATGCTCTGGTAGCATCTTTTTCCTACCGATATCCCCAGTTACTAGTACTAGAATTTTCCCTTTCATTTCAAGAACGTCTAAGGCAGGAGTGTCAAACTCACATTGTCACGGCGGTGTCACATGACACATCGGGACTTTTTTCCCCTTTGCTAAACTGGACGTGGGCATGGCCAGCGCGTGACAGGCCAGGAGTTTGACAGCCCTGCTCTAAGGTCAGCCTTTGTAAATTATTATTTCTGCTGGGTTGGAGAGTAGTCAGATGACTGGCAGCAAAGGCAAGATAGAAATCAGCAACAGAAAAAAATAACAGTCTTGGTGATTTTTTTTTTCTACCAGATCAAGGATAAGCAGATAATACTTCAACTCAGCAATGGGGCAATGCCCTTCAAGTTCAGTACTGAGAAAACAATACTGTATAGCCCTGTAACAGAGGACTTTAACAGTCCAGTAAAACGGAGTCTGGTGGGTTGATAAGCATATATTGCAGGACCTTCAAATGCCAAACAACTATGGAAACTCAGGCTATGCCCCTGAAACCCTGGAATATCATAGTGTCTTATGTACTCACAAGAATATATTCTTTAAGCTCTATACTTAAAGAATTGTGTCTTTTCTGTTTCTTTGGAGTAACAAACTAAAGCGTAAGTCATTCTGGACTTACAAGCTGTTCAGTGGTGGGGTTCAATTTTTTTTACTACTGGTTCTGTGAGCATGGCTTAGTGGGTGTGGCATGGCTTGGTGGGCGTGGCAGGGGAAGGATACTGTAAAATCTCCATTCCCTCCCAATTAGCTGGGACTTGGGAGGCAGAGAATAGATGGGGGCAGGGCCAGTCAGAGGTGGTATTTACCAGTTCTCCGAATTACTCAAAATTTCAGCTTCTGAATTGGTCAGAACCTGCTGAAACCCATCTCTGAAGCTGTTCTTTATCCAAGATCTTGCATAGAATTCAAACTGTTTGCTAGAACCCTCTCAATATTTTCAGCTGTTTGTTACTGTCCATTTTAACAGCATGTTCCTAATCCAGGAACAGGACTCATTACTGAACATAATGCATTTTAATCCATAAAGCCCTATACAGAATTCAGCATACAACAGACTGATAGCATATGTAGTGTGTATAGCAAAAGCTCATCTTGTCCCTAATTTTAGTTAATAGTACCTCTGAAATAAGGTGGATAAATGATTATGATTCAGTCTTTAGATTGAAAAACTATTACTACCAAGGCAGTACAAGTAATTTTTAAATTAAATAAAAGCTCAGAAAGCTTAATTATGTGAAGGTAAATTACCAACACTTTCTCTTATTCATTTTCCATTTCAATAAAAGTTTTCAATAGGGATATAAATGCACTTTGCACATATTTACCTCACTTCACCTTTTGAACAAAAAGCAACTCCTCAGTCCTAGTACTCATGAAATAATACCAAAGTGACCATAGAAATACTAGAAGAATCATATATATTTTTCAGACATTACTTGTTTTCATGCTCACATCAATGAAGGGGTGATTATTTTTGTAAGACTAAAATACAAGTACAGCCTTGTTACATACATACATTCTTCATATTTAGGTTATAGACAGGAGTGAAATGCTCCTGGTTTGGATCAGATCATCCGATCCAGTGGCGATGGCAGTGGGTGATTCAGAGAACCGGTAGCAAATATCCCTGCTCCCCCCCATGCCCAGCTGAGCCACGCGATCATCAGAAGCTTTTTTTTTTACTTTTAAAAGCATTTTTCTTCGGCCAAAAAAATGCTTTTAAAAGTTAAAAAAAAAAGCCTCTGATGTCACGTGGCTCAACTGGGATCGTCAGAGCCTTTTAAATGCATTTTTTCTACAACCTCTTCGGCCAAAGAAGTTGTAGAAAAAATGCTTTTAAAAGTAAAAATAAAAAAGTTGGCCACACCCACCCAATCACATTACCCCACCACCACCAAGCCACACCCACAGAACTGGTAGTAACAAATTTTATATTTGACCACTGGTTATAGACTAAAGTTATATGATCTATGGCTCACATCTGATGCACTAAAAGTTTAAATTTGCCATCACTGAGGAAAAATAAAATTAAAATTTTATAGACACATATTTTTTCTGCAATCAAACCTAGGATCCTGGTCAAAGGAAGTTGAACTACCATCTTCAAAAAATTAAGACCTTCATTGAGCAACTTTAAAAGAGCAATCAAAATAAGCAATCCAACTTGTAATTTAATTATAATCTTGAATCTGTTTCTTCAATAACAATATCTGCAACTATGAAAATTTCACAGAAATCTAATGTAATTTGCAAATGTTTAGAAGAAATGGATAAAGGAACAAAACTGCAATGCTGATGAATTTATTCCAATGTCATGTAGGGCAAGAATTTCCAGTGATGCTCTGAAAACAAACAAAAATGATATTCATACAGTGTCCTTGGAGGGACACAGACATATGGGAAATGGAGCATTTTGCAATTCTTAGTTGCTAGAGGGAAAAAAGGCTGCATACGCAAATTTCATCCTTGCAATTCTAGGTGAGTCTACTGCTGTTCTGTATTGCCTGGACAAAAAGTATAACGAGTACATTATGCACACTAAACAAATTAATTTATAACCTTATCCTCTGTTCAGATCAAGTCTATCCACATAAATTGTATATCACCACATCAATGGCAAGGTGACTCTGTAGATCGCTAGAATGGATCTCCTCAGGAAGCGAATATTTTTAAATAAATTAGTCATACCTATGTGGGAATGTATAATGTAGTCATAACATGTAAGTTATATGACATCACTACTGTGTTTCCCAGAAAATAAGCCTGAGTCTTATTTTCTTTTGCACCCCAAAATAAGCACTGGGGCTTATTTGGGGGGGGGTCATATTTTTTTCCCCATGTACAGGACACCCACTTCTGCTTGCTCATAGCACGGCATGAGGCAGCACGGCGTGCCAGTGCTGCAGCCAGGCAGGGGAGGTGGAACTGCCCCACATACCCTGCACCAGCTTACCTCAGGGACCCTGAAGCCACGCCATCCATGTTCCAACACCTGCCATGACTCATGGCCATGGCTCCAGCATGCCGCTCGGCTTCCTGCTCCATTGCAGCCACGAGCAAGCAGAAGAAGTGAGCTGAAGGCCATGTGGGTTGCTGGTGCTAGTATTGGAGCATGGGTGGCCTAGCTGCAGGAGCCCTGAGCTAATCTGCTGCGGGGCGGATGGAGCAGCTCCACCATCATCCTGTCTCGCCTCACGGCCGCAGCACTGTCAGCAATCAAATGGAATGGGCGGGCAGGAGGCTTTGTGGGCTCTTAAGTAGGGCTTATTTTGGGGGTAAGCCTTATATTAGGCGCACACATAAAAACATGCTAGGCTTATTTTCGGGATAGGTCTTATTTTTGAAGAAACAGGATAGTAACATTAGGAATTTTGGCCATATAGGCCAGATGAACTAAAAGAAGCAAATTGTTGAGGAATTTGTAAACATAGAGCTCCAAAGAATAAAAAGTACTTTTAGCCCAGTGTTCACAGAGAGAGAAGAAAGAGATTTATTTTTGCTTCTTTATTTCTCTGGATTTAAAAACTCTTGGATTGTCTCCCGAAGGTATGTTGCCTTCAGGAAGAAGGGAATACTTTTGATTCTCTTCCCTTTCTTCCACTAAGTAAGTTTGTTCCAACATCACTAAAACCTAGTTGGACAAAGTTTAACTGAAAACTCCTGGGATCTATTTACAAGTTAATAAGTTTATCATAAGGATTGAGCATATTTGATTAATTGTTTTAAAAAATTAGCACTAAAAAATAGCACTTCTCAGCACTAAAAGTGTACTCTTCCTTTCTGAAAAATGGAGGTGAGTTGCCAGTATAAGATTTGTAGCAGAGTGAGAGTCAAATGTTTGAGAGCTTCTCTGATGGAAGGACTGGAAAATCATTGGAGAAACTAGATGCTAGGTAACTGGACAAATGTGTTGGAGGCAAAGGAGCAAACAGAAGCATATGCTAGTTGTCATGGCTACCATTCTTTCTAAGCAGTCTTCATTTCATAAGATTTTACTTTAATCTTAAATCATCTTATTGGAGAAAGAGCATGTTGATCATTTGGATAGGACACTAAATGTCAGAGAACTTGAGTTATACTGCATACATAAAATCAAGCCAGCCATAAGAATTATGAGGTATAAACATGGTTCATGAATACATGCATAAAATCATGGCAGTAAAAAAAAAATCGCAGGCAAATATGTAGATAGTTTACAAGATAAGGACAAGGATTTCCTTAAGGACAGCTGAACTGGGACTCTATACACATGTCCATTAAGTTCTCCTGGTAGCCATATGGAAATATTCTGCCATTGCTTTCTTCCAGAAAGCTGTTCTGACACCCCAATCTACCTTTCTGGCTTCCTATTTTCTAGTACTTGCTGAAGAAATATTAAGCAGGTCCAACTTTCTCTTTCTAGTCTGGGCGGACTAGAAAATCATTGGAGAAACTAGATGCTATGTTACTGGACAAATGTGTTGCAGGCAAAGGAGCAAACAGAGCCATATGCCAGAACCTGTCAGAACTTGCTGGATTTCACCCCTGTATTTATTGACTTAAAAGTGTATATTATGTCCATCTTGTTTCATCTTGATTAAGGCTCAGGCTCAAAACCATCTTTATATATTGCATTCTCCACCTCTCACTAACTTGGCACTTCCAAGATGTTCTTAACTTTACAACTCTCACATCTCCCACTTTTTGTACTCACACATCAGAGGAAGCCCAGGTTGCTTTACGTGTACTATTCACACAAGGGAGACTACAGAAAACTCAAAAGGGGAACATCTATAGGCTTCACATAAACACTTGCTAAAGAGGACGTGTGAATGCCATATTCATTTCTATCTACCTCCATTTTGAGGCATAAATGAACTGCTTCAATGCTATATTGCTATAGTTCATGGTATAATGAACTCACTGTTCATAGGACTAGGGACACTAATAAATTAAATTGCAAATTGTCCTTTATTGTAATGACAATCCCTTTCTGAGGATTCTTATATAGTATGGCATTATTTTAAATGCTTCCAGTGGAATCATTCCTTAGATTTATGAAAATATTTAGAATGATAAAGAAATGTGTATATTTCCAGTTGTCAGCCATACAATTACCATCCTCTGCTTTTTAATATTATTTGTTTTCTGTAATTCATGTTTTCTTTTCTCATTAATATGAATTGAGCACAAAAATATCTATTGCATTTATGGAAAAGAATCCCTATGCGGGGGGGGGGGGAGAAAAGTAATTAACCTCTTGCCTGACAGAGTCGCCCTCTTTAAATCCAGCTGAACTACAGTTTCACTTAGCTTTATTCTAACAAGTAGTTGTTGAATTGTTTGGCCTGAAGTCTGCTGGTTTTTCATCAAAAAGGTTTTCTGAGTCACCAACTGACCTGGCCTCAAAGAAAAGGTTTTTTCCATTTTCTTTTTCGGACAGATTAATATTGTCTTTCAAGATCAACCAAAAATATTTCTGAAATAGTTTCCCCTTTTTGTAGTGTTATGGTTTCTTGAACTTATAGCCCCATGCTTCCCAGATTCCTCCCTTAATTCTTACAATGGCATTCTTTTTGGAGACTTTTCTATTTTGAAGTTGACAAATATGAATGGAGAAGCAAAACCCGGGCAGATCAGAAAAGGCAGAAGAAAGTCAGGATTCTAATCCCTGCTTCTCTCCTTTTCCCAACCCAGAGAAGAAAAAATATTTTCCTGTCACAATTCATTCCCATACATTGTTTAGAAATGCCAGTTGGGGAAAATGTTCCACTTTTCTTTGCTCCCTTCTAGTCTGCTGTTCCATCTCTGGCAAATTCCCCAGTTACCTGGAGGCTGTGATATTATTAAGCGACCACATCTCTGATGGATCAGAATGGGTGGGCCATTATATCATGTTCTTCTACTAGGATTAAGTTGTATTGTTTACTATTTGTTTACTGAAAACAGCTTTATTATACCTGAGTCAAGCTGGCTTCCAAAGTAGCTTGTTGTCCAACTGGCACCATTATAAAGAGGTCCTTGACTTGTTCGTGGGAAAAGCCTATAAAGCCACTGTGATAGGAAGGCAGGGAAGAGGGTGTCTGGCCTGTTTTTTGTCAACAAGCAATTAATACGATGTGCTTTCCCCATATCTGAGCAGGTGCACTACAACAAAAGCCAAGCTCCACAGAGTGGGAATATTACCATGCAAAGTTGTAAAGGGAGAGGTGGGACTTGTGCAGTGATATTGTTGTGGTGTGGGGCTTGCCATAGCTTGTTGGGCTTTATCACTATAGACCTCCGGAGGGAGAAGGAACAAGAAATTATATTTTTATTATTCTTCATTGCAATTCCTCCTTCTCCTTCCCCTCCCATCTAGGATTCTAAGAGCACGTTTCATGGTTTTCCTTTATGGTTTGGGGGCTTCTGTTCTTTTTATTGTTTTGTGCACCACTCAGATATGGTGTTACAATATGGACAACTGCATGTGTCTTTTAAATTAAATAAATAATAATACACATGACGGTTTTGCACAGAAAAATTATGTTAGACTCTAACTTAGGCACCATTCCCTTGCCATTTCATCATAAACATACTTAGCTGAATGACTCTGATTGAATCTGAGTAAAGTGGGACAACTATAACTAGAAAGTCATCTTTTCTACTCTGATCTTTCTACAGTAGTGGCCAAAATTGTGGAAACCTTTTGGGAAAAATGTATTTTCTAAAACTAGCTAATAACACCACTTTCTTTTAGTAATAGTACCATAAAATTATATATCAATGGAAAGATAATTTAATCAGGAATGCAATGCAATAACTTTTATGAAGGATTTGCTATTAGAATAGCAGTTACAGTATAAAGAAGAAAAGTGAAACACGAGATATACAAAAATTATCACCATAGAAAAAACCGAGATATACAAAAATTATCGCCATGTCAGTTAATACTTAGTTGGGTAACCTTTAGCATGAAGTGAACCAAGTCTTTTAGTTCTGTGTTATAATGTGAAACCAAGATTGAATGATTGCTTCTATTAACTCAGTTTTATTGCTGGGTCGCTTCTGACTAACAAGTTTCTTTAGTCGGTTCCATAGATTTTCAATTGGTTAAGTTCTGGACTATTCCCAGGCCATTCCAACAGTGGAATATGATTATCTTGAAACTCCCCCCAAAAAATGTGGTGTTATTAGCCATCAAACCTCAAAAATACACTTTTCCCAAAAGGTTTCCACAATTTTGGCCACTACTTTAGATAGCACGGGTAGATCTGAAAGGAGTTCATGTGAGCATTCGTTTGAAGGTTCATAAAAGAATCCAGGGAATTTGGAATCCAGATAAGACAGTCAAACCTTTTATTTATATAGGAAAGTGGGTCAAGTGGGCAAGCTATTGCAATTATGTATGTGCATCTCATGTCACTTTTGTGGATGAAACTGATGCAGACAGTCCATAAAGCAACATCTCTTGCAATTTTCTATTCAAGGATGATATATGAAAAGGACTATGACTGATCAATCTAGCTGAAGCAGTTTCATCATATTCAGATGTCCCAAAGGTGCTTTTTCAAGAGGCAACTGGAAATTCTTGTTTTTCTTTGAAGACATTTCATTTCTCATCCAAGAAGCTTCTTCAGCTCTGACTGGATGAAAAGGAATGGAAGAATTTATACTCCTTGCAAACAGCTGGTCATTTGCATTCTTTTAGAGAGTCGTTGAGGCCACCTGGAGGTTTATCTGTGTCAGCGGGGTCACCTGAGTAGTGAAAATGGGTGTGGAGCCTTCTTGGAATTGTTGGAAAGACTGTGTTGTAGGCTGGAGATAGATGATGTCATATCCCTCCCCCTCTGTTGAGAGAAGGCTATTTGATTTTGACATTGATAGCCTCTTTGACCCCTCTTTCAAACCAACAGTCCTCTCTGTCCAAAATGTGGACTTCAAAGAAAAACAAGAAAGTTCAGTTGACTCTTGAAAAAGCACCTTTGGGACAACTATGATCTGGATGACTGAGAATCTCCATAGATATCATAATCAGATGTTCAGCTTGATATAGTTGCAGTTTCATAATCAGATCAAAGTAATAATCATGCATTTCTCTCTACCCACCCACCCTTATCCTCTCCCCCATCCTCAAATCAAAAAGGTGAAGGAGATGAAGACCAACACAGCTTCTGAAATAATAAGACTTCTGGAGCAGAGAAGCAGTCATGTATTTGAAAACCACAGTGAACAATCACTGAACGTCTCCAGCTGTATGACAATTGTTGTGCCAGAGGAAATCTTTTTCACCATTGCTACAGTAGGAATCCTGGAGAACCTGCTGGTGCTCATTGCAGTAGGGAGGAATAAGAATCTGCATTCCCCCATGTACATTTTCATTTGCAGTTTAGCTGTTTCAGACATGTTAGGAAGCTTGTCCAAGACTCTGGAAAATATCTTCTATATCATATTTTGCAAAATGAGATCCCTTCCATGTCATGGAAAGATGGAAACAACTCTGGATGATATTATAGATTTCATGTTTATTTTATCTCTACTGGGATCAATTTTCAGCCTTTCAGCCATTGCCGCTGACCGATATATAACTATATTCTATGCACTGCGTTACCATAATATCATGACTCAAAAGCGGGCTTTACTGATTTTGTTGGTGATTTGGGCTTTCTGTGCAGGGAGCGGCATAGTGGTGGTGATTTTCTCCCATGAGACCCCCACTATTGTATCTTTCTCAGCTCTGTTTACTTTCATGCTCATTTTTATCCTCTGCCTTTACATCCATATGTTTCTGCTTGCCCGTTCCCATGCCATAAAGATCGCCTTGATGCCTGCAAGTTCTGTCCAACAGAGAGCTAACATGAAAGGAACCATTACATTAACAGTGTTACTTGGTGTTTTTCTCTGCTGCTGGGCTCCCTTTGTTCTTCACATGCTTCTGGTACGGTTTTGCCCTGAAAACCCTTATTGCATTTGCTATTTGTCCATCTTCCATGTCAATGGTATATTAATCATGTTCAATTCTGTCATTGATCCCATGATTTATGCATTTCGAAGTCCAGAACTAAGAAGTACTTTTAAAAGATTGTTCTGCTGATGGCAGCCAAGCTGGATTTAGCTACTAGAAATTCAAAACTCCTTGAAGTCACCAAGTCTTAAAGTTGCCATGGTTGGAAAACCCTGTTCTAAAGGATCTAAACATTGATTATCAGTGCTGCTGCACCAAGCTTAATATCTTAATTAGACCACCATCAGATATAGACCTCACTCAGAACTTTGTACATAGATAATGACTTTCATTAGAATTTGGGAAATGTATTACCAGGCTGCTGTATTAATGTGGATGAAAGAATGGATTGTATTGAGGAATACAAGATTATTGACGTTGGAAGGGCATGATTAACAATTGGGTTGTCATGCTGTTTTGTGGTATGGGAAAAATGAGATACATGGATATTTTCAAAGACATTACAGAAGGAATGCATTAATATTAATATGGGAGAAAATTAAAGAACAACATTATTTGAGGATACCAGTTTGGCTTTCAACAATGGAAGCATTGATTCACCCAAATGTTATTAATATGGGAAATATTGTTAAATATAAAGATATTTTGAATGAAAAGGAGGAACTGAAAACTAAAGAAATGAGTGAGGAAGGAATCGATATAACATGGTATTCACAAGTGCAAATACATTCTAGAGAAAGATGCTAAATTACATAATTTCTATAAAGAATTAACAGAATTAGATAAAATACTAACAGGAACAGAAGAAAGATTGATAAAGAAATTGTATAGCTACTTACTGGGTATAAAGTTGGAAGAGGAACAAGTAAAGGAGACAATGAAAGCATGGCCGAAAAATTTTGGTTACACGATAGAATTAGATAAGTGGGATAGGAATTATAAATTAACGATGTTGACTGCATATAAAGAGAATTTGTATAAGATGCTTTATAGATGGCACCTTGTACTGGCGAGATTAGCAAAGATGTTTACAGACAAGTCAGCTAAATGTAGGAAGTGCCACCAGATACCTGGATCTTACTATCATATGTGGTGGACATGTGTAGAAGCCAAAAAATATTGGACAAAAATAAAGACATGGTTGGGAAAGATGATAAAACAATGCATTGAGCTAAAGCCAGAAATATTTTTGCTGAGGATTTTACCCGAAAGTTATAATAAAGAGAATACTTATTCATTTATCCATGTTTTAACTTCAGCTAGAATTGTATTTGCACAACTTTGGAAAAGTAAAGAGATTCCTATTGATGAGAAAGTGATTAGAAAAATACTAGAATGTGCAGAAATGAACAGGTTAACACTAGCAATTAAGGAGAAAGAATAAACTGAATATTATATGATATGGTTAGAGAGTAAAAAGGGAAACTGGAAATAAAAGGAGAAGACTAAAGAAGAATAGAAAATTTGTTAAGATAGAGGTATAAATAAGGTGATAATTGTTAGTATTATGAAAATGAGGATAATTATGTGTAATGTTATTATTATTGTATTTACACTAGAAGACATGTTAACAGAAAAATGAATAGGCTTATAATGTTTAACTGTTTAACATACTATAGTTTTAAGATCAGAGAATTAATATTAATGTGAATGAAGTTGTAAATGTTGAAGGTTGTTGCACAGAGATATTTGACCTCAGATGACACACTGTTTAAGGAAAGACGGAATGTTTATATTCAGAAAAATAAAAAATAAAAAACTTTTTAAAAAAAGAATTTCCCAAAGGAATCTGCAGTAATAGCTGAGGTTGCTATATTATTTACTGCTGATCAATGGATATGTTTTCTCTAACCAACTAAGAAATTCTTTGAGGTAATTAACATACTTATCCTTTATTCTTTCCACATGGTAATAGAATTTTGCTCAAATCTGCATGCTGCAACTGTTAAAGAAAAATCGGATTGTAAAATGTGTTTTTGTTCCCCTTTGCTTTAGGTCTAATCCATCTTCCTCTTATAAAAACAATGTACATAAATGATGCGCAGAATCAAAGAAAATAGCCTGAATACTGCTAAAGAATAGCAAGGTTTCAGACCCTTAGAGGATGTTATAATTTAGGATCAACATTCAGGAAACATAAGAAATATCTTCAAAATATACTGACCAATAGTCATGACTAATATATTTTACCTCCATATACAAAGGCATCCCTTCCCTTACTATCAATTTTTTGGGAACACTTGGAATATGTTACTACATTCATGTCCTGGGTGACTCTGATCCAAGTACTGTTGTTGTCATCATCATTTCATCTCATTATCATGATCACCATTACCACACGATTTGTGTTATCTCTTAATTAAAATATCACAAGTTTAATAAGAGGATTATTAAAATGAACAAAATAGTCAATAAACAACATCAATAAAATTGTTACCAATTAATAAAACAAATTTCACACTTTCTATAATATTTGTGATATTGTAATATACAGTTCTTAGATGAACTGTAAATATAGCAAAATATTTGACAAACTACCTGCTGTATTTATCTTGAATATCTGGAAGAAAAGAATCCAAGCAGAGACAAAAATGTGCCCAGATAAAAATGGTTATTTCAGGTTTTTCTTATCCAAACTGGTTCTTGTGCTGAGATTCACAAAGGTGTTTTCAGGCACAACCTAGGTTGTTATTTATTACATGTTCTCAATATGATACATCTAAAATAATGATTTTTATAATTCACATTAACCTTTATCATACCATAATTATCTATGCCACCCAAATTTCAGGTCATATCCATCTAATCAGTGGTGGGTTGCTATTGGTTCGCACCAGATCCGGCAATCCATTAGTGGCGTCAGCGGGAAGCTCCGCCCACCCACCTGGATGAACCACCTGGCATGCGCAGAAGTGGCAAGCACGCGAGTGCGTGAGCGCCCATGAGCAAACCGGTAGCAACGGGTTTTGAAACCCGCCCCTGCTTCTAACTCCAAAAGCCACCTATTTCTCAGCAGGATTTACTCTTTTATTCATGGATAACATAATTCTGGAGTTGATTTCTTATAAACAGCATCTGGAGGCTGAAGCTGTTGTCAAAGGGCAATAGAAAAGTGTTCATTTTAAAAAATCTCTATTGTCCATCATATTTTAGAAAGACATATGTACCTAACCATTATTTGAGGTTGAGTCCAGATACAGCAGAAAGAAAATAAAAAGTCTGTAAGTTCTGTATTATATTCCTCAGAGATAAATAAAAAATTTTCAACTGTATCTGTAGGTGAAAAAGTAAAATAGAAAGGTCAATAAACTGCTACTTGCTTTCCTGCAGATTACGGGCTATGAAAGTATTTACTAAATTGCTATCAGGCCATTTATTACAGTGCTCTTCAGAAATTACTTTTCTAACACCAGAGTATAGGTTTTTATAGAGCATGGACAGCGATTCATTATCATCGATTCATCCAGTTTGTACCTCAAAATTCAGGCATTATTCTTTTATGTACCATGACCATCATTTGTGAAGTTCTTCAGCAATTGTTGACCATGCCTCATAGACTGCATAATTAAATTGTGTCTACACAGAGTTCTGGAAACTCTCCTTATGGACTACTCAGAGTAATTAACCTCTGCCTGCTTTGAAGCAGAAGTACACCAATCAAAGTAATTAATCAATTGGCAAACATTTCAATTAGTTAAATGTAAGCATCCATTGTGGAAAACATCTGCTGGTTGAGTAAAGGTGTATGCATTCCAATGCGTATGTATAATAGACTACTCTCTGTATTGCTTTCTGGGATAAATATATTCTTTTGGTTGCTCTTGCCTG
Source organism: Ptyas mucosa (assembly GCA_012654045.1). Lineage (NCBI taxonomy): Eukaryota > Metazoa > Chordata > Lepidosauria > Squamata > Colubridae > Ptyas > Ptyas mucosa. Next base: position 18,541,765 of record WNWU01000003.1, read on the forward strand.
GGTTCACCTGGAGAAAATGAGAATTTTATATTGGCTGAGCCAAAATCAAATGTAAAATCAGGAAAGAGAGCACAATCTTTTGAAAAGAGTACTGCATGTAAGAGACAATGCATTGTATAAGAGAAAGCTCTTATGCAGCTTTTTGAGAGTGAGAGTACGGAGACTGGAAAGGAACTCTATTGGTTGAGTTTTAGGAATTGGTATTTTCAATTTATTAAGAATCTCCAAACTAAAAGGTCATTAATCTTTTATTATATTTATCCAATAAAAGAATAATTTATTCAATCCAATTGTGAGTAGCAATTCAAAATCTATTACATTGATTTGGAGGTAAAAAATAAATTTAGAATTTGTTGTCTGCACTCAAAGAAAATCCATTCCTAATAGTTTTCAGAAATTTTTATTCAAAAAAATATGTCTGTATTAGATAAACACACCTTTATCAAAAGACACGTTTCTACCACAAGGATCTACACTTGTTTGTGAGAGCAAATTTTGTTTTAATTCCAAAGGTTCTGTCACATAAATGTATAAAGTATAATGAGGTAATGGCTCCTAACTGAGAAATTATACACCCATGAGTAATATTGAGGTTTTGAAGATTTTTAGCAAAGAATTCTTCCAAGCTAATAGGCTAACAACTTCCAGTTTGAGAGGTTTTGTTAAGTACATTGGGCTCAAAAATTGTTTTCCAAATCAATTAACCAGTACCTTTATTTTTCTCTTTTCTTTTCTTTTCTTTTTTTTTTTTTTTGTCTTTCCTTCAAATGTTAGCCTATGTGATAAAGATGGTGGGTCCTACTGGAGTGAGATTTTTAATGCCAAAAGAGCTGGTTATCTTGAGGTTCTTTGAACCATTAATGTCAAATGTCTTGGTAAGTTTTACCGTGATGGTACTTTCTAGATGCAATTTTAGATGAATAAGATTTGCCTTCTATTATAGTGTCCCAAAAATTATGTTGCAAATTGGAGGCAATCACTGAAATCATAAGATCAATATTCAGGCAATGAAATTATCTTTAGCACCTTTCTTTCTTTCCTTCCTTCCTTTCTGCTTGGACTGATTTGGGTTTGTTATTAACAGAAATATGTATTTAATTACATCATCAAGCTCTAAATGAATGGATTATCTCCTGTGAAACCTCTCTGAACCCTTCTAATTAATCTTACCAAGATATTTCATGGAAATCATCACTATATTTTTCTTTCAAAACTCTGAACAGTATTCAGACACAATATGACATCTAGTGAGAATAAGCTGTGTCGATATTAGCAATTGCTGTGATTGCAGTAGACACTTCTTTAATTCACATAATTGTCCTATTCCCTGTAAAGCCATCAATAGAGAAGTACAGTACTATCTACTTTTTCACAGATTTGACTATTATAAGAATAGTTATATAAAAGAGTGCAGAATGGCAAGATTTTCAGTGATTGGAAGGACTAATGTTAATAGGTCAATGCGCTAATGACATTTTCCCTAGCACATGCTTGATATTTTTTTTAAGTCCTTTAACTTTTTTTTCAATGGGTTATGCTGCATAATCAATGCCAGTTCTAACTTTCTGAGCATTGCAAGATTTCTTAAGAAATTGACATGATTACAAGCCAGTGCTTTCTTTAGATGGGTCCCTATCTGTCCAGAAAAAAGGCAAGAAGAAATGTGGATTGTATAGACCATCTTGGGAGTTGAGAAAGAGTGAGACAGTAAAACATCACTAGTTTGGCTACTAGAAAATACAGTAGGTGTTTCCTGGGAGACCATATCAAACCTGATGCTCTTTTTCCGAGAACGCCCATAATATTCTATCAAAATTTCCAAATGGGCAAAAGGCTGAAGAGACTTCAGAGAGACTGAAATTGTTTATATTGGTAAAGTTATTAAGTGGGATAATGTGGGATAAAATGAAAAGGTAATGACATTATGCTAATACAGAGGCGTTGCTCAGTACGGACTCTGTATGGAATCTCATGTTGGACACTAAAGAGGATGTTAAGCAAGCTACAAATTGGACAGGGCAGCAAGGTCATTCATGTTGGCCTCATGCCATTTGTTCTTGTTTGGAAACCCATCTCACCACCTCAGCTGCAGCCCTTTCATCTCTTGAGGACTCAGAGAACCAAAGCATAAGGAGGACACAAAATCAAAGCAGTTTTAGGATTCTGAATCAACTAGAACAGAAATCTGAATCAATGCATATATCCTGCTAAAAGTATTTTTGAAATTTGGCTGTTTATCCTGTTTCAACACATCTAGTACAGAGGAGTCTATAAGTAATTGATTGTATTATCAACTTCAAATTCTGATTTCATTCATCTGAGTGTGAACTAGCTCTTCCCAATGACCCCAATCAAGCAGTCTTTTGAATCACAATGACAGATTACTCACATGCGAACAAATATAAGCAGAATGCCTCTTCAGCACAGCCTTAATAGAACACGGCCAGCAAAGGAAGATATTGTTTCTGGGCGCAATTTAAGATGCTGGTTTCATCTTGAAAGCCCTACATGGCTTGGGACTGGGTTGCCTAAGAGTTACCTTCCAAAATTCTGTCTTGAAAGGCACATGGACTTGTCTACATAATTACTTCTAAACATAAAAGGTCAAAAAAAGCAGAATTGTAGCTTTTTCAGCTGATGGTTTTGCTTCTAAGAAGCCATGCAAGGAGAAGCATATAACCAATGTATATATAAAAGTATATGTAACTGATGCTTTTTATTTTTTTTCTTTTTCTATATCCACTTTAATTTTGGTACCATCAAAACTCTAATGTCCTCAACACTTTTCCATAATAAAATAATTAATTGTATCACTCATTTGGTTGGCTCTGTATCAACATAGTGCTTGAGACAGTGGGAATTTGCACAGATGCAGGGGGGAAAGAAGCAAAAAGGAAAAGTGTTGAAATAATCATGTCCCTATTTCTGATTCTGGTGTTGGCAGCTATATTGTAACGTGTTGTCAAAGCTTTAAATTGATCTGACTAAATCTCATTAGCTTCACAGAGTTTCCATAGCCAAGAGTGCTGTCTTTGAAATCCAGGTATTAAATAGGAAATCAAAATGATTACCCAGCTTTGTAAATATCCAAAATAGGTTCCAAAATAATTCTACAAAAAAGGATTTTAGAAGAAAAGCATCATCACCCCAGAATTTAGGATACAAAATAATGAATTGTACCAAGAAGAAAGCAAATTCCTGTTGAAAGGTGGGGGAAATGGCTTCATTAGTTTCACAATTAAACCAGTTACTTAGAAGTGACTGACTTCTTTTTGCTGGAAGGTCAAACAAAAGCGAGATAGCCATCCATGCACACATGCTCACTGCTACATAAGCATATTTAATTTAAAAGCAGATGCATTTAAACATCCCAGTCTTCTTCTAAATTTTATATTTTTAAATGCTGTTCTTATATTTTAATGTTTTATTGTACATCATCCAGAATGCCTCTCTGCGGGAGATGGATGGTTCAAAAATATGAAAAATAAATACCATTTGTGAATGATGATGTCAGGATGCATATGTTATTTTGACCTCATTATAGTTTGCTACAGATGTTACTGTATTTGGATGTTTCTTTATGGAGTCCTGCAGGGACAGCAGATTGGTTTTAAAGTCTTACAATTACATGATTCTTTCAAACTACATGATTCCATTTGTATTATGTCCATCTGGGAGCACATGACAATGCACACAGCTCCTCCTCTAAATCCTTTCCTGCAACTTCCCTGTGAATTGAGCTAAAGGAGAGTGAGCAGCCCCATGTCAGTCAAGAAATCTTCCTGACTGGGAGTGGACTTCATAATAGTACCCATAGTACCTTATGTTACCTATAGTACCTTAAGCTATATGCTATGTATTTACTCACACAGGGGGAGCGGCGTTAAAAATAGATGAAACATTGCATTTTGCTCTGATCTGTAATTTTTTACCTGTAATAAAAATAAGCTATTCTTCATGGCATTGATTCCTATCAATATGTACATTACTGATCAAAGAATGCAGCAGCATGAGCATCAGAACAACTTTCTTTATTTTAATATTATTTTTGAAACACTAATATACTGATAGTCGACACATTCTTTGTGCACATGAGTGTTCCCGAGAGTGAGAATCTGACCTGAAAAATGATTAGTGAAAGAGATTTTATAGCTATAACAGAAAGCATATTTTTTATAAGGAGTAAACATCAACATACATAAAGCCTAGTATCAAGCTAACTATTGTATATTCTGCAGAAGAGAATGTAACAGCATGAGTTCTGTGTATGTATGTGTGCGCACACACCTACAAAGAAAAGGAAGCAGCCTCACTTTAGCAATCTTCAGACAAAGAGTAGGCATAATAGTAGAAATAGAGAGGACACAAAGTAAATTCTTAACACTCTATTTTCTCCCTACTGTACTGTCCTCTTATGGTTGATAAAGTAGTACCAAAGTACATTGAATTTAACCCTTCAGTATGATGTAGCTAAATATATTACAAACTACCAACTTATTACTTTGCTTAAACAAGATTATTAACCAGAAATATCAAGCGGTTTCTTTATCTGTAGTTTATTTCCAAAACTCAGAATCTGTTTGTGTTTAGGTTTTTAATTTATCCTTAGAATCTTGAATTACCTGCAAAAATGTAGAAGTCTCTGGTCAAAATCTAAGTTTCAATGAATACATAAATAAATAAAAGCTAACGTAACTTCTGCATGATTTAAAATAAAGTTACACATGACATATTTCTGCAAATGTGAATGCATCCTTTATGTATCGACATTTGTTTGTTAATTCAAAATAAGAAAACGGTGAATATGATAGGTGTAGATGTTTGAACATGCTTCCAGTTGGTGTAGTGATATTTTGGCATATGTAAAGTTTTAAAAAGACTCAAAATGGTAATTAACTTGTTAGGCCTATAATTAGTCAGATGAAGATAATTTCACAGGTGAACAAATTCTCTGACCCTTCTAATCTCTCAGGTTGTGATTATTATTCTGTCTGCTTTCAACCACTGTGGACTCCTCTAAGCAGCTGTCAGAGCATTTGAACATGAAGTTAATTAACTCTCACACAACAAGGAAAGGTTATTTAAAAAAATTCCCTAATTGTTCCCAACTAGGCATTTAAGTTGTGATAAGCATTCTTAAAAACTGAAGTTACTTGAAACAGCTTAAGTCAGAGCAAGATCTATACCACAAGTGTCAAACTCGTGGCGTCACATTGCCATCACATGATGTATTGTGATGTTTTTCCCCTTCATGGAGCTGGAGTGGGTGTGGCCTGCGCCCATGGGCCACCAGTTTGACACCCTTAATCTATGCCATCAAGAAAAATATCTATTAGAGTTGGTGAAACCTGCTTAGATCTGAATCCATTGTTTTCTTCCAACACCCTGATGAAAAATTTAGCTGAGATTAGGGTAGCTGGTCACAGATCTACAAGGCAGCATTGCCTACCCAACAATCTACATAGGAAAATTTCAGAAAGAAACTTTTTAACAACCTCATCATAGGTCATCATTTAAGTCCCACAAATACCACTTTGATAAGCCAGAAATGTTTTGGGATAAAGTACTGTAGACTTATAAAGCAAAAAGTGAATTGATGACCTCTACAAAAGATACATTTGGAGACAAAAAAAGTAGCATTCAACGAATAGAATATTTTAAAATTTTGGTGGGGCTTTATTATGTTGGTGGTTATGTGGCAGTCAATAACATTAAAAGCATTTTGCATGGGTGTAAAAAATACCTGGATTCAACTAAATGCCAACATATCCTCAAAGCTAATCTTCTAGTCCGGGGGTGTCAAACTTGCGTCATCACGTTATCGTCATATGACGTATTGTGACTTTTTTCCTCTTTGTTACAACGGGGGTGGGGGTGACCAGTGCATGACGCATCCGGCACACGGGCCACGAGTTTCACACCCCTGTTCTACTCAGAGAAGGAATTGAAGTTGGAAGAAGCTAAATAGTTCAGCAATATGCAATCTAAAACCTACTTCCAAAACAGCCTTGAAATACTTACAGGAAGAAAAGGAGAGATTTGGAAATGGCCTTTGTAGACCCCAGTTGCAAATAACATTTGTGAGGAAATCTCAAACAGTGAAGCTTTTAGAAAGTATAGCTAGTCCTTGACTTACAACAGTTCCTTTAGTGACTGTTCAAAGTTATATCACTGAAAAAAGTGACTTATGATAGTTTTCCACACTTATGACCATTGCAGCATCCCCATGGTCACATGATGAAAATTTGGATGCTGGCAACTGGTTCATATTTATGACGGTTGCTGTGTCCCGGGGTCATGTGATCTTCAGGGCCTTTGGTGACCTTCTGAAAGCAAAGTCAATGGGGAAGCCAGATTTGCTCAACAACCCTGTTAGTAACTTAGCAACTGCAATAATTCACTTAACAACTGTGGCAAGAAAGGTGGGGTGAATGGGAAGAAATTCACTTAACAACTGTCTCACTTACCAACAGAAAGTTTGGGCTCAGTTGTGGTCACAAGATGAGGCTTACTTGTACTTTAGACTCTCCTTGCTTACTGATCACTCATTCAGCAGCCATTCGAACTTACAACAATGTGGAACGTGTAGTATTTATGATACTCCTTGTGGTTTTGGCTATTGCAGTACCCCTGCAGTCACATGATTATAATCTGGGCATTTGGCAACTGGCTCACACTTACAATGGTAAAGGAACCCATGATCACCATTTGCAACACCCACTCCCCCGCCAGCTTCCCACAAGCAAAGTCAATGGGGAAGATGGTAGAAGATTGTAAATGGCAGCCATGTGACATCTTCACTTAACAACTCACAGTGATTCACTTAACAGCAACTGGAAGTGCTGGAAGTGCCATTACTAATTGGTGTTGTCACATAACATTGTTTTTACAACCACATCACTTAGGAATGGTAATTCTGGTCCCAATTGCCAGCATTAATTGAGGACTACCCCTAACTAAAAATAGTATCCCAGATTCTGCTTTCTATATTTGCATTTTTTTTTAATTGTGAAGTTGTTAAGAAGTCAAGTGCACATAAATAGTGAATTTGCATTCAAAACTTAATGCAAGAAAATTTTGCATTTAAGATTTAGACAGGGAGCGTTCTGTTCATTTAGGGATTCGGTAAAGCATAGAGTTTGACCAAGAGTACCATGTGTTTAAGTTCTGTTGTTATTGTTAACCAATCTTTGGTCAATTTATACTTTCTGGTTTCTAATTTGTTATGTGATTTTTAATAATTATTTCTTTGCATTCAAGAATGAAACCCAAAATCAATGGATCCATTTATCGCATGTATTTAAATTGAACCAAGAAATTTTGAAATTTTACTCCTCACAGACATTTTACTAAAATTTGAAAATTAAATTTTAAAAACTTGTTTACCAATGACTTTAAGAGGAGCCATCCTTGATCAGGCAAAGTAATGCAAATCAGAAGTACTTCCACTCCAATTATTTTAATTATTAGCTCAAATGCCTGCATGTTTATTTCAAGTAAAATCCCAAAAAAGTTAACCAACATACATTCAGCAAATTTATACAGCTTCACATTTCCCATGTGGCAATTCCAATTTACAACATAGTCCATATCACATGAAAATTGAATAGCCTTTGAATATGCATGGTTTCCTTTTACAACAACTCAAACACTGCCTTCTGCTTGAGACATTACTGTATTATTATAAATTCTTCAATCTTCATCCTATAATGAAATTTACTACAACACAAAGTATTTATTTGCATAGCAGTATATAATTTCCTTTTCAGGGTAGGGCTTGAGATAATGCAATCATTTCAATAAGAGTTACATTTCAACAAAACAAGATTATTCAAAATCCTTCATTAAGGCAGTAATTTGATATGGTAATCTATTTAAAAGCAAATTGAATCTGAAGAATCACTTATAGCAGCTTTTGCTAGGCAAATAAGTTGGAATTGCTATTCTTCAAATTTCCAGCCATGCTGAACATTGTAGGATAATTCTGCTTTTATAGGAATGTATTTCATTCATAACCTTGGGGTACCATCAGGGGAAAAAAAATAGTATTTTATTATTTATTATCGGCTGCTGCCGATAACCTCCCACCGGCCAATACGCTCTCACAGAGAGGGCCTCCTCAGGGTGCCGTCGGTCAAGCAATGTCGGCTGGCGGCTCCCAGGGGGAGAGCCTTCTCAGTGGGGGTACCCGCACTGCGAAATGAGCTACCTCCTGGAATACGACTGATCCCAGACCTCTGGACCTTCTGTAAGGCCCTGAAGACATATTTATTCCATCAAGCTGGCCTAGCCTAAATAGTTTTTAATGGGATTTTAATTTTATAATGATTTGGGGTTTTAAATTGGGAGGCCAATTGGTTTGATATTTTTTAATTATCTTAACTTTTGTATTTGTATGTATTTTTAATTTTGGCTGTTTACCACCCTGAGTCCCATTTGGGAGAAGGGCGGTAAACAAATAATAATAATAATAATAATAATAATAATAATAATAATAATAATAA
>WNWU01000003.1:18561033-18662990 GCA_012654045.1 Ptyas mucosa
TGGACAACTGGTTCTAACATTATATACATCATATAGAATCCTAACATATATAATACTCCTTCTTCCTCCTATTTTCCCCATAACAACAATCCTGTCAGGTGTGTCAGGTTTGAGAGATGATTGGCCCAATGTTACTCTATCAGCTTTCATGCCTAAGGCAGGACTAGTCTCACAGTCTCTAGGTTTCTAGGTCAAAATATCAACCACGACACCAAAATGGCTCTAACAAACTCAATGAATATTGTACATTTTATTTTCACCAAATGTGCTTCCGAGTGACATTGTGACTATCTGCTTTGCAATAGGAGGCCTGTCTACAATGTTGTGATGTCACTAGAGCAATCTTCTGAAGTTTCTGAAACATAAAAAAAGCTTCTGGTCCCAGTGATCGACCCAGATTGAATTTTTATAACGTTATTCTGGAACACATATAATTTGCCTTCATTCATAGAAAACGCCTCTAATGGTGACAGCACCACTGCTATAGAAAAAGCCCCATTGGAACGTTCCACTGTTCCTTCCATCCTGAATCTATTGAAGGCAGGTTGCTGACTGCTAAGGCAAAATTAAGTGAAAGCTATTGTATAATATTATTAAAGTAGCAACACTATGTTCAATGTTCCTCTAAAATGCTGTTTGAGAATTTCTGGAGACAACAGGAAACTGAACAAAACTGATAGAGAAAAAATATTTCAGATAATTTCCCTATCCAGAACTATGTGTTATTGCTATGGTTCGATTTAATGCTATTCTTTACCTTAACATGTATTATTTCATTCTTTTTATTCCAATTTTTGTTTATTTTATCTTAACAATGGAATTCAATTACTCTCTACAGGCTCAGCAATCCTGTAATCAATAGGGTTTATTCTAATTTTGTTCTTTAATGAATTATAGATTCATTGGCCAAGAACAATGAAACTTTGATTTTTGCAGAAAACAGGAATAATTTATTGAACAGAGTTTAGTAATAGGAAAGTTTACCTCTAAATCAGAAATACTAATTCGTAAAATTTAAGAATCTCGTTAGTAAATTCATTTAAGAGAAACTTCTCTGTAAAGCATTTATGGGACTATTTCATGATAAATATTGCACTGGCTACTGGAATACTTTAAAAATGGCCCTTGAATTAGAGCAATTCAGTACTTTTTTGGATGGAACATGATAACTCAAATATGATCACAAAAATACTTTTTAAAAATCAGGTGTTCTCTGTGGATTTGCAGTAAGGTCTATTAACATCTGCAAGGCTGGAGAGAGTGCAATCTCATCTAGAAAAGTTATGTAGCAGTGGATATGAATTTTTTAAAAAGAAAATTAAAGGTTTGCTGCTTTACAAACCCAGATCAAAATTTATGATTAGCTGGTTTTTACAAGTTATATTTCCAGAAATATACCAAGACATTTCATTAGTCATTTTATTACACATTTCCTTAGTTTTCAGCTACTTTTATGATTAGACTTCATAATTCATGTGTGCAAAATAACAAAATGTACTCAAAGTACATTTAATCTATTCCAGTTAAATTGGTTCACTTTTTCCTAGCCTTGGTTTTTTATATATACAACTACTGGATCTCTACAAAATTATTGTTTCACTCTCCTAAACCACTAATGATGGATTTTTATCAGGAGAAAGCTTTTTGATAATTGAAGCATGATCTATCATCATACTAAGAAGGATGCTCCCTGAGATAATCAATCCCAAACTATTTAAAGTTTCATACATTAAATGCTACCTTAAATGGTATCTGTAAAACGTGTGGCAATAAATGCTCCACCAGTGTAGGTTAATGTACCCCTAATCTCTGAACCAGTTAACAGCCGATGGCCATATTTCATTTTTATTTTGAGAGACAGAGAGAGAGGGAGAGATTTATAAAAGTTAAATATGAACATGAAAATATATTTTAAAAATTTTAAAAGTAGAACTAGTAAAAAGGGAAAAAGAGATATATAACGAAGTGACTTCTTTATATATAAAGAAATTACTTTTGATTTTTCTTTAACCGCAGTTACAAACTTATTATCTCTTTTCCTCTTTAACATTACATTACATGGTTCTCTTCTTTCCATATTCAATCCTTTTTAAACAGCAAATCCATACATCACTTAATACATTGTTTTCCATTTTCAGCACAAACTTTGTAAGAAGTTTTTGGTTGCTGCATTTGGCATCAAATTACCATATTTTTCAGAGTATAAAACGCACTGGAGTATAAGACGCACCTTAGTTTTTGGGGAGGAAAATGGGGGGGGGATTCTGCCTATCAGGTATCCATCTGGCTAGTTCCAGCACATTAGTTCACTCACTAGTTTTGAGGTTGGGTCTGGTTGGGGTGTCAGCTCCAGCACATTAATTCGCTTGCTGGTTTTGAGGTTGGAGCTGATTGGGGCTGTGCTTCTAAAGCACAGCTGATTGTTGGAGGGAGCAGCAATTAGAAAAGCAGGCAAAGCACTGAAGATAGCTTCACTTGCGTTGGGGCTGAAAAACAGATTCAAAAGTACAGCTGATCCTCGGAGGGAGATCCAGTAATTAAAGCAGGCAAAGCACGGAAGAGGTAAGAAGGCAGCAGCTGTTCTGGGTAGTCATTTTGGGCACCTCACAGGGTTACATTCGGAGTATGACGCACCCAAATTTTCAGCCTCTTTTAGGAGGGAAAAAAGTGTATCTTATATTCCAGAAAATACGGTAAATTCTTGCACTCAATGAGAGTCCAGTGTTGACTACAATAATCAAAATAATATGTAACTATCACTAGATAGAACTTTTTGTAGTTAGAAATTCTCCATCATTTCACATTGAATTCAATTAAGATTTAAAGTTGACATCTGAAGAAAAATAAAGTAGCCCATGGAACATGCCATAAAATATATCTCACATCTACTTATTTCATTAGCTTTGTCATGGAAAATATGCAATAGATTTAGACTTTGCTTTATATCTGTGGCACAGTAGAGACTCATACTGAACATCTGGTCTCTTTATTCCCCACATGCCTTCTGTCAATCTCTAAAACTGTTAAGGATGAAAACTATATATATACCTGCTGCTAAGCATGAGGTGGCAGCATGTTAGAATAGCTTTGAGTATGTCAATTTTACTTTTTTAAAAAATAGTAATTGCCAAGAAATCCAGCACAGCAGAAAAAGAACTGGAATATAATGTGCTTCTATGATTTTATCCTTTGTCTTTTTGCATAGGAATAAGGCTGAAATGGTAGTGCCCATTCTACTAAGTACTAGTTCCTGAAGCGGGGCTCAAGGGATCAGTTGGCAGTGTTACTGTTGTGCCACCCTTCCTGCTGCATAGCAACCATCTTGCCTGAGCTGCTGGAAGTCGTCTCAGGATTGGCAGTGGAGTTGCCCAGATTTATGGTTTTGAGATATTTTAATCTGCCATCCCTGGAGGATCAGCCTTGGAAACAGCTTTAGGAGTTCGGGGCTACCGTGGCAGTCATGGGCCTATGCAAATTATCTATGGCCCAATTCATGACAGTAGTCACACTCTGGGTATCTTATTGAACCAGCGGCAATGTGACCTGGTCAGGGATCTGTCATTATTAGCTCTGTCATGGTCAGACCATGCCCTGGTGGCCTTGAGATTTGCTGCCCCCTTCTGCAGGGAGGCGGGATCTACTCAAATGGTCCACCCTCAGCAACCGATGGACCTTCATGGCTTCCAAGAGCTGGGGATATCCTGGAGGCTCCGCTGCATGGACCCGTGGAAGCTTTAGTTACAACCATGAATCAAAAAGTAGCTGAGGCCTTAAGCAGGATCACATCTATGCATCCTCTCCTGTAGATGACTAGAGTAAGGCTGAGGAAGGGAAATGCCTCGTAAATCATGAGTCCCACAAGAGATCTAAGTCCAGACCACCTTGAATGCTTTAATTCCCGCTCATTTCCCTTGACCGTTAGTAGCTCAGAGGGCTTAAACTTGCAATAAATCTTTATACTCATTGCCAGAATTGCCCGATTTGCCCAGTGCTTGATATCTCCTGGCCCATTGCTCCTGAAATCCCATGAATTAGGAAGATGACAACAATGAAAAGTCATTGTTACTGCAGTGTCACCCAACAACCCTGTTCAGGGTCACCTGGTTCTTCCTCGAGCGCAGATGATCATTTATACACTCATGCCGAAGAATTTGTCAAACACTTGCTGAATAAAATCAGTCGGATCTGTTCTCACTAGGAGACCAAGCATGGAACAGGACCATTAGAGATGCGCAGGGAATAAACTTACCCGATGATTTGGGAACAGTTTGACCCTGTTGAACATGAGGAAGTGAACAGAATCTTTGGGGCTGTCAATGCAAATAATTAGATTCTTGTCCCTTATGGTAGGTAAAAACCTCCAGGATAGTAATCTGCCAGTGCTTTCAGGCAATGATTAATGCATTGATGCAAGAGGGGATGTTCCCACCACCAATCAAGGATTGGTCTGCCCTCTTTTCAAAAAAATGTCATTGGATCCAACCTATCTGGACAATTTTCATTCAGCCTCCCCTTCTTAGGAAAGGTGGGAAAACTCCTATCAGTATCCAGTAGGCCCAAGAACAAAGGCCTACATACATACAATAAATTTCACTGTTATTGTGAAATAGACGTTTACAAATACTTCACTTTTAGGTTCAGCTCCAATTCAATTTCAATTCAGTATTTGAAAAGATTCAATATTGTATCATTTGAACATATAAGCTGAGATACATATTTTGGTCCAATACACTATATTTAAAAAAAAAGATTTGTGAACTGCCAATTTTTTTTCTTTTTTGTAGAAAGGTAAAATAATAATAGGAATAGTAGAAGATATTAACCCACTCAAGTATCAGATACTCCTTCAAGGCTTTCATCATTGTACAATTTTGAAATATGCCTTTGTTCTTTAGAGCAAAAAACAAAAACAAAAACAAGAATTCTTCCACTTGCTACATTAGTTGCTAACATTAGGGTCCAAAACAGGGTTCATGACTAACATTACATCCTGGCAAAAAATTTTCATTTGTCTGGGAGACAGATACAATGAAATCTGGACAAATGATAAAATAAATAAGAAAGGACAAAATGTGACTAATCTTTAATTACTATTGCTTAGGTTACTTTTAATTAATGACAAGGAAGTGGTTCTTATCTTGAATATGCAAATTTAGAACAGGGTTTTATCAAGAGAAAAGTTACTGGGTGTTTAAGAAATTAGGCAACAACACAGAAAATATTTCTGTCAGGGAAGAAAACTAGCTACACATGCATGTGGAAAGAGCCAGGAAGTTTCCCAAATAGATGTTTTGTATAGGTTCCTTCTTGTTCCAAAGCATCTCTACAAGATTTTCATTCATTCACATAATATAATCCACCTTTACACCAGCTGTTAATAGCTTTATTATGAGAACTGACCAGTTGTCGAAATATGGAGAATGAAAAAGGAACCAAGAACAAATATGTAAGCTGTGTGATCGAGCAGTTGTTCATTTAAGACGAAGAGAGAAGTTGTTCATTTAAGGTAATACAGTTTAAGTCACATGAGTTATCTCCTATCAATGTATCATGTAGCAGCTGAGTGGTGAACTCATTTTTAAGACTACAATTTAAAGCTACGGTTACAATAAAAATCTATATATGCAGAATTTAGTGGGAAATACTAAGAAATCTTTTCATTTCAATAAAATAAGTCTCATCTCTTTATATATTCCTTACATATTGGAAACGTATGCCACAAACTGCTTTTACATGTGCAACCATGTAATAAGTGCAAAACCTATGATTCTATGAGCTTCCCAAGATTCCAGTTCTCCAAACCATACTTAGCTAAGCCATTGTCCCAGAGTTTTCCAGAAGTTAAACCTCCAAACCAAAAACAGGATGTAGTGTTTTGGATGTTATAAAATTGGCCTATTTCATTGAGAACACCACGGCCAAACAATCCACAATCCTGCAAGCCCCTACCATTATTTAGTGTGTACATTCACTGTAGTGTTGACCTACACTTTATTCATTTAAAAGTGTATATCCAATTAAATCCAGCTTAGAAAAATCATGATCTGTAATTCTAGCTGTGTAAACACAGTATTTATAAAATAAAAATTTAAAAAAATCTTATGGCAATGACTTTTGCTATTTATGTATCACAATTTTTCAAAGAATATATACATTATGAACAGCCATATAGTTAGGAATTCTGACTTCTCAGATACATGTAAGTGATAAGAAGAGAAATATTTTTAATTTTCATTACCTATTTTAAAAGAAATTACAATCTAAGGAATACAAACAGCACAATAATATTTCTCCAAATATTACCCACCCTACATACCAACCACAATTATTTTAACAGTGAAAATACTCCACTGTGAAATAGAAAATCCAAGCCATTAATAATGAAGTTCTGGTATCCCAACATACACAGAACTCGTACACATAAAAGAGCTGTTGAATCATGTAAGCTCTTTACAAGGTTGTCTAAAGAAAATGCCCACTAGTACAGGTTTCAAAACAGGGTAACATTTCTACTGATTGCAGCAAATACTGGATCCAGACTCACATTTCAGTGCTTACAAATTTACTAGTCTACAACTTTATACAACCCAACAGCATCTTGCAGCAGATCTCAAGTGATAATCCCTTGGAAATTTATTTTGCAACAAGCGTAACAGTAAGTGAATTTGTAGTCCTTGGCAATGTAATTTGTAGTCCTATAATTTGTAGCAATATAATTACCAAACTCTATTCCTTAAACATTTTAGTTGGCAGCAGTTACATTATCATATTATGCTCAGATCTTCATCCAGTACTGTGACAACTGTCACGATACAGCTTTAAGGAGTCAATGTGGCAACTCTGTACCTGAAAACACCCTGAGTATTCCAGAAAACTCATCTTTCGTTAACTATAGGAACCTAGCCATACCACACAAAAAGTAAAAGGCATAACACATATATTGTATATACACCACATACAAACAACAACAAAAAACCCATCTGTCACAGACAGGCAGCTATGACTCAAATATAAGCATGCCCTATCTTGGTTGTTTCCTGCACACGCTTAAACATAAAAATATAAAATAGCTGTCAGTTTGGATGCTTGATCACATCATCTGTATTTCATTGTTTTCTTTTTCCTTTTAAAGTTTTTCAAATGCAAAAATCAAATATAGACCTGGAAGGGAAAAAAGTAAAATATTAACAGCCTGATCTCATGTCAAAATTTTTCACAATTAAGATGTTCCCAATACTCATTTCTTTTTGTACATATTCAAACCTGAAACTATGCAAGTTCTATTCATATCTACTAAATTATTATCATTATCGTTATCATTCATATCATAGCCAGACAGAACTACTTCTAGTAATGTGCATATACAGAAAGCACATGTACTTGGTGATATATATAAGAAAAGATCATTATTTTTTTAAATACAGGTAGTCCACAATTTATGACCTCAAATGAGCCCAAAATTTATGTTGTTAAGTGACTCTTAAGTTTGATTAAGTAATCTTAAGTAATCTTTCCAGCCACAGTTGTTAAGTGAATCATTGCAGTTGTTAATAACACAGCTGAATCTGGCTTCCCCATTGTCACATGATCCCAGGACACTGCAACTGTCATAAATATGAACCAATTGCCAAGCTCCCAAATTTTGATCACATGACCACGGAGATGCTGCAACTGTCATGTATGAAAAATGGTCATGTTACTTTTTTCAGTGCAATTGTAATTTTGAACAGTCACTGAATGAACTGTTGTAGATTACCTGTACCACATATTGATATTTCAAAGGCAATTAGCTTATATAGACAACCACATTTACCTATTCTAAATCCATGTATTCACTTAATACAGAAGCACAGAACCTGCAGCACCCTTCACCCAAGCCTTGGTTACAAACCCAGGATTTCTCTAAGAATTGCTAAGAATTGAATTTTAATTTATAATGATACTGATTACAAAAAGATATTGCATACCTAGAAAGTGAGTAATTGCATTGATTTTTAAAAAATTTAAATCAAAATCAGTTTGTCTCAACTTTGTATTTTTTTTCTTTTGCTGTAACTACAATATCTACACTGATGAGGATCTTTTCTATAAATCTATTAATGGTACAAAGAATAATATATATGGTTGCACTTAACATACCGTATTTTTCGGAGTATAATACGCTCCAGACTATAAGATGCACCTACCTTTTTTGGTGAGGAAAACACGAAAAAGAAATCTGCCTCCCAGCAATTTTGCCTCATTGCAGCAAACAGCAAATAGCCTGCTTTACTTTCATTTTCGTTTTCAGCATAGAAAAAAAAAATCTGCTCCCAGCAATTTACCTCCTTGCAGAAAGCAGCAGAGGCCCGCGCAGCAATAGGCAATGGTAATCTCTGCAGCCTGAAAAAGCTGAAAGTTGGGAGGCCAATCCAACTGATAATCAATTTGTGTTAATTAGGCTGTGCTGAAGCTGAAATGGGCTGTTTCTTCTTGCTGCTTGCTGCAAGGAGGTAAATTGCTGGGAGGCAGAGGCCAAAGGATGGGGCCCAATGGGTGGGCGGGGCTACATTCGGTGTATAAGATGCACCCAATTTTCACCCCCTTTTAGGGGGGAAAAAGGTGCATCTTATACTCCCAAAAATACCGTACATGGTTCATGTCATGAAAGCTAAGATAATATGTAACAAAATGTATAGGTGCTAGGTTGATCATCAACAGCAGCTATAATTAGTGGCTCATAGTTCCTATTTTACATTTTAAGAGTAAAGCATAATCAAGCATGTCTCATAATTTTCAAACATTTTAAAACTAATAATTCAGCATAATAATTCAGTTTTAGTCATTCCACTTTTTTGAAACCATAAAGATATTACTTTATTGAAATTTATTCCTTGCGTCAATTCTACTGATGTTTGACAGTGGAATTGACGTAAGGAATAAATTTCAATAAACATCATCCAAAATATTAGGAAAATTAGTATTATTTGTAAAATATAATAAAGGTGGGGAAAAGATAGATAGATAGATAGGCAGGCAGGCAGGCAGGCAGAGATAAATTGAACTGAAATGTTAATGCCTATTTATATAAATTACTGATTATAAATTTGAAAGGTAAGCATTTCTTCCAGAAACACTCAACACTAACTGCCTGCATGGATACACCCACAATGTTTTCTTAACAGTGTGAAAGTGATTTTCATTTCCATGTTCTTGAATGCTATGCAAAGTTAAATGACTGAATTTAATCTCAGTACCTACTGATGAAATTGGAAATACTATGATAAATAACCAGTCCTTTTGTGCAAAAATTCACTTTGTAGATTTACGAAATCTACAAGACAAGACAAGCAGAAATGCTGCTAAGCAAACATATGTATATTTGACAGATATTTGATAACTATTTCAGGAATTTTCAAACACTGCTTGCAATACATACTTGTTGCTTCCCATTCAGGTTTACTCATTGTTCCCTAAAAGGAAAGAGAAAGAAATTTACAAGATTGTTTTTCTCTGAAGTTTTCCTATACTTCAAAAAGCTAAACCGAATTCTACAATAATACTTAAGCATTTTCTTTGACCTTAAGCAGTTAGAAGCTGAACATTGGATTAATACAAAGATCTCATACTGTTAAAATATCTAAAAACTTTCTGCCAGTTTTCAATTTCACCCCATCTGAAGATAAGCTCCCAGAGGCAGCCTCCCATTTCTGTTAAATTAGAAGGATGGAGGATGCAAATATTGTTTTCTGTGGTGGGGGCAATGTTATTGAATTCTTTCCCCTTTGAAATATGATCTTACTTCCCTAAAATCCAGGAAATTATTAAAAACAGCAATTGTTATTGGTTGCAGTCAGCAAGATGTTTGGATGTGATTTGCCATTTTTGTCCACTTATCAAGTCCCTCCCAAGCACCTGGGATAGGCAGATGTTGTTGATTAATATTAAAAGTATCTCTGCTGATAGAACCTGCCATTTACATGTAATATTAGCTGCCTTATTTTATCTGTGGTTTAATTATTCTTTATCATTATGTAAAATGATTTCTTCTGCAGATCTTTTGTTATTGCAGGTATAACCTGGCAAGAGCCTCACAAAGAAGATTCGAGAAAAATAAATAACATCCAATTATAGATATCTGAGAAATTCCATCTCTCTGAAATTAAAAAAAAACATTTTTACATGAAGAAAATTTAAAGAATGAGTTTTTACACATTTATATATGTTTATCTAAAAAAAATCATTGGGAGGACCTTGTCTGGCATTAGAAACCAAGCAGATTCACCTTATATGAAAGATTTTATTTAATTACCAGAAGCTAAGCTTAACTTAGGGACGCAGTGGCTCAGTGACTAAGACGCTGAGCTTGTCAATCGAAAGGTCGGCAGTTCAGAGGTTCGAATCCCTAGTGCCACGTAATGGGTAAGCTCCCATTACTTGTCCCAGCTTCTGCCAACCTAGCAGTTCGAAAGCACGTAAAAAATGCAAGTAGAAAAATAGGGACCACCTTTGGTGGAAGGTAACAGCGTTGAGTGCGCCTTTGGCATTTTGTCATGCTAGCCACATGACCACGGAGACGTCTTTGGACAGCGCTGGCTCTTCAGCTTTGAAATGGAGAAGAGCACCGCCCCCTAGAGTCGGGAACGACTAGCACATATATGCAAGGGGAACCTTTACCTTTTAAGCTTAACTTAAGGACATCTTTAGGTTTACCCTAACCTTATGCTATGGTTTGCCCCTGGGTTTCAAACCAATAAATCAGTTAACAAATAAGAGAATATATAAACATCTATCTATCTATCTATCTATCTATCTATCTATCTATCTATCTGCTCAATCCACTGTGCATAATACTGGACCACTGCTGGTTATTTCCTTAATATTAATATTCAAAAGTTTCTCTGCAACTCCCCACATATATTAAAGAATACTGTGGCAAACAAAGATAGCAACTAACTTGGATATAACTATTTATCTGCCTAGAACAATTGCTTAATATTAGAACTTGCAAGTTACTTTTTTTAACCTAGGAAATAACAATATTTCTCCATTTCTTAATACTACTAATAGTAGTCTTTGTTATTGCAACTACAATTGGGAACAGTAATCCAGTTGTTTAGTGAAGCAGTCACTAAGTGAATCCACAACTGTATTTATTATCTTACTTCAGCTTTCTTTTGCTTTATTCTTGTGAAGGTCATAAATGTAAGGATTGGTTATACATTTACTTTTTCGTCCTCACTGTAAATTTTAACAATAAAAAATAATAACTACCTCTATTCTCTTAGAAAAATATTGTCTGCTACTTTCCACACATAATAAAGCATACTCAAGCAAACAAGGATAGCAATTTACTTGAATATAACTATTTGTTATCTGGAACCAAAAAACACTTTCAATAATAAAGACACAAAGGATTTTGTCAAATCATTTCTACATTACTTCTATTTTCAAACAATAGCTGAACTCTCTTAAAATTACTATGTTCTGAAAAGGTAGACATGTTACTGTATTTTCAGACTATAAGACATACTTTTTTCCCTATAAAAGTGGGTGGAAATGTCGCTGCGTCTTATAGATCAAATACAGCCCTGTTTTTGGCCTCCCGAAACCACCACCACCACCCCGCATGTTCCGTTTTTTGCAAAAATGGCCCGTTTTTTGCAAAAATGGGACGTGCAGAGGGTTTGGGAGGCTTGCAGAGTGCTCCTGGGGGCCGGGGAGGGCAAAAAGCTGACAGGCGGAGGCCAAAAACTATTTTTTCTTGTTTTCCTCTTCAAAATCTAGGTGTGTCTTATACTGCAGTGCGTCTTATAGTCCGAAAAATATGGTAATTAAACTAGCAATTTTTGTTAATTTAGCTACAAGACTAATGTTTCATTTTGAACAGCCCTTGTTATACATAAATACACCTTTGTAAGTTATTATATGCCAATATCAGACCTTAAAACATACAACTGTGACTACACTATATTTTTTCTCCTTCTAAGGCTCAGAAGTTGCAAATAATAACTGCTTTAAAAAGCTATTTGCTAGACAAGCAAACCTAACATTAACATTGTATACCAACATGACACACACAAAAAGCTTCAGTACTTTCTTGCCCTTTCTGCAAACAGAAACCAATAATAAGATATGAATAGTTTCACCATTTTACAGAAATTAAGGGGGGGAATCTCTCCCTGACATTTGGGCAAAGAGGCAGACTGATTTCATAATCTGTATCAAGTCAGCAACCTGAGAAAACGTTCTTCCTTCACAGTGGCACCAGAAGAGAAGAGAATATGTGCTATAGACAATCTAATATAGAGACCTAAGCCTATCCAACAGAGAAGAAAAATATCTTAAATTGCAAGACTTCAACCAAACTGACCTGGTTGAAAGACAAAGTATTGCCGTGTTCACATTGACTTAAATGACTAAGTCTTAACATTTCAGGCAGAGAAATACAATTCTGCCAATACTTACAAAAGGTAGTTTTCCTTTTCCATCCTTCTTAAACATTTCAGCATGCTCATAATCTTCTTTTATTTGTGAGATCAATCTGGAACCTTCATCAGCGGGGTATTTCTGAAAAATAGCTTAGGTAGAATTAATGCAAATATAACCCATGGACCGCAAACTAAAAATTATATGAGCAGGTGATAATCTCCACAACAAAATGTACTTGTTGTACACCACAGCTGTATCTTCCAATTTATAATTGAATATCTCCTTCCACCCCCATTACAGAATTAAAGGAGTTAATAGTTTGGAGAACTAGTTTGTATTCAAGATCTTTACAGAATAAGCCCAACTTAGCTTTGACATGATACTATACTTATACTACCCCGTATCTCAGATTAACCTTCTGCAATCAGATGCTGTCCAAATGTGATGGAACTGCATTTCTTATAATTTCCAGTGAGCCTAGCTGATGACATCCAAATGGGGAAAGTCAATAAGAGTTATCAATAACAAACTTAAAACAAGTTTACTATTACTTAGTAAATAGTAATTTACTATTACTTAGTAATAAGTAATTTACTATTACTTAGGTTACTCCCATGGTTGTAGCCATATATCAATTAGATTTTAAATAACACTTCTGTTTATTACAGAAGTAGGTAGCCAATAGCAAAAGTCAAAACCTTAAATGGACTTGATTCAAATGTAAATAAACATGGAAACTATTACAAAATTCCCTTTTAATCTAATGACAATACATTATTTAAAAAGTTGACCAAACCAACAATTTAAGATTATACATATTATATCTAGATCAAGCAGTTACCTCCAATGCCTTCATTTGTTGCAGAAGCGTTTTATGTTCGATGTTCTTTGCTTTTTCTTCATAAAATTCCCAAAAGGTTTTTTTGTAGACTAGTTTCATTTTATACTTCTTTGCCATGCTGCAAAGTAAATTTTATAGCATATCATGAAATTATTAATTCTCAAAATACTAAGTTTTCAAATAGTACTGCTGTATTCAGAGCTACCATAATCTGCATCAAAATTCCAGCAACATGCATTACAGGATCAGAAGAAATTATTTAAATCACCAAGCCCAATATTGTGCTCAATGTGGAAATCAAAATTAAAGCATCTGTTAAAACTGTCTGTCTAAATTTTGTTTGAAGATATTCAACTATCTCGAGTAATAAGTTTCATTAACAAACTGTTCTAACTGTAAAGAAAATTATTCAGCATTTAATTAGAATCTACTTTCACATAATACCTTTATTCTATTTTGAGTCTGAAATAACAGAGAATGTGTTGTGGCATTGTTCATGAAGATTCTCAGTCATCCAGGTCATGGTTGTCCCAAAGGTACTTTTTCAAAAGGCAACTGGACTTTTCTTTGTTTTTTCCTTGAAGATGTTTCACTTCTCATTGAAGAAGCTTCCTCAATTCTGAACGGTGGGGGGGGGATGATTTATATTCCTTGCAGTCAACTAGTCATTAACACTCTTTCTGAGAGTCCTTGAGGTCTTTTGGGGTTTATCTACGCCCTCAGGGTCACCTGAATCCGGGACTGGAAGCAAAATATCTTCAAGAAACAGAACAAAGGAAAGTCCAGTTGCCTTTTCAAAAAGCACCTTTGGGACAATGTTGTGGCATTTTTTGTGTGTCACTTATTCTAGTACTTGAATATTTTCTCAAGGTTTAAATCTCCACTTAACTTGTTTCTGGAAAGACTTCATTTCTAGTCTCCTGCTCATCCTCTTTGCCATTTTAAACGTGTTTTAAATTGCCTCCATTTAAAAAAAAAATACCGCATCCAGTGCTAGAAGCAATACTTGAGGTGAAGTACAACTAATGCAGAGGAACAATTATTTTCCATGATTTTGGAAACTGCACTTTTATTCAAGCAGCCTTAAGTTACATTTGCCTTTTTTCCAGACATAGCATCCTGCTGATTCTATGAACACTGGAAAGTAAGTTGGAATACAATATTAAGACTATAGGATCAAATACATTCATTTTAATTAGTGCTAATTCTGTCTGCATGAAAGAGCATGTAAAGAAGAGGAAGGAATGAAGAAGAAAGCTACAGCTAGTCCTCAGGTTATCTTGAATTGCCATCATTAAATAATGCAGTTATAAAGTGCCAAATCATAAGACTGCATCACTTAACAATGGCAACCCCATCATAACTCCAGAATGATGTGGATTGTTAAGTGAAGACTTCACATGATCATGGCATGGGAAGAGTCAGAAATTCCAGGCAAACAGGTAACAGCTGCAGGTGGAAACAACAGATGGGAGGATGGGTACTGTGGCGGGGAGGTAAATGCCCAGTTGGGCACTATGAAATGTGGGCAGGAGAATGTTAGGCCCAATCTTGTCCATTTTTCAGCATCATCATATCTTTGTACAGTCATTGAACATACAGGCTAAGGACTACCTATATAATTCCAAACAGTGGACAAAAAGTCTATTTGTTAAAATTCAGCTATTCCTGGCTCTATTATTCCTCAAGGAAACTTAAGCTTAAGTTACTACACAGAAAAACTTAAAATAGGCAAAGCCAACTTATGGACAACTCTGACAAACATTTAAATAAAACACAGTATTTTTGTTGTTTTATAACCTACTTTTCTATGTCAATTACTCAAAGTAGCTGACAATATTTAAAATATAAAGCAAAGAGGCTGAAAATTAGAATAGAATAGCATAGCATAGCATAGCATAGCATAGCATAGCATAGCATAGCATAGCATAGCATAGAATAGAATAGAATAGAATAAAAACTAAACTAACATGCAAAAAATAAGATTAGGTAAGAACTTACTCTTCCAGCAAAGGAAAATAAACCAGGAATTCTGGAACATCAACCACTCCTTCCAAGTGGAAGTCATATTTGCAACCAAACAAAGGATACTCTCCCTTTTTCTCAAACTTTACATTATATATTTCATTCCCAAATGAATTTGTTTCTGAAGATTCAAGGTGTTTTCTATGGCAAAACATTAAAAAAAGACAATTACAACATTTGGTTAAACTTAAGAGAAGTTACAGCCAATTCAAAGAACACTAAGAACCTAAATAAAACAATGACAAAACATCCTATTGGACAGAAGAAAGACAGAATAAAGGAGTGAGGCAACCACACCTTACAAAAAACATGATGCAGCTGCTCAGAGGACATTTTGAAGACTATCTGAACATTTGTACATGTGGAAAGTGCAAGATTGATGGAAGAGTGAGGCAGCTGTGGAAAATGCAGCAGCCTTGACACTTCAAGTAAGGAGCATCTGATTTGCCCCAATATGTTAGGGGAAGTGACCTTTCAAAAGGCACACTCAGAAATGTGGTGGCTGCATGCTTTTGGATATCCTGAATAAGTTAATTAACTGAGGGTAATCAAAGTCTAATGGCTGTGGAAGGCTTAAAATTAGAAGTAAAATGTGCTTAAGAACATGGAGACATGCAAAAATATTCATTGTTTGGAACAGTGAAAATTGGATATTTTAATGAGCAGAAAATGCTTTTCTATATCTTAAGAGGGTAGGGTGTTTTTTAAGAGGGAGTCTGAAAATTTTAAAGTGTTAGGAATCCTGTGGACTAATAAAATATAGAATCAAACTAGGCCGCATTTCTAATTTACATGATATTTATATTATACATTTACTTTAGATTATAGTCACAAGATCCACAGACCAGAGCTGGATTGATTGATTATGTGCCAGGCAGGCAAACAAATGAAACAGTCAAGGTGAATAATATGAGCAGATATTAATAATATTTATCAATGTTATGGCAGTAATACTTTATCCAATCAATTCCAAAAAACCTGACATTTGAAAATATCTGACTTAAAAAGTATTTCCTTTAGTTGTTCTCACATAATTCATTCTCATCAACTTACACAAGTTGGTAACTATCTGGAGTTGTGCCAATAAAGTATCCTCCAGGGGAAAGTTGCTCACAAGCATTTTTAAGCATCATATCCGCTTGCTCATAGGTCTCAAATGAATAATGATATACAAACTGACAGCTGCAAATGTCAAAGTACATATTGCTATCCCTGTACTTTTTAGACAGAAGTTCCTGAAATTAACAAAAAAGGGAAATAAAAACAAACATATATTATTCCAGCCTCCTAACCCCAAAGCTTTTCAAAAACCTAACTAAAATTACCTTTTTATATCTACTGTATCAATATCTGTTATATCTTTATGAACTGAATTCTAAGTAAAAGATATTTGGATTTTTTTTCCAGGGAAACAAACAATGAAGAGAACAATTTTAGGCAACCCGTATGTAGATTTGTGGCATAACAGTATATAGAAAAATTGTTACATAAAATTGTGAATATCTCAACATACGATTTCACATGGCATAAATTACAAATGTGTACTTGCCTAATTGAAATACAGTACCACAAATCTTGACAGTTTTAGAGAGGGAATGTTTAAGACTAATTCCTAACTCTCCCTGCCAATAAGATTAGATTAATTATTCAGTCTATAAAATATGCAATTATTTTTCTAAGAGTTTAGCACCTTTTTCTACAATTTTGCTTCAGTCATATTGATTACTTCCATATTATACAGAAAGAATAACATATCTCAAAGTAATAAAAAGAAAATAAAGAGCATGAAACAACTATACCTTGGTGCTATCCGCAGTTATAAATTCTGCACTGAAAAATCTATCATTCTGGCGACCACGATTTCTCATATCTTGGTAACGCTGTTCACACTGTTGTACAGATACACCAGCAATATCTGTTTTTTAAAAAAAGCTGAAATATCACTCATTTGTGAGATTTAGCAAAAATGGAGGGTTAATTCAAACAAATACAGTTCTATTTAAAACCAAATACTTCTTATTTATAGTACATCAAGGGTATGCCAGTGTTCAGTAGTGTTTATTCCAGTGGTGAAATCTGAACCGGTTTACTACTGGTTTGTTGGTTGCGCATGCGCAGTGCACACCATGCACCAAATGCGAGGTGCACGCATGCAGTGCACGCCAAAAGGAGGCATGCGGTAAGTAGAACAGCGCGCAGGGGGGGATCAGCTGTGACGCGCACAATCTTTTTTTTTACTTTTAAAAGCACTGCTTTTAAAAGTTAAAAAAAAAGCCTCTGACTATCGTGCGGCTGGGCTGTGATCTTCAGAGGCTTTTTTTAACTTTTTAAAAGCATTTTTTTACAACCTCTTCGGCCGAAGTTGTAGAAAAAATGCTTTTAAAAGTAAAAAAAAGGCTCTGACGATCGCGTGGCTCAGCTGGGCATTCAGGGATTTTTGCTACCGGTTCTCTGAATCACCCGCCACCATCGCTACCGGATTGGGTGATCCGGTCCGAACCGGGAGCATCTCACCCCTGGTTTATTTAGAACAAATCAAACCTAAAAGTAATACCTTTGGCAAATGTTTAACACAATTATTTGCAGTGAGTACAGTATGGGGTAGTGCAGTTAGAGAATATGCATTGAAGAGATTCAGTTAAAGAACAATTAGAAAGCATTTCAGTCATATAATATAATACATATTTATTGCATGCATAGCTGACATATGTAACATTTTTGTAAGGACACTAATGCATCTTACAATCCCAGATAGGAATCTAGCAGGTTGGCAAGACAAATAGAATTCTGGATGTAAAATTAGTCAAATACAAGAAACTTCAGCCAACTTCATTTGACTCTTTTCTATATATTGTGTACTATTTAAAACATCCCTTCTAGAAGATACTGTTAAGTACTGCAGATCTGATTTTACTTATACCACTCAGGAAACTATGCAACTGAAACAGAGTTAACACAATAAAATCAGTGATTCTAGATTCTAGTGTTGCAGATTTTATTCTTTTTTACTCGTACAATAGCCAAGTTTCGTTTAATTTCAAAATTGCTTGTTTTCACTAGTAGCAAACTTGAGTGTACTGAACACACTCCATATTTTATATCCATAATATGGATATTCTGGATATGCATAATATGGATATAAAATATGCCTTTGGAAATTTTCTCTACTCTTCCACCCTACCAGAAACAGGTACTATTAAAGTAGCTTATCCTATACATGGATTTAAATAAAGTATTTTCTTACTATTTTTACAAATTATATTTGCAGAATAAAAATTAAAGATATCTCAAAGTTCCTTTTCTGTGTTATCTACAATTTAACATGATTCCCATATCAAATTAATTTGCTGTTCTTACCTGTACATACAAGTTTACTTATTCGGCCTTTTCTCCACTTCAGCAAGTCTCCACCTTTACCACATCCCAAGTCTAACACTGTAATGTTTTGTTTTCTTTGCCGTACCTTATCAAGGAATTCACCTAAGAGAAAAAATAATAATCGTGAAAAAATGAAATGTTCTCCCTGTATTAGAATATGGCTTCCTGATTATTTTCAGAAATTTAGAGCTCCAGCCTATGTTCCTATCTTTGAGAGGTATGAGATAAAAAGAAAATCATCATGCACTTGCACGGACCCTGAGTTTTCATCTCAAAAGTTAGCTTCACTCTGCTCAATGGAATGTATTTATAGTTCAATAAAGCACAAAGGGAGAGAGATAGTGGCACTGAAACAAATTCCAAGAAGAGTTAGAGACTTAAGAAAAGAATATCAATTTCTCACGAAATGTTTGATTAAAAGAGGAATGAAGTTTAGATGGTTGGTACCAGAAGGAATTTTGGTGAACTGGCAGGAACAAAGACATAAATTAGATACAATAGAGAAAGCAGAGTTATTTTATGAACAATATATGATTCCAAGAGGAAGAGAGATTGAGTGAAGAAAGAGGGACTGGACACCAGGAAGAAAAAAAAGAACAACTAAAAGAGACAACTAAAGAACAAGAAGAAAGAGCAATAAGAGAAGGAGCGAGAGCAAAAGAAGATAAAGAACAAAGGGAGATAAGAACAACTAGATCTACAAAACAAGTAAACAAGTATGAAATGGAGGAAGAAATTAAAGTATCAATAAACATAAATGGATTAAATTCGGCAATAAAAAGAAGAAGAATATTTAACAAATTAGAGAAGTTAAAATTAGAGATTATATGTTTGCAAGAAGTTCACATTAGAAAACAACACAAAAAACTTTTGGAGCAAACAAAATTGGGGACATTATATACAACGCTGGCTTACCAAAGCAAAAGAGCAGTAGGACTTTATATCAAAAAGACAATTCAAACTAAACAAATATTTGAGGATGAGGAAGGAAGAGTAGTAATGGTAGAAATAGTAATGAACCATTAAAAAATATTATTAGTAGAGATATATGCTCCAAATGAAAATCAAGAAGAATTTTATGCAAAACTACACAGGAAATTAGAATATGAAGATGAAGCTATTTATGTAACACAAGACTTTAATGCAATTGTCAATAATGAGTTAGATTACAAATCAACAAAAATAAATAAAAAATTAAGAAAGACTCTCCCCAAAGCATTTTATACAATGACAGATGAACTAAGCTTGCAAGATGCATGGAGAAAAAGAAATTTGAAGGAAAAGCAATATACATTCTACTCAAATAGGCACATCTCGTGGTCAAGATTACATATGATGTGGATGTCAACAGAAGTCAAAAAGTATCATTTTTATCTCATAATATATACATGACTATAATCTCATTTTTAGACTAAAACAATAAACAGAAAAATGATCTTACAAATACGTACAATGCTTGAATTATAGACCAACAGTGAAGAATGCAGTCATATTTTATGTGCAATCAAAATATTCATTTTCCAATATATAATCTCATATTTGGAATTTAGAAATTGTTTGAGATTTGTTCCTCATAGCCAGCTATCCCAAAAAGTGGATGTGTGAATTATAGACATTTTGAACTGTGTTTTTAATGTACAGACATACCAATTAGCACACTCTTTATCCAATTGTTAAAGTTTCGGAGATAGAAGATGCGACTCGTGCTACGTTGTTCCAATCCAACCTCTTCAAGCTTATTATAATGCGCTGCTACATCTTCTGAATGCTACATAAAATAAATGATTCAGTATAGCATGTAAATATTTATATGTAGGTGATAATCTAAGTCCCAATATTTTTCTTTAATTGGTGCATTCCCTTTTACAGCAATAGGGTTCATATTTTAAAAAAAGGGTACATCTTTACATATGGAGTGTATATTTCCTGACAAATTCTTTCCAACCCACTAAAGAAACAAAACAAAACAAAGAGTACAAGAAAAAAAGAGAGCAGGACTTCTGTCGAGTAGAGGAAACATGAAAAAAATCAGATTAAATGCCAAAACATAATATTAAGCAATGTATTCTCAATGTATTTTCTTATTGCATTTTGAAAGAGGTGAAGTTCCATATATTATTCACAAGTTACCTTGGTTTTAATAAGAGGCATAAGTTTGTAAACAAGATATTCTTTCTCTCCTGATATATTACATATAAAGGGGAATGTGAAGATGATATTTCTGTTTGCAATGCCAAAGGCACAGTCAGCCAGATGTTTAGACTAGATTTGGCATTTTTATCCACCTATCAAGTCCTTTCCAAGGACCTGGGATAGGCAGATATTGTCTGATGGATTTAAAGATACTGTGACAGGATATAAGCTGTTCCAAGTAAAACAGTCTTCTGCAATTGATTGATGCTGATTAATGTTAATGCCAATGGAGTTCATCTAGTGTTCCAGTTATTTTGGGATTTCACTCAAGATGGCTATTACTGTTGGTACTACTTTTATTTGCAAGTTTGTATTTTGTAATCTTCTACAGTTCATTTTCCTCTGTCTTTATCTCCAGATACTGCCTTGTCCACTATCTAGACTTTTTTTGTTTCTCTTATCAACATAATTAAGTTTGGGATGTTATGTGGCAGATGCCTGTCTGCTTGAATTGTGGCCTCACAAACACTTGCTTGCATGCAAATGGTTACTATTCTAGGTATTTCATTGTTATGGTTCATCATATTATTACCATGTTTCCCCAAAAATAAGACCCTGTCTTTTATTTTTTTGAACCCTGAAACAAGCACTTGGCCTCATTACCATGCGTTCAAAAGCCTGATTGGGCTTATTATCAGGGAATGTCTTATTTTGGGGGACATAGGATAGTTAAAAGCTCTTGTGTTTTATACACTAAGATGGAAATCCCATTCAACTTAAAACTTGTTCTTGCTCCTATCTTACCCAGTTTTTGTTAATTTGATAAGCATTAATTTGATAAGCACCAGGCGGCGGCGATAGGCGCCAGTGATTCCCACCACCTGGAACGGGCCGAAAACGCAAAGACCAAAAATGGGAAGCGTGGAGGCTGAAAACAGCTGAAGGGTGGGGCCAGCGAGTGGGCAGACCTTCAGCAACATTTGCTCTATAAGACGCACAGACATTTCCACCAACTTTGGGGGGAGAGTGCGTCTTATAGTATGAAAAATACGGTAACCTCAAACATAGGGGGAAAATGCCTGGAAGAATTTGATTTCTTTAAAAATTAATATTTGAAACACTCACTGTTTTCTTTTTAGGAACCTCTTCAGATTCTGTTTCATGATGAAGAGTGTTTCCGTCTCCTGTTTGACCTTCATCACACTTATTTGCAGTTTTATCATCGTTTTCAACAGGAGAATCCCTACGCGGGCATTTGATACTTATGCTATCAGGTTCTTCAGCCAACTTTCGCTTTCGCTTTCCACTCTCTTCTACTTCAGCCATATTAGCTGAAGAGCTTGTTACAGCTGGAAACAAAAATAATATTTTCTATTATTAGAAAATAATAATAGCTGACAGACCATTCTGATAAAATGATGTCTATTGGAACATAAAGCATTCCAAACAACTGGGAAATAACAAATCCTGAACGTAACTTTAATTATGATAGCATATTAATGATGTTGTTAAAGAATTGTGTTAAATTTGAATTTGCATATTTGAATTGATTTTTAAAATAATTCACTCAAATTAATTTTGAGCCACAAGATCTATGCTATTCAAATAATCATCTTTATACAGGTAGTCCTTGACTTATAACTAAATTGAGCCCTAAATTTCTGTTGTTAAGTGAGACATTTGTTAAGTGAGTTTTGCTCTACTTTATGACCTTTCTTGCCACAATTGTTAAGTGAATCACTAACTTAGTAACCCGGTTGTTAAGTGAATCTGGCTTCCTCATTGACTTTGCTTGTGAGGTTGCAAAAGGTGATCACATGACCTTGGGACGGTCATGTGATCACCGGCAACAGTCATAAGTGTGAACCAGTTGCCAAGCATCTGAATTTTAATCACATAATCATGGGGATGCTGCAAATGTCGTAACCGTGAAAAACGGTCATAAGTCACATTTTTCATTGCAGTTGTAATTTTCAACGGTCACTAAACGAACTGTTGTAAGTCGAGAACTACCTGTATCCCTTACTAAATATTTACTAAATCAAATCAAGATACTAAAATATATTTAAAGCAACACGTACTGATATAATCTTAAAGCTGCATCATCAATTTATTTACATCCATATCAACTTCTACTGCAATAAGTTTTTTGCTTATTCTGGTAAGTAAAGGCAGTGGCAGGCTCTGCTTTACCAATCAAATCATACACATTAAGCTGATTCCTATACCTTTCCAGGATATCCTATTACAATACAACTCATTCTAACCATGTTTTCTTCTCACAAGCCTCCTCTCTAAGCACCTTAAACCACACTGGATTACTGGGATACAAGATTTATATTCTTAATCCTATCTTTACTGGTAAATCCAGAAAAAATGTCACCTGTGCATGCACATAAAGAACATAGGCTAAATTTTGAAGCAGCTTCATTAATCTTGTAAAAAAAAAAGACAGCTTTGTTAGTTCAAAGAGGTGCTTCATTCTTATTAATGTGAGCTACAAAACAATTTCAAACCGTTCTAGCTTTTAATATCCTAAGATGTCTTTCATTTCATTTTCTTTATATCAGTAGGTAGGAAGATGGTAGAGAAAAAAGTGCCTTAGCCTCACTACTTTTCCTTCATGGTAGCTAATTCTTGGAGAGTGGAAAAAAAAGTTAAGGGTTTACAATGCAATGGCACAAGTCCGGAAAAGAATAAACCCAGTAAGAAGACTCATCACAACTGCCTTATCAAAATAATTTCGGCTGCACTGACTCTTTGAAGTACCCCATAAATGAACTACTTTACTTTTGAGGAACTAGTTTTCCCAAACTCAATAAGAACTAGGAAATAGATACATTTTAAACACGGTTAGAGGATTGAATTATTGGAATGGCAAGCTCCAATAATGGCAAGCTGGTCTTCCTCTTGTTTTGCACTCATATCATTCTTTACATGTGCTTTATTCAGCCATCACACTAAGGCCATTCCCAATCATCTCAAGTGTTGTTTTTTTTAGTTCCTTCTAGTCAGATTTGACTCCTGAAAACTGCCTATTTAAGTCCTTGCAGTGTTCTTGGCAAGATTTTGGAAATGGATTGCCATTGCTTCCTTCCTAGGGCTGAGGCAGTGACTGGCCTAAGGTCACAGCTAGTTTTGTGCCTTAAGGTGGGAGTAGAGATCACAATCTCCCATGTTCTGGCTTGATGCCTTAAGCACATACAACAAACTGGCACTCCTCATCCCGGTAGCCACACAGAACAAAATAGCATAAGCTACACAGGAAACAATCCCATGACTTAATCTAACTAGGATCTTAAGAAGGATCTTAAGAGGTTGTTCCTGGCTAGTTGGGCTGCGAAAGAGGTGAAAGCAAGGATCTTGAGAACTCATTTGGTGTAATGGTTAAGGTGCTGAGCTAAGATGATGACTTTTTGAAGTTTTTAAAAAAGTTTTTAGAGTTTTAAGAAGAGACTGGACAGTCTACTTGTCTAAAATAATATAGGGCAGGCTCTCCTGCTTGAGCAGGGGGGTGGACTAGAAGACCTCCAAGGCCCCTTCCAGCTCTATTCTGAGTCTGATGCTGATGGGTTGTTGTTGTGAGGAAAATAAGAGTCAGTGATATTAGTTATCATCATGGCCTTATGTATTTAAAAAAGGAGGGAGAAACATGTAATACAGGTAGTCCTCGACTTACGACCACAATTAGCCCTCCCTTCCCCATTCCTGTTGTTAAGTGAGACAGGTGCTAAGTGAGTTTTGCCCACCTTACGACCTTTCTTGCCAGTTGTTAAGCAAATCCCTGCAGTTGATAAGTCCGTAACCCAGTTGTTAAGTGAATCTGGCCACCCCATTGTCAGAAGGTGGCAAAAGGGGATCTCCTGACCTTGGGACACAGCAACCGTAATAAACACGAACCAGTTGCCAAGGATCTGAATTTGGATCACATCACCGTGGGGAGGGGGGGGATGCCGCAAAGGGGGAAAAGCGGTCTCAAGTCGCATTTTTTTTCAGTGCCTTTGTGACTTTGAACCGACACTAAATGAACTGTTGCAATCCCCAACACTGGCGTCCAACTGATTCACTGGCGGCTGTGCTTATTGCGCCTGGGGTCCTTGGCTGATCCCAGAACCGGCCGCTCCATCTCCGGGACCTCCAGGAGATGCGACCGGGGGAGGGAGGAAAATATAGTAAGAATAATAAGAATAATAATGATGATGATAGGTAGGTAGGTAGGTAGGTAGGTAGGTAGGTAGATAGATAGATAGATAGATAGATAGATAGATAGATAGATAGAAAGAAAGAAAGAAAGAAAGAAAGAAAGAAAGAAAGAAAGAAAGAAGCGCCCAACGTTAACGGGGCAGCCTGGCCCCGTTTTCCCTGGCGCAACACTTTAAAAAATAATAATAATAATAATAACCTTCCGAGAAGGCGGTCAGTCAGACCGGGAGAAGAAGCAGCAGCCCCCCCTCTTTCGGACTGAGAGAAAAGATGCCAAAATTGAAGCTGGGCCACAACGGCGCCTTCCCGCGCGCGCCCGCAGCTCAGCGCAAGCTCACCCTCCTGGTCGACCAAAGCGGCGACGTCGGCCTCCCGCTCTCAGGAAAACGAGGCGCCGCGCCACTTTCCCCCGTTTTCCATCCGGGGTCGCCCTGGCTACTTCCTCTCCGGGAAGGTCAGGGAAAGTGGGCGGGGCGGCAGGGCGGGAAGCGGAAAAGATCCTAGAAGGGCTCCTGCGCGGGCGGGTGGGGGGGGAGGGGAAACGCGCGTCCGAGGGTCGGGACGTCCGAAGAAGGCACGTGGGCCGCCTGAGTCGAGCAGCGCAGCCGGGAGGGAGTTTGTGGGCCCGGCGCGCCTGACGGCTCTCCTGCTGCACCTGCGTGGGGAAAGGAGAGCTCTTCTGAAAGGTACCGAGCGGTCCCGACAGAGCAGGCGAGGCTTGTCGGGTCTGCGCCCGGAGGAAGCCACCCGGGGAGGGGTCGGAGTTGGGGCCGGGGGCGCCTGTGTGCTTGCCAGGAAGCCCCTGTCGGGTAAGCTGCGGGGAAAGGGTCGCCTTAGGTCCGCGGACGCCGTTTGCCAGCCTTGCTGTAGCATTACGTCAGCCTTTCCCGTCCGAAGCGCGTCAAAGATGCTGAGACTCCGGTCCCCATAATCCCCAGCTAGGATGTGTGCGTGTTGGGACTTGCAAGCTCGCACTGCACCTGCTCCGAAAAGGCCGCCTTAAACGCCCCTGGGCGTGACTGTAGCACCAGGTGGCATTTCAGTGCCTGAAGTTGGAGACTGGGTTTGTTTTTTTGTTTTTTGGAATGACCGAGCTCCCTTACAGATAGTCCAAGACTTACAACAGCTCGTTTAGTGACCGTTTGAAGTTACAAGGGCACTTAACAAAAAGGGACAGAGGACTGTTTTTTTTCACGCTTATGGCTGTTGCAGCATCCCCAAGGAGGTCACGTGACCGCAATTCAGTTGCTTGGCAATTGACTCATATTTATGACAGTCCCAGGGTCATGTGATCTCCTTTGGCGACTTCCCGACAAGCAAAGTCAAGGGAGAAGATGGATTCACTTAACAAGTGTGTCACTAACGTAACAACTGCAGTGATTCACTTAGCAACTGCAGGAAGAAATGTCATAAAATGGGGCAAAACTCACTTAACAAATGTCTCACCTAATAGAAAATTTGGGCTCAAGTGTGGTCGTAAGTCGAGGGCTATCTGTATATATTTGGAGTGTGTGAGAGAGACAGAGCCAACAAGCTTTCTCCAGTGTGGGTTTGTAAA
This sequence comes from Ptyas mucosa, assembly GCA_012654045.1. Taxonomy (NCBI): domain Eukaryota; kingdom Metazoa; phylum Chordata; class Lepidosauria; order Squamata; family Colubridae; genus Ptyas; species Ptyas mucosa. The sequence goes on from WNWU01000003.1 coordinate 18,587,583, forward strand.
CGCCTTCTTGAAAGGTTTGCCATAGGTTGGGTTAGTGTATTTTTCTCTTTATGGTAGTCCATGTTTGTGAGAGTACTAAAAGGTTTTTATATATCCATTTGGAAATACAGCATTTGTTGCACATAAATCGTGGGAATTATCGAGTGAGGTGAGAAATTCAACAAAACCTTTTGTTCAGGTTTGATGCCATAATCATTAGCTTATTGCAAGGTTTGTTTGTTTTTTAGAATGGCAGTTTGTTTGTTTTAAAGTGGTTGCAATAACCACTATCTGTTAGGAGTATTTAGAAAAGAAAAGGTTATTTTTCAGGAACATGCATGAAAGAGAAAAAGTAATTGAGGTGAAACAAAATCTCTGGTGATTTGCCCATTCTGGGTATCAACCCAGGCAAAACTTCTGAACACTTTTAGATATGAAACATTGAGGTTTAGAAGAAGTCCCTTGGGCTGCAGAAATCTGGATAATTGTTAGCAGGCATCAAATAAATTAAATACAGCTGCTGCCTCCTAGTGGTTATTAAATTTTTACAGGTCAGAATTCGCCCTAGTCTTGAACTTAGAGCAACCATTTTCCATGAATATAAAAATATTCTAACTGAATGAAATGTGAAGAGAGATAGATTGACAGGCTACATGTTCTTGATCTCTCACTCTAGATACAATCCTTTCAAGCAATTGCTTCTTTCCAGAGCAGGAGGACATCCTAGCATTATATATCAAATTATCAGTTGAGTAGTTACTTTAAAAATTATTTAAAATAAACCTTCTTTTCTAGATATACATAAGAACCCAGTTTGGTGTAGTGGTAAAGGCACCGGGCTAAAAATTGGGAGACTGAGTTCCAGTCTTGCCTTAGGCATGAAGCTACCTGGATGACTCTGGTTCAGTCATGCTCTCTCACCCCTAGGAAGGAAGCAATAGTCAATTACTTCTGAAATCTTGCCAAGAAAACTGCAGGTACTGTTCAAGTCAGTCAGAAGTCAAGAGTGATTCAATGGCATACCGTATATACTGGAGTATAAGCCGAGTTTTTCAGCACATTTTTTATGCTGAAAAAAGCCCCCCTCGGCTTATACTCGAGTGAGGAAAAATGCCTTTTTTTCCTGCAACCATTTTGGCTGCAGGGAGACTTGCTAAAGATAAAATGGGGCATGGGGAGGGTCCACTAATCCAATTAGTGCCATGTAAATTCTGGAATCCCCAAAGACCTTTCCCATTGTATTTATTAAACAAATTTATATAGCTACCCAACTCATATACAGTACTTTTAAAGTTATTATTGATACCATATTGTTTTTGTTGATCCTCTTTTCCACTTACAGAGCTAGTTTACTGTTTTTCTTTGAAATCAAAGACATTTAACCTACTGATGCCTCAATTAATGTAATTTTATTGGTATCTATTTTTATTTTGAAATTTACCAGTAGCTGTTGCATTTCCCACCCTAGGCTTATACTCGAGTCAATAAGTTTTCCCAGTTTTTTGTGGTAAAATTAGGTGCCTTGGCTTATATTTGGATCGGCTTATACTCGAGTATATATGGTAAGAAAAAACTATTCCTGAAACTAACATTGAAGCCATTCACAGAAATGTGACCTAGTATCCCCCCTCCCCACTGTATTTAAAGGTTTATCTGCAGAGTTTATCCCTCATTCCCTGGCTGTCTGCCAAAACTAATTTCTATCTGATAGCATGAGCAAAGACAATTATCTAAGACAAGGCTAGCTTGGAATACTAAAAATGTCCCTACTTGGCTACCCTCATTTGCTTCCTACAAATAAATCACACGTGCAAGGTTGATAGAACACAGAACAAAACACACACTCCAGGAAAAGTTTTACACCTGAAGTACTAAAAAAACTGAGGCAAACAAATGAAACCAGAAAATCCAATGTCTTTTCAGCAAAATACACCATAGACGGCATTACAGTACATAGTTCCATACAGAAGGTCAATCTGTTTAGACACTTTAATATTGTCACAAGCGAAGGTGTATAATTTAGATCATTCAGTTGTATCTTACAGCATCACAATCAAAAATTCCAAAAGTGTGGTCCAAATTAAAGCATCAACACAGAATTTGGGGGATGGGGGGGAGATAATGAGCTTAGATACAAATGCATACTCTCCTTGCTTTTTAATCCTAATGGTTATTGGACTTTTGGAGGGCTTCTGAAGATGACATAGTTATTACACTGGTGTCCTGAATCCAAATATCCAGAAGAACTAAGAACACACACAAAGTGCACAGACACCTGATTGTAGCAAGCTGAACAATGCAGTACAGAATCTTTTTGAATGTTTAGGTACACTTTGGAATCTCATTAAAGGGAAGGGAGAATGCAGTGTGTATAGTGCATAGTGCAAGAAGATAGATGATGACATGAAAGTCAGTTTTGAAGTTCCACACAAAAGTAAGCCATCTATACAGATGTTGCTTTGTGGGGAAGAGATAAACTTTCCTTCTGCTGCTACTACAGGAGAAACACATGTTCGATGCCCCAATTCCCTGTTCCCTGTGCCCCAATTCTCATGTTCAGTCAGGTTCATCTTAATTGGAATTAATTTCCCAAATAAGCAAGAGGAAGATATGGGTGGAGGGTAGGGAAATGTTATTTTAAATTAAAAAAGAATCAATGTGTGGGGAAATTCCTCTTAGCCTTTCTGTTTTTATTAAAAATCACACACAGCCCCTTACCCTCTACTGAATCAAAACTGAAACTACATTACATTGAGTCCTTAGGCTTTCCAAGGAGTAGACTTTATTTCAAGGACTGTGAAGATTTTCTTTACAATTTAAGCTTTGGATACCTTCAAGAATGCACTTTATCTTAGCTTATAATCATAATATCATTATCTTGTACTTCAGAAATAATGCTGTTTAATGCCAAGTAATTGACATCAAGTCTGTCTTCGTCTATAATGTAAGCCAAAGTAGCTAATTTATTATAGTGAGGATATTATTGTCTCAGTTTTGAAAATGTCTAATCTTTTTTGTAGGTTTTACTCTTACTGGAAGCTGAAGGTCCTTTTGGTTGAAGGAATATTTAGATATATTCGTTGTGAGGTTTTATGACATACCTGAAGACAATGACTTGATCATGACTCTCTTCCAATGGTATAATACATCTGTAATGTTTTGTCCTAGTGGCAAATTAGTTCCAAGAGTGCTGTAAACTGGTGAGGATTTTTTTCTCCTTACTATAGCTGTTTTTGTACAACTATTGTCAAATTATATTACTTATTTGATATTCTATATTAATGACTTGTTTGGACATAAAGGCACCATAGCATATATTCTTTTTCAAGTGAATATGTGTGTGCTTTCTATGATAGTAATCTTCTCACAGTTAAATATCACTTGCAGGAGCACAAGATTTTCAAATATTCAAATGATGGTATTTTTGCTCCAAACTTATTCTTAATTATGGGTGATGCTGCTGATTTACAAACTCTATTTAGGTTCTGTGGTTCTATTGGCTGCCCTTTTTAAAGAGACAATTATTATAGGCATCTAATTGAAGTCAAGATTTTTTTGTGTGTGTTTTATGTATGGGGCAGCAAGATTAGCATTCAGTGGCAATGAGCCGTAAATAACATCACATATTTGAATTCAGTAAGGAGCTTTTAGTATTACTGTAAGTTTAAAAGTGAGTGATTTGACCAGCTGGAGTCAAGTATAGCTAATAAAAATGGATTGAAATAGTGCAATATTTTTGAAGTTCAGATGGCTTTTTTGTATGGCACTACATTAATGATATCACTGTGCTGTTAATTTATTACAGAAAAAATCATTTGACTTTTATCTGGTATAAGCATTGTAATTTGTCTTGTAATATCTATAATCCTTATAATAAGTCCTATACTGTACTGATGGCATTGTGAAATTTCACTATGCCATCGGTCAGTACAGTAACTTTTATGGCTTAATTAATAGTCAATGAAAAGCATCACTGTAATATATTGGGACTTTGAAGTTTTCATTTAACAGTAGGAAATTATCCAAGGAAGTGATTGCATTATTTAAGTAGTAAGATTTTAATTTTAATTTTCTATATGTTTTGAACTTGACTTTCCAGTCATAATAATGTTTACTTCTCAAGTTCTGTTATTCTGTTACTGCTCAAGTCTATAAAGCAAATTAAATCCAGTTTTAGAAGTAACTTTGATCTGAATTCAAGTTCAAATTTTGCTTTGGTATATTTGATAAATTATTGTTGCTGGCATTATTCTTCACATAATCTGTATTGGAATAAAATTATATCAAAACTACCCCGCTTTCTTATGTTTTATAAATAGAAAGCATTTTAGGTGAAAAAGAATCATTATGGATCAGTTTATAAAACACATTGCATATATAAACTGATATTGGTTAACCAATTAGATAAATAGATAAAAACAAACTGCCATGCATGTTTCTTACGTATTACATGACAAAATTTGGTCACACTTAAGAAAATGGAATCATTTTAATTTGAAAGTTATTTAATTAAACAAAACTTATCAGAGCTGAGTATATTTCATTATGTATGGAGTTAACTCACAGAAAAAGTTATGCGATTGTTATTTAGGAAAGAGAAAACAAAACCACAGTTATACTGTAATTTGACCACTGGAAAATCTTTGCATGGGAAAAGTTTGTTATATCAGTCGTTCACAACACTTGTTGTAGTGCTAAAACGATACATTAGAGGGCAGGCTATAACTTCAGATTGCTATGTCTAATGCATTGTACCAATGTGCAACTAATACTAATGTGCAACATAAGCATTTGCCAATATAATGTAATTAATATTTTTGGTATTTTATGAATACCTGGGCTTCTTTGATCTCTTGTAAAATGCAGGGAACATATAGCGGCAAGAATGAAAGATTTTGATATACAAAAGTGCTGGGTTAATTCTCAGTACAAAGCTTGGATGGATTATGATGCTATTTTACTATGATTTTGTATTATGGACTATATGAAATATTAAGAAAGAGTAGTAGTATTACATTATAATAATACTACGCGGGCCTGGGGAACCCAGAGCGGGATGGAGCCCATTAAATGGCTTGTGTGATCTGCTGTCACCAGGTTTGGGAGGTGGAGGGTGATTTTGTTACATTGTACTATATTAATTTATTTGATTCTTTTTGTTAGTTTTTATTGTTTTAAACGTGGTTTTATATTCTGTAAGCCGCCTTGAGTCGCCATGGGCGAATAGGCAGCAATATAAATTCAATAAATAAATACATTATTTGTATATAAATTATAGCTGGTGAACATCCCAGAGCAGGAAGACTGAATTCTTAGAGAAAGGGACTGTTCACCTTCTGAATTATTGTATGTGAATTTTGTATAAATCAGATTTGCAAATTACATATCTTAAGATTTGATTATACTAACTTACAATTTGATTAAGGCAGTGGCCCAAGTTTTCTTGCTTTTACTATGTAATTATGATAGCAGGAATAATTCTTCGCTTAATTTAACAATTCAACTCTTAATATTTCTTAGGAGCTGTATACAGAACTATCAGCGCAATGCTGCCACAATCGACCAAAATGCAGAAACCATTTCAGCTGGCAATTAGGACCTGTCTGCTATCCTATCGCTCCTGTATCTTTCCATGCATTAAAGGGAAAACATCCTTACATCCAATAAGGCAGAAAACGATATTCCGGGTGCCGAGCTGCCAAAGTCAATATCTGCATATGTCCGCTCCTTTTTGGGTTTCCAAAGAAGGGGGATTGGTGGACAAGACATCTTCCCAATCTGAAGACCTTCAAAATAAAGAACCGAAGAGAGAAAACCTTACCACACCGGCTGGTAATTTTGCCAGGGGAACACCGATACAGCCCAATTCTGTAGAACTTGACCCTTTACAAGATAAATCCATTAGCCTTGTGCAAAGATTCAAGAAAACTTTTAAACAGTATGGCAAAGTTCTGATTCCCGTGCATCTTTTGACCTCCAGCATATGGTTTGGAACTTTTTACTATGCAGCTTTAAAGTAAGTGCAGAACTATTATACATGCAGAACACCGATGATAATTTCTCTATTGTAATTCACTTCGTGTTCTTTTTTTAAAAAAAACAAAACCTGTACATAAATATGGGGAGGATTTTTTTATATATATATTTATATGCCGCCCTTCTCCGGAGACTCAGGGCGGCTTACAATGCGTTAAGCAATAGCCTTCATACTTTTGTATATTTTATACAAAGTCAGCTTATTGCCCCCACAAACTGGGTCCTCTTTTTACCCACCTTAGAAAGGATGGAAGGCTGAGTCGACCTTGAGCCTGGTGAGATTAGAACTCTCAGTAATTGCAGGCAGCTGGATGTTAAATGCTGCCTTAATAGGAGGCATTAGCCTGCTACGCCACTCAGGCTCCTGAGGATGGACCTGAAGAAAGAGAAGAGCCAGCGCTACCTTGTATTTCATTTCAAAACAGCAGTGTGTATTATCTTAATTGGCCAAGCATTCAGTGAAGGATGGAGCAAACAACTTTAGCACAGGATAGTTATTAAAGACTTGAGAATTTAACAAACACTGTTTTGCTTATTGAAAGCCTTAGAAGAGTTCCCCAAGAAGAATAGAATTAAAAGCCTGGAGCTTATCATATTTGAAATTAGAAAAAAAATCTTAGAACGTTATCAAGAATCTCTGATCATACTTGAACAATTGGTATGAAAATACTTGATTTTGTATGAGAAAGTAATGAAACACTTAAAGGAATTGTAACTTTTCTGAGCAGGAAGCCCAAATACACATAAAGTGCCTATGCATACTCTAAAATAAAATTGATTTTACTAGATTAACTAAAGTTGTAAGTTTGTACTAATCATAGCCCTTTGAACTCGGTGGGAATTTTAATACAATTCTGTAAAATTGCATTGTGATTTTCTTACCTAAATCTATCAAATTTGATGTTCTTTCTGTTGGAGGTCTCCTTCCCTCACTCTTGTTCTGGACCACTTTATTGATTAGTGGAAAGTAGAATTTATGGGTGGTGAAGAAAATCTGTGTTAGAGGCCATACTTCATTTTTTTCCATGCAACTTCTGTTAGATTATAAAAAGCTCCAAATTTAGTTCCTGGCCTACCAGATAAGAAAAAACAGCAATTTTAAATCATGGCTATCTTTATTGCTTTTCAAAATAAAATTACAAAGTCAACATTTAAGTATTTATTTGCTTTGTGAATAAAGCAATGTTTTTAAAACTGATAAGATGTTTGCATTACAGATAGTTTTTGATTTAGAACCATTTGTTTAGTGACAGTTCGAAGCAATAGTTCTGAAAAAAGTGACTTACAACACCCGTTGCAGCATCCCTATGGTCACATGATCAAAATTCGAATGCTTGGCAGCTGGCATGTATTTATGGCAGTTGCAGTGTCCTGGGGTCATGTGATCACCTCTTACAAACAAAGTCAACGGGGAAGCAAGATTCACTTAACTGTTATTAACAAATGCAGTGATTCATTGAACAACTGTGGCAAAACAGATTGTAAAATTGGACAAAACTCAGTGAAGAGCTATCTCGCTTAGCAACCGAAATTTTGGGCTCAATTATAAGCATAAATTGAAAACTATCTGTAAAAATAAAACAATTAATAAGATGTCATCTTATGAAAAAATAGTAGTATGCGGGAGTCTATATATAAAATAGGAAGTTATACTTGTGTTTATAGCAGTTCTGATGTTTTATTTTCTGTTTTATTCCTAGCTTTATTTCAAAAGGTGAACAGTTTCTTGTATTGTGTAACATGTAAAAATGCTAATGATGAAGCTAGAATAAGTAGTACAGGTTTAATTAGTACTTAAGAAAATATCTGCTAGGGCTGTGAACTTAATATATAATATAGGATCTCTGCTCAGTAATTCTGCTGCATGCTTGCATGCATGCTCTAAACCTTACTAGTGAATATTTAAAATATCTGTGGCTTAAGTTACAAAATTGGAATCCCTGCCATATATACAAAAGTGTGACAAAGTTCAGTGGGATTAATCCATGTACATATGAATAGACTAGCACTTTAAATGAGTTTTAAAGGCTCTGTGCTGTATGAATTCAGTAGTTCTGCAAGAAGGATCCTAAATACATTTGAATGTCTATGTAGATTTAAAATAAGATATCTTGTTGAAAACTAAAAACAATCATCCCAAACATTAATATTCTAGCATCCCAATTTAGATCCTTAGATTTGTTTAAAACTATCAAGCTACATGATCAAGAAGTAAATGCAATTAATGTCTGTAATATCTAACAAAACCAGGTACTTATTTTTTCTTAATACCTGAAGATAAATATATATCTAGAAACAAAATTTTAAACAGCTTGGATGTTTATTACCCTGAGAAGGGATAAATTTAGAATGACATTTAGACCCATTGCTTTTAGAAAGGGCACTTAATGCCATCTGGTTAGAATAACTAAAACAGTTATAATACCTTCTGATGTCAGAGACACTTGTCCTTCTGCTCACTAATTATCATTGTTCTACCTCTTCTATGAGAGGCCATAAATTGTAACCTATTTAAAATGAATAAATCTTCACTTCGGCATTGCCAGTAATTGACTCATTAGCTGTTTATTTACTGTTATCTAGGGGTAAATGACTACCCCTTTCCAAACAGTTAAACAGTTAAGTTTCTATCCGAACAAATCTTGTTTCAAGATCTTGAAAACTTTCTGCCAATCAAAAGTGGTGTAGGGTTTCCTGCCTAAGCAGGGGGTTGGACCCCCAAGGTCCCTTCCAACTCAGTTATTCTATCATTTTATCTATCAAGTGACAGAATTCAAAGAGGTGAGCTGAAAAGAAAAGCATGGTTACATTATAAAAAGGTAAAGGTTTCCCCTATCCAGTTGTGTCCAGCTCTAGGGGGTTGATGTTTCCTATACAAGGAAGCCAGCATTGTCCGAAGATACTTCTGTGGTCTTGTGGCCAGCATATCTATACACCAAGGCACATGGAATGCTGTTACCTTCCCACCAAAGTGATATCTATTTATCTGCTTACATTTGCATGCTTTCAGACTGCTAGGTTGGCAGGACCTAGGGCAAGAACAGGAGCTCACCCCATCACCCAGTACTTGGGTTTCGAACTGCCCATTTTCCAGTCAACAGTCCAGTGTCTTTTAACCAAGCCTTAAAGACAGTAATTGAATTTCTTCTCAGAGAAACATGTAGAGTTGTGACACATCACTTTTTCATATTGTAAATTATATCCAGTAAAGTTTCCAACAATAACTCTCCAAGGCACAGATTAAGGTATTGTTTGAAATCAGCTAATGTTTATTGGTACAAATGGACCAAGCTTAACATTTGATACTCAGTTTTAATTTAATGGAGATTACATGTTCAGAATAATGTTTAATTCATGTTTTCAGAAGAACCTGACTATATTTTTCTCTTAAGACTTATTAACTATTTGTGTAGCTTGTTTAGATAAGAAGTTGATATATGCCAGTTCAGTATTAGTTTTTACGGTTGAGGCAAACATTTCAAAATTATTGTAATGCGAATCATATAGTCTGCCCTGGAAACTAGTACTTTCATTCATCTTGGCCTTGAGTTACCACAATAAAGACAAAAGTGAAATAACTAAGAGTCAGTTATGTCTGAATAGCTTAAAAAGATTATTCTTAACATTTTAATGCATAGCACTACATTTTGAAGTTTTGAAGACCACTATATTAGTCAAAGAACATCAACCTGGTCCCTGCCAGTACTATGTTATGCTTGATCCCTTCCATTTAATGCTCTTAGGATTCATAATTTAAGTAAAAATAAGCATAGCCATACAAAATCATTACATCTTCTAAGTTGCTGGTTTTCCCACCTGAAATATCAAATTGACAATCTGGTGGTATTTTTGCTATTTAGATATGTACTTAATTTGGAAGCTGTATCATGTAAAGCACCCTCCTAGATTTCTAGGGCATGGAACACAGGTTGTAAAGAAGTTTAGTTTTAGAAATTAAATTTAAAAACTGGAAATCTTCTGTACGTGATATGCTTCATGTTTTCCTTCTTATAACCTATTGACCATTCATTCATTACTCTGTATCAATTGAGGAAAAAAATAAGTAACTTGTTATCAAATGTAAAAATCCTTCTTTATTATAACTCTACAAAAAAGTTTACTGAAATAGGAATGATGTAATTTATTTTAATATGTCTTCATTTTACAGGGGAGTAAATGTCGTTCCATTTCTTGAATTCATAGGGTTGCCTGAAAGCATTGTAAACATCCTAAAGCATTCTCAAAGTGGAAATGCATTAACTGCCTATGCGTTGTATAAGGTAAGTAGATCCATGGGTTTATTAATGCTTCTCACAGGAATATTTTAATGTACAGTTACAATAGAAGAGAATATCCATAGCTCAGAATTGAACTGTGAAGTCCTTGATGCTCTCTGAGCTTTGTTGTTTGCTCGCCATTGTTTCATTATCTGACTAGCAAATGTGGGATTTGTGTGTATCCATGAACATAACTAGCAGTTAGAAAACACAATGAAAGCTCCTTAATCTCACAACACATGGACAGACTCAACCATCATTTCAACTGGAAAACTGTGAGCATCCTACAGAAAACTAAATTCTAAAACACTAGGAAATTCCTAGAAATTTGGCATTAAACAAATCAGCTATCAATAGACACATAGATAAACCACATTTACAAACCATTCAAAAGAGATAGTTTAAAGCTAAGAAGGAAACAAAAAAATCAGAACACATCGACACCAGCAGCAATACCCTGATAAGCAGAGATTAGCACCAGACAAACAAGCAGAAAACAGTACCCTAATCAAGGAATTGCCAAAGAGAAAACTATCACCACCCACTAATATTAGCAGGGCAAACAGAGCACAGCACCAAGAATCACATTAGATAGTAAGACCACCTTAATTCGGGTCATTCTGATGTGTGGCAGACTGCTAGAATTTGTGGACAGAGGTGGGTTAAGGAAAACTGAATCCATCAACCTCATACTATCCCTACAAAATTACGAGTGAGCCTCTGGGATTTTGCATTTAAAGTAGGCAATTGTGTGTGTGTGATTAGGAATAGATTCTGTCATGAAGGCTCTGAATAGATACAATAATGTTATAATGAATAAAATAAACTCTCTACGTAGTGATGAAAGAAAATATGTTAAAATTTATTTACATAATTTGATGTTTATGACAAAATGTTTAGTTGAATGCAAACATATTTTAAAAGTTTGTAAGAAAGTAAAAAAAAGCAGTGCTGGACGAATAAAAAAGGAAAAAGGTTAGTAATGAAGAGGACACCTGTTTAGAAACTAAGAAGACACTGGGTTGTATTCAGTGGCATCATTCTGCTCATCAGATTGCCTTCTTCCTTCCTGCATGAGATCCTCTAGAGGAGATTTGGGGTGCAACTGGCAAGGCAGGGAGAGGAGAACCTTAGAAAATCACGTTGTCCAAGTGCACTTCTACAGCAGACTCGCTGAGTGGATGTCATGGTTCTGAGTAATGAACCCAGTCGAATCAGGACTCTGAGGCTTCAGTCAGGCTCAAAAGACCTTTTATTGAGTATATCATGTTGGCAGGTAGAAAGTTGAACTAGCTCTCAGTAATTCCCGTACTTTAGGATGGTTAAAAGAATAGAAACTTCCCACCCCCTCAGGTGTCTTAGGTTACGTTAACCAATTAGTCTGTCAGCAGCTTCCCCCTTGGTCTCAGCAGATGATCTCAGCAGATGTTCGTTGCCATGACCTTGGCTCTCACACGGATTCTGGTCAATGTTTTGTCTAGCAGGTTAAGGCACCACATTCTAATACCTTCTGACTCCCCCCCCCCCCAAGAGTGGCCACTGAGAAACTAAACGAAAGTAAGCATGGCTGAAGTCGTTTCAAGGATTGACAGTGGCTCTTGGATAGTGTATCGTTATCTAAAAACATTTATTGACATGGGGAAATGTTCCATTTAAATTTTCTATATTTCACAATTTTTATACTATACCATCTTGTTTAGTAAAATGTGACCTTTTGCAATATCTAGTTGGTCACAAACTTAGTTATTTTTTTCAGACATTCAAAGGCCTTAAGTGATGTAAGATTAGATTTGTTGCTCCAGGAACATCATTTGCCTCTATTAGCCTTTGGCACAACAAAAGCTTGCTTTCCCATCAGTGTTTCCATTACTACTCTGGCACCCTTATTAGTGCCACACAGTGGAATAATAATGGAATGTTAATAGTTTTGCTTTGCAATGCATCCTGACCTTTCTTTGAAAATAAAAAGGGCGAAAAATAATTGCAAAGCAATACTGTTTAATTTGCTTATGTGCCTGTGAGCGTATGACTCTTTATCATCAATGCCATTTGACAACATTAAAAGTCCTGGCTCTGTGGAATTATTCATAATTTTAAAATTATCTCTTAAAAATAATACAAAAATGCCCAGTCGTAAAATATTGTTAATCTTTACATACTCTAAATTTTAGGTTTAGAAATCTTTTCTGGCAATAGTTAGTTTAAAATGGATTTTCTGATTTTTCAGCCTTAAAGAACAACTTTGGAAAATAGTATTTTTCTTACAAAAACCATAATTTTAATTTTTTTAATTTCTGAATCTCCGTACTTTGAAGACAAAGTTTTGCTTTATTGCATGACAAATAATTACTTTCTTGGCTCAATAGCATTTAGAATATTTTAAATGCACACACACACTAATTTTTTTAAAAAAATTTGATTTATATGCCGCCCTTCTCCGGAGACTCAGGGCGGCTTACAGTGCGTTAAGCAATAGCCTTCATACTTTTGTATATTTATACAAAGTCAGCTTATTGCCCCCACAATCTGGGTCCTCATTTCACCTACCTTAGAAAGGATGGAAGGCTGAGTCAACCTTGAGCCTGGTGGGATTTGAACTTGCAGTAATTGCAAGCAGCTGATCTTAATAACAGTGAATTAGTCCACTGCACCACCAGTGGAAAAATTAAAAAAAATCTTTTTTATTTTTCTCGGATTTCTTTTTCTCTGCTTAATGCCATGTATTTTGAACTGAATCTCTTCTATCCATCCATGCTGAAGTATTTACTAAATACTTGCCAATAAGACACTATTAAATAAAGTAGGAGGGTATTTTTTAAAAACTATTTTTAAGTTTAATTTTTAAAGTAGTGAAAATGTTTAAATGAATACAAAATCCCAAACCATAAACCAAGGAATTTGTTTATGTCTTCTCATTTAATGTGTCATGATATGTCATTACATAAAACTAAAAAGAGGAAATAATTATTTGGGTAGGAAGAAAAATGAAGACGCACACAAAGTACAAAATTGAAAAGGACAATCAAAACTGCATAAAAGTCCTATTTAATTCATACATAGATAATGTTTTCTTTCTTTAAATATTTTGAAAGTTTTCATCTGGTCTCTAGGAATTATTCTTCTAGAGAAAATTTTCATTGTAGCCCCATAGAAAATGTAATTTCTGTGACTATATTTTATTTTTAACTTTATTCAAATGAAATTGCACAACTCAACTATCAAAGCTTTAAGAGCTATAAAATAATTCAGATAAACCATGAGAATAAATTCAGCTTTCTCTTCCATTTTCAACAGTTCTCTAAAGTACTTTGCAGATGATGCCTTCTGCATTTCAGAGTAGATTTTAGGAGGCACAGATGTTGCTGATGGGAGCAGCTTGTTCTTATAGTGACTGAATGACTTATTAAAATGCATAGATCTGTCTCTATCTCTTTAGGAAATGCTTTGAATAGCTTGGAGAACTTCCTTGCTAGGGTTAAGTCAGTACTTTAACTTCACTAGCACAGTCAGTGTCTAAAGAGCTGTAGCTAAAGGCAAGCCTGTGAATGCTACTGGACAATTGAGTTTAAAGTCACTTGATTCCTTAAGGTTTTTATATGTTTTACACACACTTTTTTTTTATTGGCAAGATTGCAACTCCAGCCAGATACACAGTGACATTAGGAGGAACGTCCATCACTGTGAAGTATCTTCGCAAGCATGAATATATGTCCACACCACCTCCAGTGAAGGAATATATTCAAGACCGAATGGAAGAAACAAAAGAACGAATCTCGGGAAAAATGGAGGAAACAAGAGACATGATTAGTGGCAAAATGGAAGAAACAAAAGAAAAATTAACTGAGAAAATGGAAGAAACAAAAGAGAGGATAACTGAAAAGATACAAGAAACCAAAGATAAAGTTTCATTTATAAAGAAGAAAGAATAGGAAAGTTAGAGTGAAAGGTGATATTTTTAATCCTTTAGAATGTCTAAAATGTATGTTCTTGCTACTGTTCATGTCTATTTTGTTACAGGCTGATTAGACATTTGAAAGCTAAAAAGATAATGCTTAAGACTTGCACTGGCCTTAATAAAAATTATCCAGCATTTTCCAATGTACGATGTAAATGCAACAGTTTTCTGCACAACTCAGTTCCTAGAGAATATTCTGTGGTCGTCCCATCAGTGACTTGAATGAATCTCTGCATGTTTGATGAAGCTGATATTCTTACCTGGCATCACTCACCTTATTGTAAAACAAAGTATTAAAATGGCTCAGTCATGTAAACAATGTCCTGAATATTAGAAATTGTGTCAATATTTGTATATTAATTAATCTTACTATCTCTAGAAAGATCAGGTAATTAGAAAGCTATGTTATGTTCCATATTCCTTTTATAAAAACTTGACTTAAAATGATGTGTGAGGCTCAATGAAATGGTACTAAATGCAATTGCCTATTTATATTGCAAAATGGATTTTGATTCTTCTTTAGGCTAAAATAAGTAATACATTTCATATTACTGATAAAGCTATAAAAAAAAGGAGATAGATCTATCTTTGTTCATGGAATAAATGTTTACATCGTTTTAGCCAAGTGGGGGGGGGGGGGGGAAGAAACGCTGCAACCATTTTTGTAGAAAATCCTCCAATATTGTTATTAGAGGCTAAACACAACATTATTGTACTATTGAATACTATAGATTCATCTCAGGTCGGGTTTTGGATTTTTGGGGGAAGATGGCTGAGATCAAGAGGCTATAATTTCCATGTATTATTTTGGTGATCACAGGTCTGAACATTGGCATTCCAGGTATTTCTCCTGTAATGAGAAGAAGTCACGGACAGGTAACAGAATAAGGAGGGATCTCCAAACTTGGCAACTTTAAGACTTGTGGACTTCAACTCTCAGAATTCTCCTGCTGTCTGGGGAACTCTTGAAGTTTAAATCCAGAAGTCTTAAAATTGCAAAGTTTGGAGACCCCTGGTATAAGGGATGAAAAGATCAGGGTAAGAAGAACTTTAGAAATGACTGTTGTATCCATGTTAAGATCCATGATTTATATCACTACCTCTATTGTGATTTGAAGGAATGCTTTCAAAGTGCTTTACATTAATGTAAGTCAAACACTTCGTTGGTTTATAATTCAACTACTTGGGGATTGTATATTTTTTTTAAAAAAATATGATTTGTTTCTTTCAGTTCTGTTAAATTAAAACAAAATATCCGATACTAGTTAGTCTTAGAAACTCTTTATCCAGGAAGCAATAAAAAAGGGGGTTATTGAGGTGATAGAGACTAGGAGCCAGTTACCAAAATCAACCTTGCCTAGCTATAAAGCAGGAGTGGTTTAAAAGATGTATTTTTTTAATTGGTAAAGTTTGACAGTATCATAAAAGCACTACACTACTAAATAATACTTGTGTAACAGTAAAATAATGGTTTTGAGAATTGGTTATGAGGTTATATACTCTTACGATATCATTGCTGAGCACTCTTGTGTCCCATGAAGTCAATTTTGTGTGAAACCATGAAATAAAACCTTGCTATATTTACGCAATAGTTATTCTAATGGGAGAAATACTACAGTTGTTTTCAAGCACAGTTTTACTCCTGTAAAATACTTGTTTCGGATACTTAATATGCAGGTAAGTTTTAAAAATGTACACTATGCTTTCTTGTAAATTTAATGAATGTTGTACTCAGCAAATCTTCTTACTGCCATTTGCAATCCTAGCATTGCGAGAACATATTCACAAAAGCTTATCTTTTCTGATCTATCAAAGAGTTGCTTGATAAAAGTCAGACATTATCTTAGCCAATATACATCCCTGATTTGCCTCTATAAGCAGTGGTATGTAAAATAGATTGCTACACATTTATTAAAGGTAACTTAACATCTTTGTGATTTGCAAGCTTCAGCTATTTCTCTCTTAGTAGATTCAGAGCATCTACTACATTCTAAACCTGCAGAGAGAGGAATGCTAACTTGAAGCTTAGAATTAAATGATTTGGCAACTAGCAAACACCATCAAAAGAAAAGAGCACAAAACCAGATCGAAAATATATATCCCTTCCCTACAAGATCATTTTGGAAAAGCTGATTTGGACTTAAACATATTCCATTTTTGTAGAAGCAGCATGTTGGAAATTTTTTTATCCATAATTCCATGGATATTAAATTCCTAAAATTAATAGACATAATCAAATTACACAATAGGAAATAGTATGGGAGCTCTCTCCTGGGAAAAAGTGAACAAAATGTTTCTTGTATTTTCTGTACTTTTAAGTATTTTTTAACAAACAGATTCTTATTTAAAGCCAGAATGAAAATATGTCTCAGTATTTCAACTAGATTTTGGTAAAAACATCAGGAATTTAAAATAGTAGTTCCATATCAATATAAATGGAAGCAGTATTGGCCCATTGCTATGGAATGGGTGAAGCAGTATTTAATAGTATTCATCAAACCACTGCTCAGTTCTTTCATAAATTTGTTTTCATTATATTCACTGCAGAGGAATTGTTCTTAAAATAATAGTGCAGATGACATTAATTGAATTAAAGTACTCCTGCTATATACCACATTGTCTGTCCTTTTTGAATAATTGGCTCAGGGATTAGTTCTGACACCATTTTACCAAACAAGTTGCTACAAATCACGTCCGCACACTTTACACAGGTATTTATATTTCCCAAACTTGAGAGCAGTGTTAAAATGACCACACTGGCAATTTGCTTAGTCATATTGGACTTCAACAATGCTGGGCTTGCTTCAGGATTGTTCTTTTGCTGAAGGAACTAGCTTTATCAACAAAAAGCTGGAGTGACTGTCTTGAACAGCTGGCTGAAGAATTCTGGGAGTTGAAATCTTAAAGTTGGCAAGTTTGGAGGCCCCTGGTCTTGACCCACCAAATCTGCTCTATGCAACTGGGAAAGACTCCTGGAGCAGGTGGAGGAGGGATGCTGAAGAACTTCTGGCAGGAGTTCCAAGGGTAAATGAGAAGCTTGAATTCCATCACACTTTGGGCAGGGCAGGGCAGGGCATGTTTCTCCTTTTTAAAATGTCATAAATTAATATTCAAATTGACATACAATGTCACATACAGTTGTGCTCATAAGTTTACATACTCTGACAGAATTTATGATTTCCTGGCCATTTTTCAGAGAATATGAATGATGACACGAAAACCTTTCTTTCACTCATAGTTAGTGTTTGGCTGAAGCCATTTATTATCAGTCAACTGTGTTTACTCTTTTTCAATCATAATGACAACAGAAATGACCCAAATGACCATGATCAAAAGTTTACATACCCTGGTGATTGTGGCCTGATAACGTTCACACAGGTTGACACAAAGGGGTGTGAATGGCTATTAAAGGTATCCATCCTCACCTGTGATCTGTTTGCATGTAATTAGGGTGTGTGTATAAAAGGTCAATGGGTTTCTGGCCTCCCGACAGACCCTTGCATCCTTCATCCAGTGCTGCACTGACGTTTCTGGATTCTGAGTCATGGGGAAAGCAAAAAAATTGTCAAAGGATCTGCGGGAAAAGGTAGTTGAACTGTATAAAACAGGAAAGGGATATAAAAAGATACCCAACGAACTGAGAATGCCAATCAGCAGTGTTCAAACTAATCAAGAAGTGGAAAATGAGGGGTTCTATTGAAACCAAACCATGGTCAGGTAGACTAACTAAACTTTCAGCCACAACTGCCAGGAAAATAGTTCGGGATGCAAAGAAAAACCCACAAATAACTTCAGGTGAAATACAGGACTCTGAAAGATACTGGAGGACAATTTCCATTCATCAGCCTGGAAGCTGCACATGGAACATACTTGGACATTCCAACATGGCAATGATCCTAAACACAAGGCCAAGTCGACCTGTCATTGGCTACAGCAGAATAAAGTGAAGGTTCTGGAGTAGCCATCTCAGTCTCCTGACCTCAGTATCATTGAGCCGCTCTGGGGAGATCTCAAACGTGCAGTTCATGCAAGACAGCCCAAGAATTTACAGAACCTGGAGGCTTTTTGCCAGGAAGAATGGGCAGCTTTACCATCTGAGAAGATAAAGAGCCTCATCCACACATACCACAAAAGACTTCAGGCTGTTATTGATTAGGGGGCAATACACCGTATTAAGAACTGCGGTATGTAAACTTGTGATCAGGGTCATTTGGGTAGTTTCTGTTGTCATTATGATTGAAAAAGAGTAAACACAGTTCACTGATAATAAATGGCTTCAGCCAAACACTAACCATGAATGAAATAAAAGTTTTTGTGTTATCATTCATATTCTCTGAAAAGTGGCCAAGAAATCATAAATTCTGCCAGGGTAAGTAAACTTATGAGTACAACTGTATAGTGCAGTGATGGCTAACCTTTTTGCCATCATGTGCCAAAAGCGGGGGGAGCACGGCGGGTCACACACCCATGTGCCCACATCCATAATTCTATGCACCTGCCCCCTCCATGCTCCCCCCACTTTTGGCATGTGATGGCACGGTGGGCCTGTTTTTCGCTCTCCCCAGGCTCCAAAGCCTTTCTAGGAGCCTGGGGAGGGTGAAAGCGGCCTTCCCCACCCACCCAGAGGCCCTCCGGAGGCCAGAAACAGTGTGTTTCCTGACTTCTGGTGGGCCCAGAAGGCCCAAAAATCAGCTGGCCGGCGCACGCATGTGTGCCGAAGTTGAGCTCGCGTGCCCACCGATATGGCTCCACGTGCCACCTGTGGCACCCGTGCCATAGGTTCGCCATCACGGGTATAGTGAGTGTGCAGCCTGTATAGTTTAAATTAGCTATATTTTTTTACTTGTCAAATCATCCCTGACTGTATTTTAAGCAAAATGTTAACTACAATAGAGTTTATCCTTGTGGGTAACCAGGCAGAAAACGCAACTAGGTGAGCTAATTCTACCTTCTTATAAGGCTGCATTAATAGAATCTTGCACATTTGAAAGTACAACTTTCCACGACGGTTTTAACTACTTGAACAATTAAACGAGAGAAGGGCTTGCTAAATTTCTTCCTCTAATTCTTAATCCATTGAGGGCTCCTGCCTCACTTGTCTGATTGTCTCCTTGGCAGCATCTCTTCTCCTCTTTCCCCAAGGAGGTCATTCATATATTCCATTACAAAGACTTAAGCTGACACTAAGTGTTGAGCTTTATTCAAATGAGAAGTATCAAAGCTCTTCATATCCAAAAAGAATGAAATATTCCTTAGCAAAGCTATCTCTTGAAAAACCGTAAAGCACTATCTTGGCTCAGTAGTAAAACGTTGCTTTAGAGGTGCATAGGTTTTGAACTCTTAAAGAGAAGACAAAATATTTGCTATTTCAGCCTTTTTAGCTATCAGATTGCTGTCTATAAAAATGCTTCATAGTAATGTAGGAATTTATTCAAAACATTTCTGTTTCCATGTGAACTATGAAATTATGCATTTCAGTCAATTTAGGTTTTAACTTTGAATTTTTATCTGCGCCTTCAGAATAGAATTGTCTTCAGATTTTAATTTGTAATTAGTGTGTGTGTGTGTGTGTGTGTGTGTGTCCCTCTTTCTCTCCCCCCCCCCCCAGGAGTTTGATCCTAACCGGTTCAAAGCTGACTGACCCTTCCATCCTTTTGGGGTTGGTGAAATGAGGACCCAGATTGTTGGGGGCAATAAACTGGCTCTTGAATCATCTTAGAGAGAGCTATAAAACACTACGAAGTAGTATGTAAGTCTTAGTACTCTTGCTATGAGTGCTAGCAGTTTGTACATGTTCTACATGTTAAGTCCACAGATCTAATGTAAAATGCAAACATTAATTGTTGCATAAAACACATCATTTACTGATACATAGTAAAAGGTGAAAGTGTATTATCTTTCAGATTTAAACAAAATGCCTGTGTTTGACGATTGGACTGAATTATTTCTGCATAGTGCAGTCCACTACTGATTTGATACAGTATTTCTTCCGGGTTTAATTTTTAAGAACAAAGGCACAGTATATACATATATACGTATATGTATACGTATACGTATATGTATATGTATATGTATATGTATATGTATATACAGGTAGTCCTCATTTAGTGACTACCTCATACAGCACCATTTGCAGTTACAATCGTGATGAAAAGATAACTTTAGAATCCTCACATTTACAACCATTGCAGGTCTACAAAGGAAAGGAAAGCTGAAGTAAGATTGTAAGCACTTAGCAACTGCTTAACTCAGCTTTTTATTTTTACTTTTACAAATAACTAAAGGTGATAACGCACACAATATATCCAAGACACCTGCCTTCTATTTTGCCCACAACAATCATCCTGTGAGTGGGTTGGGCTGAGAGTGACTAACACAAGGTCACCTAGCTGACTTTCATAGCTAAAGTGAAGTTCATAGTCTCTTGCTTTCTAACCTTGTGCCCTAACTCTAGACCAAACTGGTGACATTGATTACATTGTCAAAAGGGGCTCTCTACTGTTGGCAAAAGAATAAATAACAAGAAATCATACAAAGGAAAATGAATTAAATACAGTCAACATTTAAAAGGGGGTTGGAGGTATACAAAACTCTGTTTCATATAATTTAATCTTACCAAAAATCAAATTGGTTTAAATATGGACATATACCCATATATATAATTATTTTTATATGTTTTATACCAACATCATTTGAAAAGCAGTGTCTGTGTAGAACTTGAGGTTCATCACTGGCTTAACTAAATGGTTAAAACTTTTTGTAATGAATTCTCAAAAATAATTATGTACTAAATTTATATGTTGTTCAATTCTCAATTATTCTGGGCAGTTACAAATAAACATTCAAAACAAGGAAAAATATGATAGATAAAAATGAAGAGTGAAGATGGCAAGGATGACAAAAAAGAAACAAAACTCGCATACTCTAAATGGGACTTCATAAGGCTTGGCCAAGGAGCCAGATCTTCAAGGTCCTTCATAACACTAGCAAAGAGGAAGTTCTCCAAATCTTGTGGTGGAGAAACCACATTCCAGAGGGCTGGGCTGCTGCAAAGAAAATTCATTTCTGGGGTCCTGATAGATAGCATTGTTTATTTAAAGGAACCCAACCTTGCCAGATTTGTTACGTCGTGAGACAGACAGTCCTTCAGATAATCAGTCCCTATGTCGTGTAAGGATTTATGGGTAACAAGCAGCACCTTGAATTACACACAAAAGCAACCTGGCAACCTGTGCAGCTTGTGTAACATAGATATACCAAGGTATAACCATCATTGCTGAATTACCACTGCATTCTGCTCCTTGTTAAAGCTTTTAAATGGTCTTTAAGGTCGGTGGAGCAAATTGCATGATCAAGCCATGATATGATCAGGGCATGAGTGACTATCTGAAGCCCCCCACCCCACCCCAAAATCTGGTAAAGAACACAACTAGCACATTGAGTGAAGCTGGGCAAAGGCCTTCTTGGCCACAACTGCTCTCTGCTAATTAAGCAGGAGTTGTGAATCTAAGACGACTCCCAGTTTTCATATCACCCTTGAATGAGGAAGTGCAATCCCATCCAAGGTCAGAGATGGAATATCGCCAGATCTGGGTGCCCTGAACCACTCAATCTTGGTAGGACTGAGCAGGAGATGGTTGGTAGGACTGATAGGGAGATAGGACTGAGTTGGAGATGATTCCTCTCCGTCAAAACTATACAGCCTCCAGGCACTGGGCAGAATCTCAACAGCCTTATTTGGCCAATTAGGGGGTTGAAATATAATTGGATATCATCAAAATATGATATCAATCTCCAAACTGGCAGATGACTGCACTCAACAATTTCATACGGAAGCTGATAAAGAAGGAAGAGAGAATAGAACCCTGAGGCCTGTAGAACTATTTCTCCCCCGTCCAACCAACACCAATTGGAATTGGCCCTGGGGAAAGGAAGAGAACCACCATAAAACAATGCCCTCAGATCCATCTCAGGATACCATGACATCAAAAACCATTGAAAGATAAAGAGCACAAGGATAGATGCACCATATCCATCCCAGCTGTGCCACAATTAAACCTATCCCTGTCAGAAACCAGACAAATAAGTCTAGAATGATATTTCCTTCAAGATTCTCAGGTACAGTCCAATCATCTTCTCAGCAGCCTTCCCCAAAAAAGGAAAGTTAGAGACTGGTCAATAGTTACTGAAAACTTTTGAGTCAAAGAATTACCTTTTGAGGAGGGAATCCACCAAGATTTTTATCTTGAATTCTGAAAAAGGCCAATAAAGAAAATGGATCTAATTCTATTTTAGCTTGGTACTGAATCTTATGACTTACTTGTCAAAGTTAAATTCATATTACATTTCATTGATCCCATATGTCATTGTAATAAGATGTTGTCTAATATATTCCCAAGGTCTTCACATCACATACCTTGTCCATTTTCAGATTGGTATATTTTTCTTCTCATGATGGCGGGGGTGGAGTAGAGACTCATATTTGTTTAATATTCTGCCCCCGTTTTTGCAACTTCACTAGTTACTTTAAAAAAAAAACCTCCATTCTTTCTCATATATTTTTCCTATCAGCTGTAATAACAATTGCAGGAACTTAATTACTTTTAGCAGTTATCTGACAGTTTTGATAAAGCTGTTTCTTTAAGTAGAAATAACACATCCTGATTGTATAAGCCACAAGAGTAACTTTGCATTTGTTTCCCAGACTAATTAATAACTCAGACAAATACAAGAGATTGTGTGTATATGAGGTTGGTTGTCTTTTACGTTTTTCAAAGTTGAAGGGGGAATTGTAATTAATCATTTATTAAAAAGACGCAAATTAGTGGTAGACGGAGTGTGATTAAGGGGGCAAAATGTGCATGTACACATAGATGGGTATATATTCAAGTAAAATAAACAGATAATGGGGAAACCCCCAACATCATACAAGAAGCTATTGATGTGTAACAGACCGCTAGAATTTGTGGACAGAGGCAGGTTAAAGAAAGCTGAATTACCAGCCTCAGGTTATCCCTATAGAATTAGCAGAGTGACGCTGGGTATCTGCGTTCAAAGTATTTATTAGATCCCATCAGTAAAATGTGATTTAAAAATAGATTACTGGGGGAGAGGTAGGAATTCAACCTGTAAATTAGTACAAGTTAGAGAAAGTTGTTATAGCTAGACTATATGAGAGCTAGGCAGATTAAATGTGCTGCTATTACTTTTCCCTTGTGATGCAAATAGTGCCATATTGTGATGGCATTAAGCTGGCACAATAAATCAGATTTATTTTTCAGTTGGTAAATACAGTCCAGTAAGATTTTGGTTTTGAAAACATGACACATGATGCTCAACTCAGTTAAGCTAAAGGGCTTACCTGCCTAATTATCTAATCCTGTTTATGCAAATGAATCTGAATCAGGCTAAATCTAAATACTTTGTCAACTGTAGGGACTATTAAATAGGTTTAACTGCAAATACTGGGAGTTATCTTGGATACCGTAAGTGATCCATTCACTTGCCTTTCTTTTATGCAATGTGCAAACAATAGAACACTAATTTCCAGGATCCTTTGATATAAACCTGTAAAATTATTTTTAAAAAATAATGCTAACTAATGGGGGGGGGGTTGAGAGAGGGAATATCAACACAGGAAACCTCATCCAACCCCGGACATGGAAATGATTGACAGATCAATAGCTCTTTCCTGATTCTTTGTGGGTGTTGCATGGTTGTTCTTAGTTAGTGGAGTGATTTGTCTAATTAATTCCAATAACCAATAAGGCTCTGGCATGCTAATTACTTATGTGACACCCCCCCCCCAAACAGTTCAGCATCCAATGTTTTAAGAGGAACAACTAGGTAAAGAGACATCTAGACCACTGCTGGCAATCTATAAAAAGCTAAGATGATCAAACATAAGCTAGAGCCATGATCAGAGCCTATTTCATGGCAGTAAGGGCCACAAAGTGTAAATTATTTCTCCACTTTTTGTATCTGCAGATATCCACCCAATGGCCCTGTCACTGCGTTTTTTAATTTGCCAGCTGTGCTTGAACTCTGCCACTTTCCGTAGATGTTCAGAAGTCTTATCTCTAAGCTAACCGCGCATGTCTGCATTCCTAACTTTCTCTTCTAATCTTTCTTTTGTTCTCTTGCCAAGAGGTCTGGCAGGAACGCTGCCAAAATGTAACTAATTAGCCAGTAAGATGTTTTTTTATTTTCTTTATAATAAAATGAGTTTCTTAGAATATATCTCGGATTTATTTTGCTTATCGAGTATGCTTCAAGAGAAAGGCCACGATCCACCTCTAATTAAGTGCAATTACCCCAGGAGGGGAACAGGGTTTGAATGCCACCCGGACATGTGGTAGCAGAGGATGGTTCAAATTATGGCTTTTTCCTTGCTTGTTACTTTAACTGATAAGCAACCAGGCTATTTAGGCAATTATTTTTCAGCGACTGCGGACCGCTGATTATTTATTGCAAATATGCCAAGAAAGAAAAAGGAAACCAGATACAAAGCTAAAGACACAGATATCTCTGATATCTCTGATGAAGCAGTGGAAGGAATCACAAATAAGTTTTCAATTCTTCAAACACCGCTTGCTTCAGCAACCCGACTAGGAGAAGGAGTCGTGGGAGAAGAAACTGAAACTGATAAAATGCTCTCGCAGAGGCTTCAGGAACAATATGAAAAATCTGCTTTTGAAGGTGACGAATGACTGAGGTCAGTGATATCTCCTTCTGATTATGCATTTTCACAAACAATTCCTGCAGAAACCCAAAGTTTTGAAATGCTTGGTGCAAGACCAAAGTTTTCACAAACGGCAGAGCATTTTTCCTCCCATGCAGAGAGAGAAATAATTTATTCTCCTCACAGCTCTAAACTCATCCTGCGTGAGCAAGCTATTAAAAGTTATCGTGATCTAATACAATTTTATGAACGTGAGCTATCCCAGGCAGAAACGGCCTTATCTATGCTTGAGCCAAATAAAAGAGAATCTATTGTTCTTCAAATCCCTGACTCTGCCATCTTAGCTTCTTCAAAGCCTAAGCCACACCCTCAAGAGGATATTGTGTCAGGCAAATCAGAACAGAGAGCTGTACTCACATCACATGTGCCTAGTGATGTTGTCCCTTCTCAGATTTCACATGATGTTGATAGAGAAGCGAAGTTTTCTGCAATGCCTCTGAATCAAACAGTTATTCAGACTGTAATGCAACAAGTGTCTCCACAGGCCCAATCTTCAGCACCCCCTGGTGGTGCTGGTGTCTTTTTAGATGGAGCACAACAATACTTAATGCAGCAAAGGTAAATAACTGCGCCTGCAGCAGGCCATGCTAATATTGCAGCTCAAATGCAACAGCAGCCACATTTTCAAGTGCCTGCACATGTGCCTCCAGCCATGCAACCAGGACCAGCTCCTGGTCCACCTCCAGTGGCACAACCAAGGCCATTTTTTGGTCCACAGCAAGTATTTTTACTGGCACAGCCGGCACAGCCAGCATACCAAATGCATATTCCTCAACAGGCATCTTCTATTACTCCACTGGCTGGTGAGTCAAAATTAAAGATGTCAGGACAGAATTATAAAGCCTGGGTCTTTATATATAGTGAGGTTACACTACTGCTTCGCAGAGAAGGCACCCACTGTATGGTTTTTAATCCCCCTGCCCAGCCATGGACTCCTACAATAAGAGACTTAGAGACTAAAGCTTGCACAACATTGTTGATGTCCATGGATACTGAACTGCAGGTTACTTTTCCACCTGATGCAACAGCCCAACAAATTTGGGTCTAATTGGAAAATTGCTACAGGCCTATTTCAATTGAATCTTCATGTTTGCTCATGCCTGAGTTCCATGGTTCGAGATTGAAACCTGGTGAACAAATTGAAGGACATTTGACCAAACTGAAAGGAATGAGAAGAGACTTAAGAGAAAGCATATTGAATATTGATATTCAAATGATCAGCATTATCATTAACTCATTGAATTATGAATGGAAAGATGCCATTACAAAGATTAATCAAGTGCCTATTGCTCAACGCACAGTGGACTATGAGTGCAGACTTTTAATTGAAGAAGAAGCACTCATGCTAGCCACGCCACATTTGAGAGACCACCCACAGCAAGAGCTCCAGCGAGGCGTCCCTTCCGAGGAAGGGCCTATGTGCCAAGGATGCCAACATGCTACATCTGTAATCATGTGGGACATGCCACCCGGGATTGTCCCCAACGAGTTCCAGCTCCTGTCTCATACCAGCCCAGAGGAACAGATTCCAGAGGAGGCAGAGGCAGAGGCGGAAGACAAGATCGTCGTGGTCCAAGGCATGATCCACAAGCTCCACTTGCCACACTGGCTTTAACCAACAATCCACAACCTCATCCAGAGTATGACAGACGGCTTTTGTGGATTTTGGACATTGGTGCAGCATTGCATGTTACCTACAGAAAGGAACTTTTCACAGAGATGCACGAGCCTGAACCTGAACTACGTGAACTTTATTCTTTCTCCAATCATCCTTGTAAGGTCATAGGAAAAGGAACTGTTTATGTTGAAGAGTTTGATACATTCATCCCTGATGTTTATTACATACCAACAGCAAATAGCAGTTTGCTTAGTCAGGCCCACTTGTCTAGAGTTTTAAAGTTCCAGGTTCACCACCTCGAGAAAGCAAGTTACATAGTTAAAAATGGAGATATTGTTGCTGAAACCATGTTAATTGGTGGTGTTTATTACTTAAAGCCAAAGCCTAAATCACAAGCACAGGCAAGTATACAAACTCCAAAGAAGGAGAGCACGGGCCCAGAGAGAGATGTTCCAGAGAGAGATCCTGTTGCTACTCCAAAGGCTCCTAAAGCCAACAAAAAGAAAATTAGGAAGCAGTTTGCTCAGAGCAAACCTGAAGTTTCTCATAAAACTGTCAATGTTGAAAATTCACTAACTGGCAAATCTTTGCATTACAGGTGTATCCACAAGTAGCATAGAAGATTGGGGCATGCCAGTTTCCGTGTTCTTAAGAAAATGCCAGAGTTCGCAAAAGGTTTGGATCTAAAGGGGTGTAAGGTGTTTTTGGATTGTGCTGTCTGCAAGAAAGCCAAATCCAAAGCAGCAGCCATTCCCAAACACACTACACGCCTGTCAATACGCATTTTTGATTTGGTACACACTGACATAGTTGGTCCTTTTCTGCCAACACTTAATGGTAGAAAATATTTTCTAACAATTGTTAATAATTATTCCAGATATGGATATGTATATCCTATGAAAGAAAAATCTGAGACCTTTCAGATCTTTAAAGACTTTGCAGCCCTTGTTTCTACCCAACACCAAGTTCGCATCGCCAGAATCCAGAGTGATCGTGGTGCTGAATTCATGTCTCAGCGTTTCCAGGACTGGATATGTAAGAATGGAATTATTCACCAGACTTCAGCTCTTTATACACCTGCTCATAACAGAGTCATAGAATGACGACAAGGGGTCCTGCAAACCATGATGCATTGTCTCCTAGAAGACGCCAACCTTAGTATGCCATACTGGGGTGAAGCTATCAAATATGCAAATTGCATTGTCAACCATACTTGGAGCAGTGTAATAAATCAGACACCTTTCTTCATGATGTATGGTTACAAGCCCAATCTCAAAAACCTCCATATTTTTGGTTCATATGCTATGGTGAACATTCCCTTAGCTCGAAGAAGAAAAGGAGGTCCAGTAGCAAAGAGACTGAGATTTATGGGCATTGATGATAACTCAAAATGGAGCAAATTTATTGACTCCAGACATGTAATTGTGATTTCCCAATCCGCTAATTTTGAGGAAGATGTTGACTGGTCCAGGATTCATTCCAATGATCCTGGAGTTTATTTTCCTAGAGATGATGTTGTTGATGCCACACAGCCTGATGACCAAAATTCACAGGCAAATGCTCCATCCACTAATTCTTCTCAACCTGATATTCCATCTTCACAAGCCGCGGATGCTGACGCTAGCGATGAATGTGAGGATGAGGACAAAGCAGAAGAAGAATGGACCATTGTTCCGAGACATTCCAAGAGGGCCACAAAAGGAATCCCTCCACAATGATATTCGTGGCAACTGACAAAAGCACCCTTGCCTTTGATTTGCAATATTACACTTCCACCTGATACGTTCACACAAATCAAGTATCTTCCTGATTTAGAGCAAGAGAAGTGGTATGATGCAATGCAGGTTGAAATGGACAGTCTAAAGAAACTTAAAGTATTTACTCCTGCAAAACCTCCAGCAAACAAAAGGGTCATTGGCACTCGATGGGTCTACAGAATCAAAAAGAAGCCAAATGGTGAATCATTGTACAAGGCCAGACTTGTAGCTCAGGGTTTCGCTCAACGTTATCCTGAGGACTACACAAATACCTACTCACCGACAGTCCAAACTGAGAGTGTAAAAATTGCTTTAGCGACTGCAACTATTCTTGGTTTAGAAGTTTTCCAGTTTGATGTTGACACGGCTTATCTACATGCTGACCTAGATGAAGAGATCTACGTAAGAGGTCCTCCAGGGTTCTGACAGCAAGAAGGGGATACCTGGTTTCTACAAAAAAGTCTTTATGGTCTGAAACAGTCTGGTTTAATGTGGTACATTATGTCTGCTGATCAGGCAACTCAGCTGGGATCGTCAGAGCCTTTTGAAAGCATTTTTTACATGGTTTTACATGTAAAAAATGGTTTTAAAAGTTTTTAAAAATTGGCCACGCCCACCCAGTCACATTACCCCCCCATCAAGCCACGTCCACAGAACCAGTAGTAACAAATTTTAGATTTCACTCCTGCTACTGAGCTATATTTGGACTTATCAAAAAAGAAGGCAAGATGTTTCAGCGGGGAAATAAGCAGGTTGCAAAAAGAATTTGGGGCGATGTTTCAAAGCAATCATTATACTATGACAAGGAATTACAGGGAAATAATGGACTTAATGAATAACATAAATGGGAAGTTAGAAAGTGCTCCACAAAGGATAATGAATAATGATCAAAAATAGAGGAAATAGAGGAGACAATGGAGAGACCAGGGGAAAAGACAGAACTAAATAAACAAACAAAACAAGAAGATAAGAGGGAGAAGGTAATAAAAACTTATGAAGCAATTCAGGAAAAATACATGCTAAAAGACCAAAAAATGATATTAGATAAACAGAAAGATATCTTTGAAAAGAAAATGGAGAGTTGGGCAGATCCTCTGGAGGTTTGGCCCCAAAAGATAACAGAGATGGAAGAAATACTTAAATTAAACAGGAAAGATGTAGATAGAGAAGAAGACACATGGGAGGAATTTGGGAGGCAAGTCAAAAAATGAATAAGAATTGAAATATTAAAACAGGCAAGAGATGATGGGTAGAGGAAATGTGTTACCAGAACACAAGATTGGCTTTGCTAGAATAGAGCTAGAATAGAGGCAGACACAAGAAATAGGGAGAATATTATTATGCACATTTTAAATATAATATATCAAAAGTAATAGCTAGACATAAATATTAGAGGTTGAAAGATGGTGATACTATATATGTTCTAATGATACTGTTATTGTTATTGGAATGGGGGACTAAAATGTTGAACAATTAAATAATGAAGGCTTATATTTTAGTACAAATATGTATAAGAATATTATTACAATTACATAAGCATGATTTAAATAACAAATAATATTTGTTATTAAATATAAGACCCTGTCTTATATTTTTTTTGAACCCTGAAATAAGCACTTGGCCTTATTGCCATGTGCTCAAAAGCCTGATTGGGCTTATTATCAGGGGATGTCTTATTTTGGGGAAAACAGGATACTATCATTACTACTTGTATTCAAATGAATGTTACCCAGATGCTTCACTGTTCATATATTGATACTGATGTATATTTTTTAAAAAAAAGAAAAAAAAAGTATTGTGGTCTCCTGGCTGATGTAACAAAACCATATGCTAATAATAATCTCCACCCTGGGCTGCTCCATGGATGTCCTGTTCTCCATGTCTGCTAGCTGCAGGGACCTCATTGGGGCACAATGGACATAGGCTCAACGCAAGCAAGACTGAGTGGCTTTGGGTGCTTGAGTACCAAGGTTTTTTCACATCTGGTCCTGTATGGAGCAGCAATGCCTCGTAGGGACCTGGTGCGCAACCTGGAGGTCTTCTTGGACTAATGGCTCCTGCTGGAAGAGCAGGTGGTAGCTGTGCTTGAGAGAACTTTTGTATACGTTCAGGATGTGTGCCAGTTTAACCCTGAAGGCTTTGCCCATTGCCACTTATAGCCTCATGATTTCCTGTTTGGACTACTGCAATGCACTCTATCTGGTCTGCCCTTGAAGAGCATTTGGAAGCTTTAGCTGGTGCAGAATGCAGCTGTGCATGTTGTAAATGGTGTCAGCTATTCAGCACATACAATGTAACTTCTTCAGGGGTTGCCAATGTGTTTCAGACGCAATTCAGGTGTCTTCTCTGCCGTAGCCCTGCCCTCTGGAGCATTCTCCCTCCAGAAATTAGG
Organism: Ptyas mucosa; assembly: GCA_012654045.1. NCBI lineage: Eukaryota > Metazoa > Chordata > Lepidosauria > Squamata > Colubridae > Ptyas > Ptyas mucosa. Next base: position 18,618,338 of record WNWU01000003.1, read on the forward strand.
ATGGCCCCGACCCAGCTGGCCTTTTGGAAGTCAGTGTGCTGAGGTCTGAGTTCCCCAAGTATGTGAAGGACCCCATTTCCTGATTATGTTGACACTGAAGGCTTATAATGTCTCTTGGCTGCTATTTGTATTTAATTTCTTTTTAGTATTATTTGACTGCTTTGTCTTTTATTATTGTTCATTACCCAGAGTCACTGGTTAGAAATGGGCAGCTATGTGAATTGAATCAATCAATCAATCAATCAATCATATTCACCACAATGTAGATGAATAAATACGTTAAAACTATTTTTCTATTAGATTATTCAATTCATAATGTCCATAAATTGGTTTAATCTAATTCAATCTCATATTAGAACTCCCTTGCATATCAAAATCTGTAGTTGCCTCCATTTTGTAATGCAGTCTGCACCTAAAAAGTGTACACAAAATATATACATTTACATAAGTTGTAGCAAAATCTCAGGCAAAAACTAAACCGAATTAACCTATTAAAAAGTGTTCAAATTAGGATATGTGCACAAAAATTGGGCGAACGAGGCAGAGTTATTCTTATCAATTGTGTGCAAACATTTTCTTAATTTACAAGATGTCTTGGAAAATAAATGCACGATTGGTGAAATGAGAAATAGGAAAATCCTGGGCAGAAATGCCTCTCCCTTAACGAGCTTCAGAAAAATCCCACAATGAACGAACATGGTTTATTTTAGCTAAGCTTGACAAAGAGATTTGAAGCGCAGGGGGTTAAATGTGGGTCAAGCTGTCTGAAGCTCTGTCTGCGGTGTATGTTTTGCTTATAACTTAACTGTCAATATCTGCAAAGTTAAATTAATTGGCAGTGAGATGAAGCTGGTTCACAAGGATTTCTTGAGCTCTTGAATGTTGCGGAGGCTTATAGTTGTGGAGGAGGGAAACTAGTGCGTCTGTCACTAAGAAGCTCTTGCATTCTGGCATTTTGCCCAGCAGCCTGAGCAGGAAGGATGCAGAAAGAAAAAGAGGCCATTAAGACTGGTGTGTTTTTTTTTACATATGAAAACTTCCATGATTAGTCCACCTAAATATGTGGTTTGGGATTATCTGTAGCAACATGTCTGCCATCGTTAGTAATTCCTGCAGTATTAACATCCCAAACCTTTGCTACATATTTCCAAGCAAACAATAATTACTGTCAGAAGCGGATGAGAGAAATGATAGTATCATTTTCAGAAATTAAGCTTTAGATTCGCTTGTGCATCTAGGATTTGGGACCAGGGTTTAAAACTAGGTTTAAGTAGCTAGTATTTAACCCTTAAATTTGCTTTATCTTTATGGCACCCATAACTTGAAGGAAAAGAGGGGGGGGGGGGGGGAAGTGGTGCTCTGAGAAAACCCTGGGAGATTTGGGTGAAGTAGTAATTAAAAACTGGCTCATAATATATTATGTTTTTTGCTATTTCTACACCAGCAATGCTATGCAATATAAATCAGTAGGGTTATGCAGCACCTCATATCCCAGGGAGCAAGATAAGGAAAGATATGCAGTGAATGGCTTCTAGAATTCTAACCTTTTCAAAGTGGATCTTCTGGATCTTGTGATCAAGAAGGAAGCAGGAAGCCAAGTAAGTTTGGATCACCTGCCAACTTCCGTTGCTGTTTCTGAACTGCCTGTTCCACAGGAAGGCAATGAGGGAATTGGAGATTTTGTTCTCAGCGTGCCTGATGAATATGTCCCATCCCTTTGCCATCTTCTCCCCATGGACCAAATTTTGTCCCACGCTGTTCAGTTTTCAGCTCCCTCATGGCAGGATCCCAATCCCTGCATTAAAGTGCTGTTGATTTAGGAACAAGGGGTTTTGGGTGGGCACATGTCAGCAGCATTGGAATTATACAGCTCGCCTCCACCACCACAGTGTGAACCTGGCTAAAGCCACATTATGTTTAAGGCTGAAGTTCTCAAACTGTGCACCGTAGCATCCTAGAGTGCCACAATTAAACTTCAGGGCTGCCATGGGATGTTTACATTGTTGAGGGAAGCACAGCAACAGTCACCATCTCTTGGGAAACGCATGAACTGCTAGACTAGCTGGGCTGGGTCCCGTCCCCATCCCCCACCCCGCAAATTTAAACTGCCCTGTAGCATCCCTATGACACAACCATTTCTCAAGTCCACGGTTCCCAAAGTATCTATTGGAGTGTTCCAGGGTGCAGTTTGGGAACCACAAAAGACTAAGGATGCTGTGGACTGAGGAAGTTTGGGAACTCTGGTTTTAAGGAGCTGCCTAGTGTCTCCATAAGCGCTGCATGGCCCTACAAATGGTCTCTGAAATTTTCCTTTCGAGGACAGGTGGTCCTTGATGTATTTTCCTTCCTATGCATAAAATGACCAACTTGGGGATGTCAACGGTTAACCTGGCTTGCCTCATTATACAAACGTCCTTTTAAAATAAAGGTGGATACAGTCAAAGCAATACACTTTATATTAAGGAAAATTACCAATTTAATTGTAAGTTAGTTGACAATGCAGAAATAGTGAAAAGGCCCAGATTCTTTTTAACATATGGTTTTGGTGGTGAACATGCACATCTATCTATTATGCCATAAATAAGGATAAGAATATTTGACATAATACACCTGTCTATAATCTTATTTGATAAGATATGGCCAGGTGCCATCATAACTCATACTAAATATTATAGATCAGATCAGATTAACAGAGTTGGAAGGGACCTTGCAGGTCATCTAGTCCAATTCCCTACTCAAGCAGGAGACCCTACACCATTTCTGACAAATCTCCAGTCCAATCTCTTTTTGAAAGCCTCCAGTGATTAAACTGCCACAACTTCTGTTCCATTGGTTGATTGTTGTCACTGTCAGAATTGATGGTGCACTATTCCATACAATGTATAATCCTAACCCATCTTTATCCAGATAGCATTGTGGTATAGTGGTTAAGAGCCTGGATTAAGATTGGGGAACTCTGGTTCTAGCCCAGTCAACCATGCAAATTTAATGGATGACTTCAGGACAGTCTCTGAGTCTGACTCCAACCTACCAGACAGAGACGTTGTATGTAGAAATTAGAGGAGAAAATATAATGTACACCATCTTATTTCTGGAAAATAGAAGGGGTACACATCTAAAATTACAAATAAACAATTATTTTTCCTCGCTCTTATTCCTAATGCAATGGCATTTCTCAGTCAAGAAATAGGAATGCTTATCAGTAACACTCTTAGGTGTTTCTGGTTTAGAATATAGTCTATCTGAGCAAAAAGGAGGGGGGAAAAAAAACAAGAGACCAATTAATGCTGCATTTTTTAATAGTTTTGTTCTGCAGTTTGACCACAGCTTCTTAAGAACAAGCATAAAATTTGTATTTAAAACTAACAATAGCACTTAGAGCAATATTTTCCCTTAAAAGTATTGCAAGAACAGACCTTAGGTCTAGAAATTAAAACATCACCATTTACTCAGTTAGGAGGAGGCAGGTACACAACTGTTAAAAGTCTTTTTCTGCATATAACCACAAGTTACATTAAAATTAAATAGCAATCTGATTAGTATAAAAGGAGCTTTCCCAATCTTGTGCCTTGAAGGTATGTTCTACTACAGTTCCTGTTATTCATGCTGATCGGGAAAGCTGGGAGCTCTAGGGGAAAAAAGGCAGGAAGTTTCCAGATTGGGATTAAGTTGGGTTAAAAGGAAAGTCTCTTAAAGCAAAGCAAGAATCATGTAATTTCACATAAACAGCTGTTGAAAAGTTGCAATAAAAGCCACAACGTATTTTCCCTTCTAAAAACATTTAAAAAGCAAACTTTAAATGAAAGGCTAAATATCAAGAATAGTGCTGTATTTTATTGTCATTTTAAAAAAAAAAACACTCTTGAAACAAACTGAATACATACCAAGCAATCAGGGTAGATAAAAAAAACGAGAAATGTGACCCATTGGGAAAAAGCAGCAGCCTTATTGGGCTATTACATATTAGATGTGGAAATTAGCATTACTATGTAACTAAACAGTGTGCTGAAAGCAGGCACCAAGCAGAAAGATGCTTGTGATCCTGCCTTTCCTTAGCAGCCTTTAAGAGACTTTATGGAGAGGCAACACAAGCCTTGCAGAAGGGGAATTAAATGGAGATTGACCACCACTTTCCTACAGAAATGTTCCTCCAAAAGGTCTTTTTGTTTTGTGACAGGAAATCAATAGCTAATAGACAGGTGTCTGTAAATACTATGACATTTTCTGTATCAAAGTCAACTATCCTAAAGATCATTTGCTGGCAATGTGCAAACTGCTTCTGTACTAGAGATAAAGCAATGGTTACTCTGTTGAAATATCTTTTTGCTTGTTGGGTAATAGGCCTTGGGTGCCATTTCCCCTGAAAAACATATGTATGTCTTTTCGTTTGCCCTAAAATATGAATGACTTCCAACAATACATTCTGTCATACCTTCCACCACTGCAAGCTTCACAGGCTGGCAATTCTGAAAGGAGCAGCATCTTGTTTGGTCCTCAGGCTATACACAGCAAAGGTTATTGCCATCCGCAACTTGCACCTGGCATAACGTTCACACAGATGCAAGCTTTCCGTACTGTGCAAAGCGTTGCCATAATGCAGGGTAAACACAAAACTGAGCAATACATCAAACCAATAAAACTTAGAATTTCATGTCCCTGTTTAATTAATACCAATTAATTAGCCATATTTTTTTGTGAACCTAATTGCATCACATGTGCAAAAAAGAGGAAAAGAACAGTCCATTTGAAATTGAAAACTTCTCACTACAGGGAGGGCTGTATATCAATTAGTAACCTAGGACAGGACATAAGTATTGTCTGTATCTATGAGGATATTAGCACAACTCTAATGAAGGTACATATAAAAATTAAGGTAAGCCAATATAACTTTCCCAGCCTGATCTCTTCCAGATGTATTCTACTGAAACACCCATAATTCTAACCAATTATCTAGTAAGAATAGAGTCAAAACATACGTCTAAACTTCTTTGACTATGATAATTGCCCTGTGAAGACCATCTACTCTTTCATCTTCAGATCAGTCCTTCCCACAAATAGTTAAGTGATGACTTCCGTTCAGGGCAGTCAAACTTTACTATTCTTAACACATGTACTTGAAACTACTAATAGGTATGGGGCGGGGAGAGAATTGTAGCCTACCTATGATGATAACAGTAGAGTGTGTGTGTCATGATCCATTAATTTGTGGTCCCGGATTGTAGCAGCTAGGGACTAATTTTAAAATATGAGCAGAGTAGGACAGTTCTACTGAGTTAAATCAGATTCAAAATAAGAAACCCAGTAGACCAATAGACTCTGTTTCAATGAAGAGGTCTCCCACTGCTGGATCATGGGATACTGAATGAGCTTCTTAAGGGGGGGAAAAACACTAAGTTGTTTTCAGTGTTAAAACCTGCTTTATTTTTCTGAAATATCTGCTTTGCCCATCAAGATAAGACCTCAAAACAGACCTTGGCATGGACAGGTGGTAAACTTGCCCTGCCAAGGCAATCACGCTGAGATCAGTATCTGCCAAATAGAAGAATGTTTTTCTGGTGTGTAATCCAGAAACTAAAACTCATCTCATGAAATGAAAATGAAATGAAAATGAAAATCGAAGAATCCAAAATGTACTACTTAGATTCAGTAGGATGATGTTTGTAATATTTAAGTCATCAACCAGGAAATGAGAGAACCTGAAGAGGGAAATACAGAAAAATTGTAATCCACGTTCTTCAGAAGTCATTCTAATTTAAAGTATTTCAAATATCAACATGTAACATTCAGAAAAACCCTTTTTTTTAAAAAAACCACACACAACTATAGGAAAAGACACACAAATATGACAGTGTTGTGCATCAAATAAAAAACACAGCAAGTACATGGAGTGGGCAACATAGATATGTAGATATATTGTTTCAGGGATGCTATGAATGCTGAATGTTGTTTCAGATCCTCTGAGAGTGCACTTTTGCATGTATTGTGAACATACACTATATATGTTAAAAGATTATACTAAATACAAACATGTACCCCTTAAAAACACCACTTTGAAAATTTTAAAAGTAGAAATGGCATCTTTTAAAAAATTTCATTTGGTAAAATTATACACCTGATATTTTTCAGGGATGCTTTAAAGCCAAGTTCATAATGTAGTTTTTAAAAACATTGGTATTTAAAATACAACGGCTCACGAGATCTGGTCCATACTGAGATTGATAGGGAATAATAAATAATGGATTGAATACTGGTCCGATTTTATTAAGAACAGGAAAAAATCAAACTAGCAGCTACCCGCAGTTAAAACTGACTTTTTAAAAAAGTGTCAATATAAACACACTCACAAAATCTCCTTATAAATAAAGATTCATGTATCAATCATTGTCTGTAGATTAGCTGAAAGTGGTTTGTTCCAGACTTCCTTTTTCCCTTATATCATTTGGATAGTTCGTAATAAAATAAAAATATTTGGATTTCTTATTTTCTGAATGCATTCCATTGCAAATTCTCTTACAAAACACAAACTAAAGATGCGTAAGCAATTATCAAGTTGTAAGTCCTTTTGTGCTCAGTTATCTTCTCTACAGCAGAACATTTTACAATATTAAAAATGGATTTTATTTTGTTCTACCCATTGGGTAGGATATGTGCATAATATATTCATGAGCACCTAAAACATCAAAAGCAATGGAGATAAGTGGCAAAAAAAGGAGAGAGCACCATTTTAAATGAGGCACAACAAAAAGAGAGCATAAAGTTAGCTCGCTCGGAAGAGTCATTTGACTCCTTCGGAATCTTTCCATTGACTTCAATGGGTGTTGTTGATTCAGACAGTGGGGGTGAGGGGCTCTGTCTGCTGAGCAGGAGGCTCTTAGTTACTTTAGAAACTATAAACATGCAGAATCCTCCCAACTACATCTTCATCTACATACATGCATTAATGTGTACAATATCCCCAGAGGAACATAAGAGGCCAATCCACCAAAAGGAGGCGCGGGGCGGGGGGAAGGCAGAGGGTAAGTAAGAAGCACAGGAATGCCCATAAGGTCCTTAGCACATGCCACATTGTCTCCACACAATCTCACAAACCATTCAAAGCAGCATCAAAATAGCAACAAATCACCTCCCACCCAATTACTTGGAGGCAAATCCCCTCCATTTTTACAGGGCTCACTTCCAAGTAAGAAAATTTAGGGCTGAAACATTTGTAACAGCCAGCCCAGTCAGTGAATGCTTTGGTAGAGTTAACAAGATGCACTTTCTGCCCCAAGCTCCCAGATGGAGGTTTCCAGCATTGAAGGATGTAATGTCAATTCCTAAATAAGTATTTCCTAATCAAAAACTTTTGAAGTTCATCACTAAGGTGCTTTTTCAAAAGTCAACTGGACTTTGTTTTTTTCCTTGAAGATGTTTCACTTCTCATCCAAGAAGCTTTTTCTGAAGACGTTTCACTTCTTGTCCAAGAATTGAAGACATTTCTTGGATGAGAAGCAAAATTACTTCAAGTAAAAAACAAAATTCAGTTGCCTTGGAAAAGCACCTTTGGGACAACCATGACCTACATGACTGAGAATCTCCATAGACATTCTGAAGTTCATGATTACTTGGTTTCACCTTCAATATTCCCCTTTAACTTTCCACCTCTAGCCTTCTTCAACTTGGTGGCCTCTTAATGAAGAGAAATAATATACTTCCCATTTTCCCTACATTCAACACTTCTGGTTGGAAGTGATTTTAGTGTAAAGAACATTTTACCATAATACAGATTGCCACAAGACTTCCCAAACAGAAGGCCATTTTCCTTGTAGGTATGCCAGTCTACTGTAAATTAATAATCTAATAGAGGGGCTGAGACATCACTTACAAGGTTCACAATGTATTATAATATAAATATCATAGATATAATGCAAAGCTCATGTCTCAATTATGTAGGTTAAAAAAACTATCAAATGAAGGATTGCAAGTTATTTAAGGAATATAAAAATCATAAGGTAAATTTAGCAAAGCATTTAATAGAAATAAAGATCAAATTTTAGAAATATGTTTCTGGATCATAGAACAAAGTAAAAGTAGTAATAAAAACTTTATTAAGAAAAAAAGAAATTACTCTGAAATAGTTTAATCCTCAGGGGAAAAAATGAGGACAGATACTATTTACTATTGATTTGATCCTCAGGTACTGCACTTTTCATTCCCTTTGCCTTCAATTTCCCTTTCTCTCCAAAGTATATGCCTAAAATATCTTTCTTGCACAACAAAATGATGTATTCATTTATTTCCAGCCTTATCACTTTTTTTCAGTTGGATATGCCACGTCCTTTTAAACAGAAACATCTATGAAATTAAACTATTGCTCCCCTTCAAGCAATTCTGACAGCATTCTTTCATTGAAATGATTTTGCTGATAAGCAGTTAAGATAAATATGCAAAATACTTCTCTGTAGATTCTCACTCTTATGTCTTTTTTTCAGTCAAAACAGCATTGTTAATAATCAGAAAAATAGCAAAAATCACCTAGGTATTTTCAATGACCTGATGGAGAAACTGGTCTACTGTATTTCATTAAAACTGGTAAGCATAATTGGAAAGGGACAAAAGATGAACAAAATAATTTCAAATATGAATTTGTGAAGTCATTGCCCTCTCTAAAGGTATAGATCTTCCCTTCTTTTAATGTGAATTTTTAATAGCTCCCGGATATTTTTGTTATATTGACTTTGTTGTTTTGACTTTAGCTTTAAAGTGAAATAAAACTAATTTTAAAAAGTTTTTTAAAGTGCTCCTTCTACTGTACATTCCAAATATGATGTTAAAATGGTCTTTATCTACATATGAATGTCTTTAAGGTGGATTAAATTGTGTAATTCTTTTTGTAACACCCTTGATAAGGGTTGTCTCATTTATTCATTTACATTTATAAATTTATAATTATTTGTTCAATTTATTTTTTACCTTAGTGGCAATTAAGATCATTTCTAAAGTTTTTTTAAAAAAAATTTGGTGGCCACTTTTTCTTCCTTTCTAAATGGAAAGATGGAAGTTGTAATGCAGGATTTCTGAAATACATCATGGTTGAGGAAATCAGCATTAGCCCATTCTCCAATGCATGTTTTCTATTTGTTGTCACTGTTCATTGAGTACTGTAGGAAGGCAATGACAGAAGCAGTAAACCACTAACCTGTAAAATTAGTATATTTAAAGAGCACTGAACCCAAATATCCATTATCCCCCAAAGAATGGCGTATTTCAGACCTTAGCAAAAGTAAAGCTTGAGAGGCTTTTCAGAGATGAAACCTGATGTTTCTTTAGATGTTAGATACTAAGGGAGCAGATTAGGAAACCTGGTATCGTTAGGATGTTTTCATAGGTCATGTCTCCTGAATAACGGCAGAATTCAGTGAACAGTTTGTACTGTATTTGATAAGACTGAAGTTCACATAGAGTGGGAATGGAGAATTTTCTCTTTTAAAACAGAAGAATACTTTATTTGTGGCTTAACTATCTGTTTTGACAAATTCACAGATGGAAAGGAGCAAAAAGAACTTAACTACTGTTTTATGGTTTACCATGCAAAATATTCAATTGTGTGACATTAAGAACCACAGTGTGCATTGTCATATCACATATTCAAGTCAAATTAATTGTGGTCAAACAATGATTTAATGAACTGAGCTTTGTTTCTCTTCTCTGGAAGCTATAGAGGAACAATATTTCAGAAGAAATATTCAGAAATATTTTAGAAGAAGGTTTTCATACAGAAAACAAGTCATGACTTATCCTGTCTAGCCAAATGTGATGGACTTCCTTCAAATCTATCCAGAAGAGGAAATGCATATTTATATTGTTCCTGTTCAAATCATAAGAACATTGCACCTACACCATACTCCCTTTTAAGTTATAGAGAATGTACACTTTTCAAAATGACAGACATGAAATTAGGAAGTTTCTTCAAATAACAGTAATCTGATTTCTATCTTTATCAGTTAAAGGACACTAATATTACCAAATTATTTTCACATCTGTACATTAAACTAGGAGATAAAGGTTACATGTGTACAAAGGTTGAATTATATAAAAGAAAAGAAAAAATCCCCCAAATGAAAAGACTTGAATCAAAACAATTCAACCTACTCTAATTTATGAAGAGTCCCTGGACAGTGAGAAAAATCTGACATTAACCAAAAAAAAGAAGTTAGATAAGAAGAAGAGAACATATTTGGCAAAGGTGAATTAATGGGAATTTGACTTTAGGTGAAATAATTCATGCATACTCAAAAATGTTCCTGCAGTGTAAAGCTGAATTCCCTCAAGTTGTCAAGAATAAACAGGCGTTCTTAACCGGCTTTACTATTAATTAAATCCATGACTCATCTCTTGGAGAACATTATAAACCTATGTTTGAATTGACCAAGCATGAAAGGTAGCTGCATAAAAAAATATTAAAAATCTATTGATTTTACTGCAACATCTTGTGGAACAAGTACATTTGGCTACCCCACAAAGGGAGGGGTGCATTCCATTTTAAACACAAGTATTATTGAATAAGAGTTTCATATATTTCAAAGGAATATTGCAGAGCAATTTCTATGCACCGCATCTCCCCTTCTCCATCCCTATTATTTTAAACAGAAATGCAATTGCTTCTATCGAACAAATTTAATACTGCATCAGTATTGCAAGTCTAAATTCCATTTATCCGTAGAAAGAGAAAAAGTGATGATGTAGTGATTGATTTGTTTCAAGATAACATAAGGACTTTCCAGGAATTAACTATGGATATACTTCCTACAAAATGTCGTGAAAATGGGTGGTTTCTATATCAAAAATTTCTGAATAGTACAATGGAGCTGCCCAGATTGGATTTAGTAAATGACTGAAACTGTATCATGAGAACAGCATTCACCAGAGCTGAAAGAAGTAAAAATGGAGAACAGAATTAACAAAGAGATAAGAGACACAATGCCAGTTATAATTAGGATCCAAAGATGGGGCAGATTCACTTTATTTAGCAAAGCCAGAAATGAAACTTCTTTACTATTACTAAGAATGAAAAAAAAGACCAAATTAATTATATTTGAGATTACATATGGGAACATAATTGACCCTACCTATGTTGTTTGTTCAGTTTTTCTGAGATATAGGAGAAAGTGAGGAAATGCTAAAACAACATAGCATTCAAAACAAGGATCTGCTGTTGCTTGGAGCAGGCAATGAGATTAAAGTAAGGCTTACAGCTTGAGAGGTCAGAAAATCCATACTTCCTGTGACCCTGCTCCTTCCAAAATATATGCTATGCTAATAAAGAATATTTGTATGCTATTTATATGCTAAACTGCCAACACCCCTCTCGTCCCTTGCCAACAATTTTATTTATTAAATTTATATGCCACTCAATCTTGCAGTTTGAGGCAACTCTGGGTAGCTATTAATAATGTTCTTCAAACATTCAAGCTGAAAGGGTCGCAAACATTGGTCTAAAGGGCCACTGTGATATGGAAACTTAGAGAAGTAACTGGAGCATATACTCCAATGCTCAAAACATTAGGGATCTCCCCAACCCTCATTCATTTCCCCCCAAGATGAAGGCTTGGTGCTTTCTAGACATCTCAGATGGTAGAAACACATTCCGCATCAAAAGGTACAGAAGGCTTATAAAATGAGATAGCATTGTACTATCATAAACATGATCCTTCTAAAAAAGTAGCAATAATAAAAAATTGAAAAGTTGTTGAAGAGTATAATATATAATTCATTATTTTTGTAATGAAAAATGCCCCCCCCCAAATAATAAAGTTTCAAGGGAGTTTACTTATAAAATGTTTACACTATTTGTTCACTAAATTGAAGTATGAACAGAGTATTATCATCTTTAAGCTCTTTATATAAAGAGTAATATGAGTATTTAAATAAAGAGTATTCATTAATTTACAAAATATAAAACAGAGCAAACTCTGCAGTTTTATGCTGATAGGCAGGATTTAGAGGCTCGGCAGGAAAAATCCCAAGATCACCACAGTGTAATTTTGAAAAAAGCCAAAAAATATAACTGATACAGAATCATCTCACAATTTAAGAGATTATATGTATGGGCTGTGATTGCCACATATATGAAGGGGTATGGAGGTGGGGTATGTATGATCCCCACTTCAGAAACAATACATTAGGCCCCAAGTCATTCATTTAGAATTTCTCACCTTTGTCTATTTAACACAGAATTAACACAATTCCTTAGTACCTTGCAGATTCATGCCTTTCTTTCCCCACCCCAAGTAATACTGCAAAATATCCATCCATATACTCTGTTTAGACTAAGTCTACTAAATAAAAAATATCCAGTTAAATAAACATGCAAAGTTTTGCCCTTATATTTTAGTCACAAATATATTCCAGAATTAAAATGTATCTGTTCCTAATACAGAAATTTCAAGATCTCACATTGCAAAAGTTAGGGATAATGGTCCTGAAAAATCTATGTCCTTGGAATTATGATAAATTGTCTCTTCTTTACAAAATAAAGGTCTCAGGGCATAGTTTTTTACATTTTGTCTTTATTGTTATATATTGTTATATATTTAGGACCTAAGAGACTGACTTTTCAATACAATCAAGGTTTCAATGTAGAAAATTGCAATATAGTTTTGGTTTAGAAAACTAATGTAGAACAATATGTTATCACTGTTGTGTTCTGTTGCATACAAATAAATCTCATCTCCATCTCTTGGAAATGGTTATAGATCATTTGCCCTTGCAATCTCTCTGCTTCCACAAGGTCAAATTAGCCCCTTAAGTACTTATGCATTTAAATATGCAATAGAGAAATTTCTGTCTCTTTGAGTCTCATCAGCAACAGGCTGATTTCCTTTCTGTATCAGCAGTAACTCATCTTAACAAGCACTACAAAACCTTTTCTGTCCAGAACTTAGGGCATAAGTATAATCAAGCATAACTTCATGATTATTGATATTAAAGTGTTTAAATGGTTTGATCAAATGTGTTAGTTTATAAGTACAAATTGTCCACTTAATTGTCCTTTAATATCACTATCTCAGAGATTTAGACTCAAACTGCCTGCAATTGAGATTCATATTTGTTTTTCTTGAATTTAATACCCACTTCCGCACCAATGTTTAAAAGGATGTTACATGCCTTTGGAAAGATCAATACACTTGATCAGTGAAAACTAACCAAATTTACTTCACAAATACCTTAAACCTCACATATAAAATCATTTCTCTTCTTCCTTCCCCAACCTTATGATCCTAAGAGGTCCTGTGCAAATTATCTGAAGTTATGGAACATAAAGCATGCAGAGAAAGAATCCAGTATCTATACCTATGTTGCACAAGGATACTAAATGCGTACATCGTAAGACGCTGAAAGTATAACATACATTGCTGTGTTTCATACACAACAAACATATTGACTAATTCTTGGAAATGCGTATAGGATGACAAATTGAGTTAATGAGACTTAATTTAGAACATTTAGGTTGTAAACCTGTATGTGGTTACAATATATCAAAACAAACCACAAGATTCATTGCTGCATAGCCATATACAGATTGCTACAAGTAATCTGAAAAAGGAAAAAAAAAAGAGGAGATGGGCTTTAATTGTGTGGTTTAAATGCAGATTAAAGCCATTTAGTTCTATATAACTTTTTTGGCAAATGGAGAACTTTTGAGGTTACAGCTAGATTTCTGAGATCCTAATCAACTATGTTGTACATGATGAGGAATACTTTAAAGAAAGAAAGGTTTCAGAACAGATGAAATAATGATTTTTGTTAATTAAGAAAGTGTTTATATTAATTATGTTACTAATCCCTGTGTGTGCTTATTCTTTGAATACAGAGAATTTATACTAAGATATTTTTTATTTGATAAAAAAAATTGGTAAGAATAACTAACTGGATTCTAACCTGAAAATAAATAGCAATTATTCCTGGGTTAAGCAAGACCCTCTATCTTAATTAAAAGATGATCTAAGTAAAAAAAGAGTGTTTGTGTATACGTTTGTGCATTACAAATACACACAACTTATTTATAACATTTGATATTTAGATGGTTGAGAGCTGCACACAACTGTAATTACGTATCAAAAGAAAATTTTCACGGACTGCATTTTTCAAAAGTTGGGATTAATTATGCCTTGCATATATAGGTCTAAAAATTACTAATGTATACAATTTTGAATAAACTGCTGGTTTGTCTATAAATGTTGCTCCTTTTTGAAAAAAATGCAAAACATTAAATTAATTTTATTACAACATGATAATTTTATCACGTAGATGTGGTTTGCATGTTATGCATTGCTAGCTCCTGGACAAGGCCAACCTATTATTAGATAGACAGACAACCGATTTTGAAAGGGTCATAAAATGGACAATACTACTCTATTTTGACTGCCAGGTTGCAGAAAAGTATGACATTTACTACTGCAATAACTTTTAGTCAGCTTTTAGTAAGATAAATACTGATGTAGGGAGGCTGCCATTTGATGCTCCACCTTACAAAATGTTTTCATAAGAGTTATCACTACAACTGATCCTTCTTAACATTTCATCTGGATCCCAAAAGCCCAAAATACTCAGTATCGGGTTTAAGCTGACAGCATTTTCACCATTAAAAGAGAGACAAATAATTTCGACCTTTAAAACTCCCAAATACTTCACTCTTATGAATCTATCTCATTAAAAATATTTGCCCTATGAAATATCATTTGAAGATGCTGTTTCTGAAGCAACACTCTAGAATTAACATATTTTTAAGCTTCCCATTAATTCCTAGTCTAATTCCTAAACAGACTGCTTTCATATGAATTTGAGATAAAGCTTTCAAACAACATTTCTGGAAAATATAAATATGACAATAGTAAGAGAAGATAATACAGAGGTGCCAGGTTCAAAAAAGAGTCAGAAGAAAAAAGGGAACAAAAGAAACATAAAATCAACCTACTGAGATTGTTATGGCACTGTTCCAAAATGGCATTATTTAAAGCAAGTTCTAGTAATTACATTGCACAAGGAAAGGCTCATTTCTAAAGTAAGCATCTGTTCCTACACATTGTAGCCCATTTTGAATCCTAATATAAGAACTATCCAGAGCTTTCAGCAATAAATGGGACCAAAATAGTAAAACATTTGGGGAAAGGGGAAAAAAAAATAGAGTTTAGCAGTTTGAGGGAGTTTTCTAGTAATCTAAAAATTATGTCAGTGCTTAAATTAATATTGTGTTTGACATCAAATAAAATTACTTTTTATGAAATATCATTTTGAATAAATAGTACATAAAATTCAATTTCAAGCATTTAATCATTATACCCACTTTCCATCTACATATTCAAGAGTTTCCAGTTAAGACTGACAACTTCCAAAGTCAAAATGTAGGGTTGACTTAATTATCCATTCATACAATGAATTTTTTTTATAACTATAAAAATGTATTAACGTGAGTTTTGCTCTCTTGGCTAAACCCAAGTTATAATTTAAAATATGTCATATATGACTATGTCATTCTGAGTTTTAGTTCAGAGAAATTTCATTTGGAAATAAGGGTTTCAAAAATAGTCAGTGGATTTCAGCCTTACATTTTTAAATGGGCAACACCAAATAATATCAAAAGAATTCACATACATTGAAAGAAACAATGTTCACCAAATACGAGAACTTGAAGATGCTAACTTGTAATGGCTGTTTCACATATATATCACAGAGTTTTTACAATTATCACATGACAGACATGTGAATCAGCAAAGATCACAAGGATCAGAAAAAGCTTCTGAATCAGGACATAAACAGATTCTACCCAATTAGAAAAACAGGATTCTATCCTTACAACAGAATTGTTATTTAAGGATTTTTTCAAGCTAGTCATCAAGTTCACTTTTAAGGTTTATGAAAGCTTCCAGACAGAGATGGAATTAAAGCACACATCCACCACACATGCTATTTTGGCATAAAAACTCTGCATAGATCAGAAACTGAGTTCAGATTCCAGATTTCACTCTAACTTACTTCAGGTTATAGAAATTCTCCGGAAAGAGAAAAAAAATTCTGCAAACAGAACAAAGGTATCAGTACAGTACATTATTATAGTGCCATTGATGTCCTTGTTAGACTATTTCAATTAGGAAAATGTTGCCTATAAAAACCATAAAAAAGGGAAATTTGAAGGAAACTTGTCTGCAATTTTGCCCAGAATATCAGAACTCTATAGATTTTCTTTTGTTTTCTTTTAAAGTTCATTTGCTCACCATATTTGAAGTGCCTGATGTGCTTTAGCTGTGCTTTTGAATAGAAAACCATTTCCTTCAAAACTCTTTCAATTTACTAAAAACACATGATCAAGCATAAAAGCCAATAATTGAGGATTCCAAAACAGATCAAAATTGCTGGAATACTTTAGAGTCCAAGTCTAAAAACTGGAGCAGTCCTAATGTGGCATTCAAGAGGATAAGAAATTTCAATTAAGAAAAAAAAGATCTAAACAATTATGTGATTGCTTGCACAATAGATTTAAAATCAGTTTGATGCAGAAGAACAACATTAACCAATTGTAAAACTGATTAATACTCTGAAGCAGTTCCTGGTAGCATTCTGCAATCAATTATTCCCACATGATCAGATAAGAAACGCAGACTGAGAATAGATCACTGTCTTTAGAAAGTAAAACACAAAAAACTAATATTAAACAACATAATTATAATTTAACAGCAGAATCCATGTTGTACTTTTTAAATCATTTATTGTATGATGTAAGTAAGGCTATATGACTGAATATATTATGGACTACACTGAAGATAAAAATTTGCAAAAGCTTTAAGTACTACTGACACTGAATCGTGTAAAAAAAAAAGGGTGACAAGCAGTTAAGTTATAGCTGTAGTTACAAAAAAAAGTAAATGTGGCATTTAATCTGTTCTAGTGAAACAAATGGCTTATAGCTAAAAACCACCTAAAGAAGGTGCTTCTGTATTTTCACATTTGCTTTCTTCCACCTATAAATTTCTAAGACAATTTGCTGATACCCTATTTGAATGCAAAATTATTGCAAACAGTAACATGTTAAAACATCTTCTATCATTTATTGTCAGTTATGTAGAATGATAAGAAACCTATTTAAATCTGTATGCCCCAAAATGGGGATCATCAATAGAGGCCTGGGCAAAGTCCTGGGGGCTAATAATGAAAAGGTGAAAAGACACCTTATAGAAGAACCTTATAGGTAAAACAGTTCCTTCGTAAATATTTAAAACATGAAAGATAGTGCAAATTTAACACACTAGTATCACAACACAAATTAACTCCTTGTATTCATTTAGGTTTTTTTTTCTAAAAAAACTTGGCACACAACATAAATGTGGAAACAGGAAAAAAGAAATCATATATTCTGGGAGAAGGGAGGGAAAGCAAACTGGCCAATTCTGCCCCCATTTAGCTAGTAATCTTTCTTACTCTCCTCTTTTAGGCTTTAACTTACTATAAAACAGGCCAATCAAGGCATGTTTCTGTGCCTGTTACTTCTTAAAATTAAATAATTCAAATACGTTATTAAAAAAATAATATATTTTAAAAAAAAACACTGCTCATGGCCAAACTGAATGGAAGGTTGCAATTATTTCAAAACAATTTTCATGCAATTCCCATTAAAGGAATCGGAAATAAAGAACAGCTCTGTATGTTTGGTTTTACTAAATTGTGTCACATGAAACTTTTAACAACATTGTGCACAGGGGCATAGAAGCTTCCCTTATGCTCCTGTTTGATTCTCCCGTCTCTCTTCAAGTGCACATGGAAAAAGAAACTAGACAAAGTTTCCTGGTTTCCTGTCTTTGCTTTCAATAGGGACTATTGTGCTCTCTGAACTGTTCTGCTGAAACTGAAGTCTGCTCCCCCTCTGTGATGAAGAAGGCGCGTTGCTTTGCTGGTGATGGAAAAAAGAGGAACCCGGATAATGCCCCATGACCTCACTGTAAGTTGGGGGTGGTCCTTCCATCCTTCCATTACTGCTATAATTGGTTGCACTTATTCCCGAATTGCTGCTTGGTGGGCAAGGGCCCGCATTGTATACTGAAACATCTATCAAGTCGCTGTCAAATATAGTTCTGTTTGGTGGTGCCCTCACGGATTCTCTGTTAAGTTCCATCTGTTGTTCTGGATCCCGAAGCTGCAGAGTGCAGGGCCCTTGGTATGGTGGTGGCTCTTCACCATCAGAAAGAGAGATTGTAGGAGGCAGATCAATCTCGTGCTGCACATAGGGATAAGTTGGCTGGAAGCGACTGAAATGTTCTCGCTGCAGAAAAGATGGAGCGGTAAATCTGTCCCTGGAACGTGGGGCATACATAATCTGCAATGTAAAGCAATCAGTATAGTCAAACCTAAAAAAAATTCAGAAATGCATGCAACATTTTGAGTGCACAGACACACACACACACACACACACACACACACACACACACACACACAAACACATTTTAAAAATTCCAATTTGGTGTTGAAACAATTTCAGAGGGAAAAAAGATTCCTTAGGAAATCTTATTATATGCTTTACAAAATTATCTAAAATCAGAACAATTCCTTAAGAAAGCATATTCCAATGTAATCTTCCAAGTACTTTCCATAGTATTTGTCAATACAGTATTGCAGGGAAATTGAAGTTCAGGTACATGTGCAACCACAGCAATCAACTTTCTCTTCCTTCTATAATACTTTTTAATTCTGAAATCTACTGGTATATGCTTATAGTTAAGAGCAGCAACGTAATTGCTACAATGCCCTTCTGACTTCCATACTACATTGCTTCCCTCCCCATTAGAAAATCAAATAAATGAAATTTAAAAATAAGAAGGAACCCCTGGTGCTCCTTCTGTGGCTTACCTCTGAAGGTCCTTGTCGAGAAGATGAGTTGTCAGAAGGCCACAGACACCCCTCCTAGGACACAAAGAAAAAAAAAGAAAAGCTTCAACATTTAAGAGCTACATGCCACTTATGGGTTTTACAGGTAGTCCTCAACTTACCACCAGTCACTTAACCACTGAAGTCATGATGGACCTCCAAAAAGCTACTTACAACTTGGTTTTGAAGTTCTGCAGCCCCTCCTGTGGTCACATGACCACATTTTGGATGCTCAACATCTTGCCTGCATTTACACCCATTTGCAGCACCCTGTACTCATGTGACCACAATTTATGAAGTTTTTCTTGAAACCGGTGCTTATTTCTGCTTTCCAGAAAAAACTGCCCAACAGTAATCAATGGATTTGCTTAATTACTATCATATTCACTTGACTGCTGCAGAAAATTTCATAAAATAAAATGAATCGTGTCTGGTGACATAGTGACCTGCTTTATGACCATTATGAATTATGACTGTAATTGCCAAGTTCAACATTGAAGTTCATAACTTCAACATTAGTGCACAATTTCTACTGAAGCATACACATTTCAGAAATAATGTCATGGGGATGGCATTAAAAACATATTGGCAGGTCATGTTTGTTACACTATTAAATGTAAGTGGATTGGCTCTTGTATCTTCTTAGAGTATGAACATGTTTCTGGAATTTTCTTACTTTGTGCCATAATAGCTTGGGGCCGATTCTATGGTGAGTGTCCCAAAGGTGCTTTTTCAAGAGGCAACTAGACTTTGTTTTTCTTTGAAGACCTTTCGTTTCTCATCCAAGAAGCTTCTTTAACTCTGACTGGATAGTGGGGAAGAAGACGCTGAAGAAGCTTCTTCAATGAGAAACGAAAGGTCTTCAAAGAAAATCAGAAAGTCCAGTTGCCTCTTGAAAAAGCATCTTTGGGACAACCATGACCTGGATGACTGAGAATCTCCATAGACACTGTGGTGTCTGTGTTTTGATCTAAGGCCTATGATGCTAAATCTGTATACTTCATTTTTATTTCTTATTCAAGATCATAACATAATTCAGTTGCAACTGACTATAAGCACTGTACATTCCAATCCCCAAACAGAGTAACAAAATAGAAAGTATAACATAATTTAACCAAGAAATAAGATAAAGCACCATTTAATTCGTGTGTGTGTGTGTGTGTGTGTGTGTGTGTGTGTGTGAGAGAGAGAGAGAGAGAGAGAGAGAGAGAGAGGGGGAGAGAGAGAGAAAGGGAGAGAGGGAGATTTCGTTTTTCTAACCAGTCTCTAAATACCTCCTAGAATAGCTGGGTCTCAATGACTGTCCTAAATGCCATAGGATTGATGCTGATCTAATACTGTGGGAATGCTGCTTCATAGAAGAAAAAGTATAACCCTGCTTATAACGCTATAAGACTACTTTAGAACAGGGATCCCTCCCTTCCAATATGATTGGGACAGGAAATTCTGCTGTGCAATATCTTCATTAAAGAATCATCATTAATGAATAAGGAAGGAGCCTGAGTGACGTAGCAGGCTAATGCCTCCTACTATGGCAGCATTTAACATCCAGCTTTCTGCAATTACTGCAAGTTCTAATCTCACCAGGCCTAAGGTTGACTCAGCCTTCCATCCTTTCTAAGGTAGGTGAAATGAGGACCAAAATTGTGGGGGCAATAAGCTGACTTTGTATAAAATATACAAAAAGTATGAAGGCTATTGCTTAACGCATTGTAAGCCGCCCTGAGTCTCCGGAAAAGGGCAGCATATAAATAAATAAATAAAAAAGTACAGCAGGTTTCAGGACAATTGTTTGCAACAATTCCTCTATATATGAATTTTTCCATGTAATGTGAAAACTACAGTGTAACGGAGGCTTGGGCACAGTATTTAGTCATAAGGATCATGAGAATAAGATCTTCCAAAGCTTCACTGAAGATCCTGAGGACTGCCTGGTCAATGCACTGTGCAACATGATTAGAGAGACAAGGTAATAATATTCACTGATTTCCCCATGCTAGGTTCAGTTCCACTGATCTATTTTGCATACAATTTTGATATCTTGTTTAGCATCATATAGTTAAATTACACTACTCTTGCAACTTATCCCTCAAATACACATATACACTCACAAAACACAGTGTTTTTTTTTTCTAACAAGGTTATAGGTCTGAACATGTTTCTGGAATTTTGCTTTTCTAAGTTAAGCACCTTAAAAAAAGCCTAAAGAAAGCAGTAACAAGGTGAGGTGGGTAGCATCAGCAATAACAAGAATTTCATATGCAACATGATCATCATGCAACATTTCTGATCCAGTCACTGTGAAAACTCAATCTATACAAATAAAAAGTTATTATAAAGATTTCACAGTATTTTATATTTTCATCTCTTATTTAATTTATGTCTCATGTTTCTGTATAACTATCATGCAGTCAGGAAATAGTCAAACATTTTAAGCTATTTACATGTTTAAAAGATGACATAATTTTATTTTAAATAAAGGCACTTTATTCTTTATATCCACCACCAAGAAAGCACTGAAGCAAGTGCTTCATTCTACTGAATATCTTAACTCAGCATCTTCACTTAATGTTTATTTGGCTGAAGAAACTTTGAGTTAAGACCCCATTTCCTGAACCCATAAGCTTGCTACAAACTGTCAAACATTCCAACAGTGACAGAATTAACAAAATTACCCTCATGAAAAATGTGTACAAATGCTTCTGTATACACAGCACTCTGTCAATGTACTCTCTTCATCTAGGATCTGAATCCAACTTTTAATTATAATCAGTGGGAACTAAATTGTGGTTAATTATTATAAATGAAATGGTTGTTCAATTATTGGGCTTATAATACTAGAAGTGCCATGAATGTCCAGAGTCTTTGGATACGAGATGGGCAGCAAATAAATATTATAAATAAATAATGTGAAAGTGAATTCACATTATGGAATTCACATATGGAGACAATTTGTAGCTCAGGGTTGAAATGAGGGGTCCTTGGTGCTCTCTGAGCTTGGTTGTTTTCTTGTAGACATTTCATTATCCAAACTAGGTATCATCATCAGTCTGCTCTCCGCTGAGAGTAGTCTAATCTTGGGAAAAGTCATGTTCTTATTGGTGCTATGCACAATCCGGCACACTATTTTTCCCTTTGCAGGCAAAGCATTACATAGCTCTGTTACAAATTCAAAGTGCACATTATATGTTTGTTCAAGATAAACGCTGGAAAACGTTGTTCTAGTGATGTCTGCTTTCTTCCTAACATCAATGTTATTGCCTGTAGAAGTAAACGTGCCTTGTTTTCCTTATTAGTTAAGACTGTGTGCTCTGTCTCATGTGAAACCCAATGTGCATACAAAATACAAGCCCTCTGGAAAACAGCAGGAAGCTGCTGTCACGTCAGTCAAAGCAGCAGGTGCCAAAGATCATTAAGTGTATCAGTGTAAGTTTTAGTAAAGGGTGAACATGGATAATATAAAAGAATTTGGGAATTTGGAGCCAATGGATTTTTAAATTTAACTAAATTTAGTGTTGCTACATACTACAAATAAAAAAAACAACATTAATGCTGCCTGTATTGTATTGTGATTGATAAAATATTACTACTTCTGCCTAAACCACTATATAAAGTAAGTCATTCATGAACAAAAATGAAAAGTACGACTTGGCCACCAAAATCACTAACATGAGATTTGGAAATTGATTTAAGATGTTCGCTAAAACGAACACATTTGCTGAAAACCATTTATTTAATAGCAAAACACAGTGACAACTGAAACATTCAAATAAACACAATTTTATAGAGTATAGAATTAAAAAATAGATGGGAACAGACTTCCACCAATTAATTGTCCTTTATAATTACTGTATTTTTCGGAGTATAAGACGCACCGGAGTATAAGACGCAGCTTAGTTTTTGGGTAGGAAAATACGGGGGAAAAAATATCTGCCTACCACGTACTCATCTGGCTAGCGTCCTTAGTCTGGTCAGCTTCAGCACATTAGTTTGCTGGTTTTGAGCGTGCACGCTTTTTATCGCCCGCTTGAGGATAAAAAACAGCTTCTAAACACACAGCTGAGAGTTGGAGGGAGCAGGCAAAGCGCTAGCGTCGTTAGGGCTGAAAAAAAAGCTTCGAATAAGCTACATTCACCCAAATTTTCAGCTTCTTTTTTTTGGGGGGGGGGAAGGTGTGTCTTATACTCTGAAAAATACGGTGTTGGTATATAGAACATGCCAGAATGCAGTTGCTGGTGCAATTTGTCATTCTATGGCCAAACAAATAATCTGTGATCAAATAAGAGTTCTCTCCTTCACTATTTCCTTTGGATGGAGATTTTCTCCACACTCTACTATTCTTCAAGTTTACCCTTACAGAATAGTTCCTCTTCAGAACTAAAGTTTCCATTTGTAACCATTTCTCAGAAATAAAGCAGGTTGTACTTCTAGCACACTGTTCTTCTACATTACACAGGATTATAAATATTAATTCAACAATTCATCTGTTAAACAGACATATGATCTGTACATTGGATTAAAATAGAGATGAATGCCAATTTCAGATATGAGTATTTATAGGTTAAAGCTTTTAACAACAAAATTTAACTAACAAAAATGGGCATGGCTCATCAATAGAAATTTGTATACATCCTATCATAAAGATTTCCTGCAGCAATGAAGCACATATCCTTGCCCAGCATTAATATTTGTAAACCCTGAGTTCTTTCATCAGTCTTTAAAAGTGTGTTTTGTGTGTGTGTGCGTCTCACAAAAATATATTCACTGTAATACATAAAAGTTTTGTTGCATTCACCAATAAATGGTTTAGAGTATTATTTTTAATATTATCTCTAGGTGGCAGCAAGAGGTCTTAAATACCGAATATTACTGTTGCACACCAAAGCCTTTTGTCCTAGATACTGTCTAACCCTCCCTTGGGGCAGAGAAGAGACCCATTTTATTTCTTTAAAAATATTTCTTTGAAGTGTACATTCATAATGCATTAAAATGGACAAGGTATTCTAAGCACATAGTTTGAGAAAAGTTGTATTTCCCAGGATAATATAGAGAATCACATAAACACAAAGAAATTAGAAATGAAAGTGAAGTTTGTTGAAAACTGAAAAGAAATGTGAAAAGACTGGGAAAATATTTTCCCAAGATTAGAATTTTATGTTGTCTGTTTTCTTAAACAATGAGGCAATATATGCTTTTTTTTCTTGCATTTTTCTCTGTAATGTTTTCAGAAGTGGTTTTCCATTGCCTCCTTGCTAGGGCTGAAAGTAATTGGTCCAAGGTCAATCAGCTGGCTCTGTGTATAAAGTGGGACTAGAGCTTCCGGTCTCCCCGTTTCTAGCCTGAACTACTACATCAAATTGGGTCTCTTATAATGCTATATAATGGCTAAAGTTGTAAGGCTTCTGCCAGGCAGCCATTCATGTAAACAAATATCCAGCAGTAGTCCAAACTAGTGAGTATAGTGTCAGGAGGAAGGATGAGGTCAGAACACTCATGCCTTTACTCATATACTGATTCAATGTCTAAAAGTGATTTTAAAGAAAATGAAAGGACCGGTGAAAGAGCAGTTTCACATCCTGCCCTCCCCATTTCCTCTGTCAGCTGAAATCTATCCAATTCTCAACAACTGCTCTGAGGAAATATGTGTTCCTATCTTTTACCTTTCTACTGAAAATAGTTGCCTTGCCATCCTATTGCAGAACTACCCTACTCTTTATCCCATCATCTAATACAGTATTTCTCAACCTGGTTAAATTTAAGAAGGGTGGATCTCATCTCAAAACCCAGAATTTCTCTAGTCTGCATGTTGACTGGGAAATTCTGGGAGTTGAAGCCCAAATTTGTTAAAAGTTGCCAAAGTTGAAAAACTCTGATCAAATGCCATCCAGGGAACTCTGAAAGTCTACTGTACAAAGCCGACAATGAATCTAAACGGACTAATAGTTTGCAATCACTTCTTCACATGATGATTATTCAAGGTGGTCTGCTATAAGCTTCTCACAGTATAGCTGTAACAAATTATGAATTTATGGGACAGGAGGAAAATATATACATTTTAGCTATTCATAAACCTGCAGTGATGTAAGACAGATATTTGTTTAAAAACATTAATGTCATACCCTAGCTGAATCTAAGGGAACACTTTTATTTCAAATGAAAAAAGGTTTACATATATGTTTATACATAGCTAAGAAGTTGGCAGTAGCCTTAAGCATTATTAATCTGCAAATTTTCTAAATTTAATAATACAATCTGCACTGCTACTATTTACTTACTTACTTACTTATTTATATTTTATTTCTTAACTGCCCATTTAACTTGAAGATGGGGTCTGGGAAGTATATAACTTAATCAATAAGATTAAAAGGTCTATGCAGAAATTTGGATTAGAAAGGAAACAGATTTTTGGAAGTGTGCATGGATGCACACATGGTGACCACCCTAAACTAAACATGTCATTTTCTTCTATGCAAGCCCAAGAAAAGATGCAGGTTCTTTAAGGACTAGCTGTCAGGCATTAGGAGCCATCTGTGTCCCAATTATTATTTTCCCCTATGAAACTAGATTGCTGTAGTGGCCTAAAATAAATACACACACAGCACATGAAACCACACACATTCATTAAAATGAAAGCAGATTGTCCTTAATTTTTAAAGGTTTGTTTTTTAAGGAAACAATTATGTCTGCTCAAACCTATTTTTCCTGCATCAAGATGTTTTCCAGAGGGGAATAAACTATCCTTTCTTTAACCTTTGCAAGAGTTGAAAGAGCAGTCAAAACAATATATTTTTGCCTTTTTGTTTTATCTACTTCTGCTTTGTTTAAAAAAAACAAAGCAGAAGTCGGTAAAACAAAAAGGCAAAGTTTCTTCTATTTCATATATGGTGTCATTTCTATTTCTGTTTTTAGCAACAGTTGACATCTTTCTTTGTTCATTAGGCACACAGCTTCTATTCACAGAAGACAAATTCTCATTTGGGATTGAGATTAAAAAATAAAGCCTCAATTATGCATAAAACTTGCTTTTCTCTCCAATTAGTTCACTATACTATAGGAACCTCACAGAATGCCTGTCCCAAGTCTTTTGGGTCTAAGCATGAGATTGCAAACAAAGCCTTTTTAAAAGCTGTACAAATTGATTGATTTAAAAAACAGCAAAAGTATTAGCTGATCTTTGATAATCTTGGAAAATTAAATAAGAGTCTAATCTGGTTTAGTACAAGCTAAATTGTAAAGTTAAAAAGTACATGTAAGGCATTGGCAAAATTATTTCCATATAGCTGTCAAGGAAACAGGATCAATATATCCATGAAGTCATCAGATTGCTGATTTCATCTTTACCTTCAAAGCATTACTAATATATAAATACCGTCCATGTCTAGTCATCAGTTCCAGGAAGGCAACCTACCTCCCAAATAACATATTTTGCTATATCAATTAACATAAAGTGAAAACCAACTTTATTAAATAATATGGAAATCCATCAGAGACTATTGCTATTATTTCCTTCACTTAGCCCTGAACTTATTGTTACGATGGTTCTCCTCCTTTCTCTCCGACCGGTTGCAATTCGTGTTGGCAGGGGGGCAGAGGTCAACCTCGAGGCCGCTCGTTTGTGGTGTGCCGCAGGGGTCGGTTCTCTCGCCCCTCCTGTTCAACATTTATGTGAAGCCGCTGAGTGAGATCATCCGTGGTTTTGGGGTGAGATACCACCAGTACGCTGATGACACCCAGCTGTACATCTCCACCCCAGGCCACCCCAACGATGCCCTTGAAGTGATGTCCCAGTGCCTGGAGGCTGTGCGCATCTGGATGGGGAGGAACAGGCTCAAGCTCAACCCTTCCAAGACTGAGTGGCTGTGGCTCGCGGCATCCCGATATAGTCAGTTGACTCCAACACTGACTATTGGGGGCGAGTCTTTGGCCCCTACGGAGAGGGCTCGCAATCTGGGAGTCCTCCTGGATATGCAGCTGTCCTTGGAGGAACATCTGACGGCTGTAACCAGGGGGACCTTCTGTCAGGTTCGCCTGATTTGCCAGTTGTGGCCCTTTCTTGATCGGGATTCCCTGTGCACAGTCACGCCCTCGTCACATCTCACCTAGACTACTGTAACGCTCTCTACAGGCTCCCCTTGAAGAGTACTCGGAGGCTCCAACTGGTCCAGAACGCAGCCGCCGGGTAGTGACGGGAGCAGCATGGCGCTCCCACATAACACTGCTCCTGCGCAAGCTGCACTGGCTTCCGGTGGTCTTCCGGGTGCGCTTCAAAGTTTTGGCTATCACCTTTAAAGCGCTCCATGGCATAGGGCCTAGTTATCTTCGAGACCGCCTGCTGCTACCGATGACCTCCCATCGACCCGTGCGCTCCCACAGAGAGGACCTCCTCAGGGTGCCATCAGCCAAACAATGTAGGCTGGTGACCCTCAGGGGGAGAGCCTTCTCTGTGGGGGCCCTACCCTCTGGAATCAACTGCCCCCAGAGATGAGGAGAATCCAAGACCTTGGTGCCCTTCCACCGTGCCCTTAAAACCTTTTCCAGCAAGCCAGGCTGGCTTAAAAAAAAAAATTAAATGTTTTAATTGGTTTGTCACCTTTTAAATCATGGGGCCAAATTTATATATATTTTTAATTGTTTATATTTTTATCTCTGGCTATACATCGCCCTGGGTCCTCAGGGAGAAGGGCGGTATATCAGTATGAAAATAAATAAATAAATAAATAAATAAAACTGCTGACAAGCAAGAAAATTAGTTCTTGCCACCAGGTGTCCCCAAGCTGTACTGAGGATATAAATCCAACAGGAGCTGAGGTCCTAATCCATATGTAGTGTGCCAAGTGAAGAAGATTAAGAAAATTGCTACAAAAGCATTGCTTCTTGTACCTAAGGAAAGTGATATGTAAAAATTTAAACTCACTGGTTGTAAAGAGTCCTCTTGCCTCCTGCTTTGGCTCTGACGACTGATGAAGGACCTTGTTGACCCCTTATAATGATTCAGCAAGCAGATGATCACTACTATCATAACAGTTATCACCACTATGATGATGATAATCTGAATAAACTCTAGTTCCGCTGTAAGGAAAAGAAAAAAGATATAATTTAAAGCCAGAAACAAGAAACAGCACTTAACAAAACTCCAATAAATTTTCCAATACATATAAATTGCACAATGTGTCAAAGAAAAAAATATATTCTGCGCAGTAATGAAAATATTCCCAAAATGCAGAAGAAAAGTAATAGTTTATGGACAGTTAAGTACTAAATAGCACTGAAATAGCAGAGATGAATTGTTTATGTCTTCAGTATTGAGATTTGCTCCTCTTCAAAAGTCAATCCCCACCATGCTTTGAGTTTTGATCTGTAATAGTACACATCTTACAATTCAATGTAATCATGCCTTCTTTTAGAAATGATTTCATCAAGTTAGGGTAATTAATGAAACAGACCTAGATTAAACATATAATAAAAAGATAAAAAAGCTTAACTGTAGTGGGATAATTCTTGTAACATCTAACCTGTTTCCCCCAAAATAACACATCCCCTGATAATAAGCCCAATCGGGCTTTTGAGCGCGTGGCAAAAAGGCCAAGCGCTTATTTCAGGGTTCAAAAAAATATAAGACAGGGTCTTATTTTCGGGGAAACATGGTACATACACAATTCTTATTGCATTTAGAAAGTATATAGTAAGCATACTCAGAGTAAGCCAATAATAGGACTGTGTGAAAACATATCCTTTAAGACAGAAAGAAAGAGGCAGATATTAAAATACTATTTATTATTGCAACAGGTCATATACCTCATGCTATGTAAAGAGATAGCAAAAGTGGCCAAAACTGATACACTCTCATGCTGTTTTGTTAAGTTGTACCTTTTTAAAATATTCTATAAAGCAAAGAAACACAATTTTCACACAAATGTTTCCACAAATAGTTCTAAGGATTCTCCTCTGGCTATGTAAAAATATTTATTAATCATATTTCTATAAAAATATGCTAAGTATTACATATTAGTAACTAAAAAAAGAACAGATCATAGAAGAAAACCATTCTAACATTCTACTATTATTATTGCTATTATACGTGCAACTAGCTATTCCTGCTATCATTTTATAATGGAATTAATAACTAGAAGGATTTGGTTCAAGAAAAACAAATCCTTAATGTGCACTGCCCTTATTAAAGGCAATAACCACCAAAATGATCAGAGATTGCCTTTGCTTGATTTGTTTTGTTTTGTTATTTCAGTGAAACCATGGTGATGAGATATTAACCTAGAAAGTCACTGTGGTTTTTCAAAGTCACAATGCCCCTAAAAAAAGACTTTAAGATTTAAAAAAAATGCCCCTGGGCATTATAAATGTTTTCCTTTTAGAAGACATAATTGCTTTACACGCCTTGGATTCAATTACAGCATCAATTAAAATGATGGCACTTTGGGACAAACGTCGCATCATTAATCTTGAAGAATCACACCTTTAGCTGTTAAAATTAACAGAAAAAAGCACATCAATGACTGATAATGTAGTTGTTCATATGTGTAAGAACTCTTCAAAATTCAAGCCTTTGTTTGCCCACATATAGACTAGAATTCAGCCACTTTTCAACCAAAACATGCCTTTGACCATTGCCAAAATACTCTGTAACGAAAACAGTTACAGGCAAAATGCACAATTTTGGTAACATGTTAAATATTATAATCTCTTGCAATAGATTCTGTGATTCATAAATATCTTCAGTTTCTCAAGAGGAATGTCTAATTTAAATGCAAAACATTCAAATTAATTCTAAAAATAATTATAAAAAAGTACAGAGAGTGTATCTGCATTTCTTTTCTTGTAAATTGGGATTGGTAAATGTAAAACACAGTGAAGTATTTTTTTTTTCATTCAGAATTGCTTCTAATAATTTGGTAAAGAATAAGAATTAACATCTTTAAAAAGTATTGGTCAACATCCTCTCTATTAATAGTGAAAGGTATAAATGGGTTAGGACTGAAATGTTGAAAATGTTAAACCTATCAACATTTTCAATAAGGGCACATGTTCTAAGTCACATTTCTTAAATAGACTACACAGTGCAGATCATATTTCCCTATATATTGTCAGTTATTTACACACTTAACGCAACTTTATGTACAGTTTGAAGAAAAATACACTAATCATTTATCCTTTTCTGCTTTACAAGCTACTTTCTCACAATAATCTGTATTAGCTAGATACAATTTTAATCCAGCCAATTACAGAGCTCTATTGCTTTGTTCAAGAACATTATATGCAACTTTTATTTTTCTACAGATCCTTATACTTTTAATTAGTGACAGGAAGGTAGAAAATGTTCGCTTTGATTCTGTATTCTGTAAGCTCTCACTCTGCCATAAGACAAGTTTCAGTTTTAAAAGCAACTATCTCTGAACTAAGGGATTTCCGAAAATTAACTAATTTAAAGGCCCATAACCCAACAGTTGAGCCAACTGCATTATTGTGAAACAGACATGAATAATTTTAATGTAGTTAATTTAGCTTTCCTAGAAATACAGTGATAGATGGAATACCATTACTTCTGCATCTGCCAAATGTGTAGCTTTCTAAACTAAATCAAGAGCTCTGAATATTTTTACAAAAGAGCATTTCCTCTTTTTACAAGAAAGCATTTCCTCTTTTTGTCTGAACATTACCATGATACACAAAAACTTATTTAATTGCAAGTGCGAGAAGGGGGGAAGAGAATCTCTAGCCCGGAAATTTGGGTTACAAAATAATTGGTTTTCCAAATTCTATTTTCCAAATTATAAAGAGATGCTTTTGTCCTTTCTCTCCTTTTTTCTTATCAAACTCAAGATGAACCATTCAGTAAGGAAACATCAAGCTTAAGTGTCAAAACTTATTGATTGTGAATAATTCTTCATGAAGGCAACAATGTTAGAAAAGACTTGCACATTTGCAAAGATTTGCTAAAATATCTTGTGGCCTTTGGGGGGGGGGGGGGGAGAAAGTGAAGCTGAAAATAAAAAAGGAAATAAAAGGAAGGCCAAAGATACAAATCAAGATAATTCTTGTAGATAACCGTTTTGATGTTACTCTAATACATTTTTGTACTGCTCGTTGGTCTATAATAAATATAAATCCTTGATATACATAGGCATTGTCACCTATAGGCATGCATTAAAGAGGAAGCAGTTGTTGTTGTTGTTATTTATTTATTCATTCATTCAACTGCCGTTACTGTAAACAGGGACGACTAAAACGATTCATCCTTCCCTCCAGACAGTCTGGGAAAGCTCTCCCATGGGTTCCTTGCCGACGGCCATACAGTCTGGCTTTAATGCCCAGTTAAGTAAGCCCAAGGCGTAAGGAGAGGCCACATTGCCCATTTCTGAATTAGGGGCCCAGATGGGGATACCCTGTCGTTGCCCAGACATATGCCCAGAACTACAGAGAGAAATAATTACCGGACGGAAGGTAGCATCGAGGCACCAGGACAATTAAAAGCAGCCTTTCAGAAGAAATTTCAAAGCGAGAAAAGAGCGAGGGGGGTTTGCTGGAATACCTCTGTGAAAAAGCAGGTCTTTCAACCGAGCATCTTTCAAAGTGGTAGCGTTAAGCTCCTCGGCGGGCATCCTCGGGCTCTTCTCCGCTCGAGTGGGAGCCCCGCTGCGAGCAGAGGAGCATCGCTTCGGACTTCTTCTTCTTCAAGCTATGCTCGGCCGGACTCCCTTTGCTCGCTTAGGCAGCGGCGGCTCTCCCGCCTTCCAGACGACGGCAACGCCAGACGCTAGTCGGCCGAGCTGCTTCGAAGCGCAGGGTTGCCGAGAGCCGCTGGCCCGGAGGAGAGCCAGGGCCCCGAATGGGGAACCAGGGAAGGAAGGCGGAGAGGAAGAAATGCTTCTCGGGGGCCTTTCATGCTTCCCGGACGGAGGCGGAGCCCTCGAGACGCCTCTCGACCGCCCTAAAAGCCACCAACCGCGGGGCCAAAGTCCCCGCCGGCAAGACTAGGCAACAACCGACCGAGGCGCCGTCCCCTCAACGAGCTCGCCGGGAAATAAACCGCGCGTTCCTCGAATTAAGAGCCACCCGGTCGGACAAGGCTGGAGAAGGGAAGGGAGGGGAGGGGGGAGTTGAGTAAGGAGCGAGGGGAAAGGAAGGCGAAGGCGACGCCGCTCTTACCAACTTCCCGCCCGCGACCGCCTCGGCTGCTTTCGCCCAAAACCCAGCGGAGACTTGGCGAGCTTCTTTTTACCTTCCGCCTTTCTCCTCCAACGCGACGTGCGTCACTCCGAGCCCCCGGGGCAGCGCCGGGATCGCAGGAGCCGCTCTAGGAAGAGCCTTGGCGGGACTCCCTCCCCGCTCTCTGGCTATTGGGAAATGCCTGCACGTGTCCTCCGCCGCCGGCTGGGCGGCGCGCGGCTGAAGCCCCGTCGCTCCCAGCAGCTGCCGTTCGTTGCTAAGGCGAAGATCGCGGCAACCTTCCGTCGGTCCCGTCGCCCGGCCGCCGGCCGGTTTCTGTACGAAGCGCTTTTGGGAGCTTAAAAAAGGAGAGTTTGGCTGTCTGCCAAGCTTTGAGGCAATCGTTTTGCCTTCCCAGCTTTTCAAAAAAAAAAGGGGGGGTCTAATAGACGCAAGTGTGTTTCGGTGGAATTGTGAATAAAATGTATAAATCTGCCTACCTACGTATTCCACTCTCCAATGGTCACGACTTCTGTATGTAATTATATATAGTCCTCTCTGGATCATGGACTCACATGTAATGACAGCCTAAGCCATTAAAAGTGGAACAGCCTAATTTAAACCCCGTTTAGCAGCAGATAAATGATTTGGATTCAAACACCTAATCAAGACACACAGCTGCCTTTTTTCTTAGTATAATCTAACACAACTTGTGCCAAGTTCTTAGGGAAAAAAAGCAGCATAGCTATATAATACTCCCTGTTCGGGAAAATATAGTAAAAGGTTTGGCACCATAGGCTTTTCTCCTACAATGTCAAAAAGAATAGTTTTGAATAAGCACAGGTGGAATTAAAACAACATACTGTCTTTTACAAGAGAGGAAAAGTGGAAAAATTATCCTATAGGAGGGTCTGAGAGATTTGTAACACACTACCACAGCACCACATCCATCTTTTTAAAAGCATACTGTTGTTTATTTATTTAGCTTTGTGAGATTGATCTCTTATCAAGTTGGGGAGAGGTGGAGAGAGTTGAATAGAAAGAATTTTTGAATCACAGACTTTTCAAGTATTCAAACAGGCAGTAGCATTATTGAAATCATTTTTTCCTCGTTATATTACCCTTTAATCATCAGATAGCTAACATACATTATAAGGGGCCAAGCCAGTGGTGGGTTGCCCCCGGTTCAGATCGGTTCACAAGAACTGGTAGTAAAACCGGCCGGAGGCTCCGCCCACCACTCCAGATGTCATCATAGGCTATCTCTGCATGCGATTCCGTTGTGAACCGGTAGTAGAGGTAAGTAGAACCCACCCCTGGACCAAGCCCCTATAGATTAGACTTATGTGGTGTCATCAGGAACTACCAAGGGATTATCCTATTGCAGGAAGGGGTCCAGGATATGAAGATCACGTGATGTGTGACTCCAGCCACACTAGCACATGTCCCCTTAGGCATTCATACATCGCAGGCAAAGTGAGCCCTGAAAGAACAACTGTCTGTCTGTCGGTGTTGTATACTGAGCATGATCTATGGGAGCGCCTCCTAGAGAAATGGTATTAATTGTTCTGGGCTGTAATTGGAGGAGCAGGTGGGTCAGCCCGTGATTGGTTACCTATGTTTGACAGTAGTATGTAAGAAGTGTCAGAGCCAGTTCCATTCGTTCTTTTATGTATTCAAGTGTTCTCAGCTGTTGTGTGTTCCGCTATTAAAGAGAGTTACCTCAGAAATGTCAATCTGGTTTCTTGATCGTTATTGAAGCGATACTTACCAGTCTGTCTGTCTGTCTTTCTCTCTCACACACACACATATGCGTGCGCGCGCACACACACACACACACACACACACACACCAGGGGTGGGTTCTACTTACCTTTACTACCGGTTCGCAACGGGAGCGCACGTGTGCAGATCACCAAATATGATGTCAGGGCGGGTGGGCGGAGCCTTTTTACTACCGGTTCTCAAGAACCGGACAGAACTGGAAGCAACCCACAACTGACACATACCTACTATATACAAATTTCTCCTACTTTCCACTTGATCATTCTGGACATTAATTTCCATCTACTGTTCTTTAAATTCTGTACATACCACATGAAAAAAAGTTTTGGCAGTTGTAGGGAAACGAACTGAATCTATCAGTGTCTTATCTTGTCTTTTCTCTTCTCTTCTTATGACCAGGGGAAATGGAAGTCAGATGAGGTTATAAAAATATTTTTTACTTTTCAAAATTTATAATGTTTTAATGGGGTGTAGTATGAGGCCTAGTCAGGTGCCAAGGAATGTCTCGAGGGGTCCCGAGTCTTGCAAACACATTACAGTTGATTCCAGGGTTAGATAAACAAAAGATGATAAGGAAACATTTAAAAAAGAAATAGAAATAAATGTGACTGTTCCTCTTTTTATCATTTCAAATAATATTTTAGTTTTAATGTGATTAGGTGTGAGCAAGTAAACAGATGGCACCAGCTTGAAGATTAGAAACAGAAGCCAGAAGAAATAAGTTTGGAGGAAGGATTTAAAATGAAAGTCATGTTTAGGCATCTATATTAACTCAGCATTAAAGCTTCTTTAAAAAATGATATTATTAATAACTACTTTAAAAACTTAACATAATTTTTTAAAAAATCATCTTTCCAAGGCTTGACTTAAAATCTCATTTCATAGATAAACACAGCTGTGCTTGATCCACACCATCCACATGGATCCACCCACAGGCTATATTCTTCCATGAAATGCCTCATCTGGCTGAGGCCATTATGCTTTGCAGAAAGAATGAACCCCACCCTTTCAAAAGCTATTTTAAGATTAAGACTGAGATGTATCCACAGGGGCATGGAAGATCCAAGTTTTAAAATCCTATTTTATCCACAAATAGCCTTCACTTTTAGAACAATTTACTTCATTTATAAATACAGAAATGAAAAAGAAGTTCTACTTACTATCTGTCAGAATTAGTAAAATTTAATTTGTAAATTTATACTGAAAAGTTCTAGCTTTGCAAATGAGAATAATACGCATGCACTCCATGTTTTCAAACTTCACAATAATGTTGATATATATGTGGATTGGAATTACTTTGAAAAAAAATCTGTACAACACATGTTGTCAGCCTGATTTCCTTGGAAGGTTATACCATATATGGCAGCCTTTGTCCGTGCAACAACCAAACTAAGAGAGTGGACATAGTCAAAGACAGATGGAGAAGCAATCTATCTGAGAAGTGTTAGTGTGTAATCTCAAAGATTACAGATGCTAAATTTTTTACTAAAGGCAGTATATACTGTATTAAATGTTTACATAAAACATTTGTTTAAAATAAAGAAGTACAAACAGTCTACATCTAAATATGCTATTAGAATTGTGAAAACATACTGAGAATATTTTAGATTCCTGACATGGGCCTAAAGCTACAACGCAGTTACACATTTTCTATTCACTATTGCCTCCCCAACATGAATATTTTTCTCTTTAGAATTGAAATAAATGTACAAGTACCGGTAGTCCTCAACTTACAACAGTTTGTTTAATGATTTCAAAGTTACAATGGCACTGAAAAAAGTGACTTATGACCATTTTTCACATGACTATTTCAGGATGGTCATGTGATCAAAATTCAGATGCATATTTATGATAGTTGCAGTATCCTGGGGTCATGTGATCAACTTTTGCAATTTCCTGACAAGCAAAGTCAATGGGGAAGCTAGATTCACTTAACAACCATGTTACTAACTTAATAACTGCAATGATTCATTTTACAATTGTGGCAAGAAAGGTCATAAAATGGGGCAAAGCTCACTTAACAAATGTCTCATTTAGCAACTTAAATTTTGAGCTCAATTGTGGTCATAAGTTGAGGATTACCTGTACTGAAGAAACAGTACAAAAATACTTGTTACAAAGCATTATTTTCCTAATGCAATAGCTTGAATTCTTTCTAACTAAAACATTTTTAGATTTATGAGGAAAAGTTGCTGCACATCTATCAGATAATTGCCACAGAACTATCTCCCTAGATAACATGCCAAAACATCCAACTCTCCAAATACAAAAAACAGATTTCAGTACTTTTGAAACAAGACTGTCACACAGAATATATTTTCTTGCTCTCTAAATCTAGTGTTCATTTGTCAGTATTCTCCGTGTTCCTCAAGATAATAAAGGACCAGCTACTTACATCATAATGGGGGGGGGGGGGGTTCCATTTTGAAGCTGTTATCTCTATGTGAATTATTTTTTGGAACATTCCTCTATACCCTCATAAGTTAAACACTACCAATTTAACAGAAAAAAGGAAACTTCATATCGGAATCAACAACAAATGTGTGCCCTTAGATGCTACATCATTGCATACACACAAACCTACATTCTTCATGGAGAAACACAGTATCAGTGAAAGAATAGATCAAAAATTGCACAATATCAAACATTAGGGTATTTCCTAGAAGAGTGTTTCCTAGAAAAAGCAGTATCATATCTTAAATTCTAATCTAGACTGTGGAACAAGCTAAGGGAGGAATGAAAGAGGTCTATTTTTAAAACATAAAATGGATCCTGAAGCTTAATTCACAAGAGATGAAATGAAGAGGTACTATGTCATGGATCAGAGTGCCTTTTTGCCTTTTGTGATTAATTTAACAATCTGTCTTTTACCTATGATGCCTTCCATAGGATAGTGGACTTGGTTGATTTCAGCAATGTAAAAGATTGTTAATACTTGGATGGGAAATTCTAGGGCTACGGGATGGATGGGAAGTTAAAAGCAACAATGTGGCAGAAAAAGGTGGTGGCAAACAGCATTTCCATAATACAACCAAGAAAAACTGCATGGATGCAATCATTAGAGTCAAGCTGGCCTACACTTTCAAGGTTGATTTTCTTCCTTTTGATTTCTTTTCCTCCCGTCACAGATGAGAAAAGAGCATAAATACAAAAATAAAAATAAAAAATCCAAACTAGCCTTGAAGCATTAAAGTTAAAAACAACTGAAACTCAGTTTAGATTTATGTAAGCAATACAAGACAAGGAATCTGTAATATTGTATTATTCAAAGAAAGTGAAATTTCTGATAAGCAAGATTTATCTAGAATATTTTGTGAGAAACACATATTTCACCCTCCAAACAAGCAGACTTTTCCCATCAAGATTAGAAAGTTATTGTTAAGTGACAAATAAGATTAAAGTTGGCATCTTTAGGGAATCATGCTTTGCAAATGTTTCCTGTAGAATATCACCTTATTTCTTTAAACAAAACTTGTCTTTTATTTATTTTATTTATTGATCAAATTTTAAAACTGCTCATCTCCCTGACAGAGAGATTCTGGGCAAATAAAATATCAAACCATAAAAACAATATATAAAATTTAAAAGGCAAGGATGAATTAACCATCAGAGTGAAAGTTGATTTAAAAAGTAGGAAGAGGGTGCCAACCAGCGTCATGGCTTCATGTTTGTATGAGCAAGAGTATTTATACCTTTCTAGAAGACCAGGAGAGTGGAGGGCCCGCCTCACTCCAGGGGATGAATGTCCCACAGGGTGGAGACAAGGACAGAAAAGGTTCTTTTCTTGGACCCTTCCAGTCAGAATTCTTTAGCTGAAGGGGTCCACAACATGCCTTCCTTACCTGATTAGATAAGAAGGACTGATGTAATGAGATAAAGACAATTCCATGGATATATGTAATAGAAAATGTATTAGGTTTTAAACTTTGTTATAGTTTCATACTCCATTCCTGGAATACAAAATAATGCAATTATACCGCTTTATTTTAAATAAATGCCTTTTAAAAAGTTAATTTTCTTGCCCTTTATATAGGACTTAAGGCCTGAAACATGTTGATCTGTACAGCAATTGTTTCTCACTCATGCCAGGGATCACCTCTCCTTATGTTTTTGATTTCCTTGGAGGAAGGGTGTGACAGAAATGTAATAAACAGATTAAAATATGAGTAAGGCATTTCTCACTGCAGATTAATACAGCATAATAGAGAAAAAAGGGAATGTGTAGCCTGGCTTGGGATAATTGATTCAGGTTTTTTTTCATGTGAGACAATCCCTAAATGCCAGATTGGGCAAGAATAAAAATTCTGTGTAGGCAACTGTAATGTTAAACATTAGTTTAGAATTACTTTCAATTCAGTTACTGGCTAATTCAGTCATTCTTTTGATTTCTTTATAACCCTTAACCAGAATGGCCCAAATGATTTCCTCCTTTTACAGGAATCAGATATCTTTGCATTATGGCTACTTGGTGAGATGAGCTAATATCTTTGGCTACGCCAGACTTCCTCATGAAGTAACAGGAAAAACCACACATGCCAAACCAGTCAACAAAAAAGACTGGAAATAAAACTGTTAATTGAGCAGGTGCCTTTAGTACACAGCACTCCTTTTTTTATATATATTTCTGTGATGTGGGTTCATCTGGAGTATGGATGTGTGTCAACTTGTGGAGGAGCATGCCTTAAGACAGAGGAACTGAACAGCCAGGTGTGCCTTATAATAGCTCTTTGATCTACAGCCAGTTTTTCTGTAGTATTAAGCCTATGTCTGAACTATAGCACGTTAAAGTATAAGTGAAGGGGTACTCTGAACTATTCCATAATGCAAAGAACAAGAAGGGGGGAAAATGCCAACCCACAAATTTTACTATATGTGTCACAGATAAAAATAGATGTATATCCCACCTTGATTTTGTACAATTTAATAATGGTCCTGCTTTTATTTTGTTCTAAAACAGCAGCCCTGAGAGGTGACCCTGGACTGAAAGAAAGTGACTGGTCAAAGTTACCCATCCAGGTTTTTATGCTTAAAGGAGAATTATAACTCACACTGACCTCGAGTGACAATGTTTATAAAACACTATGGTTGTAATTAGTTCTGCAAAACTTCATTGGAATTCTTAAGGGCTGCTGAGACTTATCAAAATAATGCTTCTATCTTTTAGAACTTTCCTGATGATATCTGTATATGGATCATGTAGTTGTCTTTGCAGCAACTTTGAAGTCTATAATAATATCATTCAATCTGACACAGTTTTCACTGTGCTGTTGTTTAATTTACAGAAAAATATTAATTCATACAAACCCAGCAACAATGTTTATCTACGTATTCAGCGGACAGACTTTACCATTTACCGTATATACTTGTGTATAAGCCGACCCGCATATAAGCCGACCCCCCCCCCCCAATTTTACCCTCCAAAACTGGGAAAACTTGTTGACTCGCGTATAAGCTGGGGGTGGAAAATGCAGCGGCTACTGGTAAATTTCAAAATAAAAAAAGACTGGTCAAAAGTGCAAGGACCTGTCAGAAATCAC
The DNA here is from genome assembly GCA_012654045.1 of Ptyas mucosa. Taxonomy (NCBI): domain Eukaryota; kingdom Metazoa; phylum Chordata; class Lepidosauria; order Squamata; family Colubridae; genus Ptyas; species Ptyas mucosa. The sequence continues at coordinate 18,657,714 of WNWU01000003.1, forward strand.
TTTTTTCAGCCCTCTGTGTAGTCCTTTTGTGCATATGGACTACTCAGAGGGCTGAAAAAGTAATTTTTGACTGGTCCTTGCACTTGTGACCAGTCCTCGAACTTACGACTGTCCTCACATTTTACGTTTTTGCCCTATCTTGTCACCATGGTGAAGAGAAGCAGTTGTGAAATGAGTGACATGGTTTTAAGAATGCTGCACAGGCATAAATGTGAGGATGGTCATAAGTGTGAGGACCAGTCAGAAGTTCGAGGACTGGTCACAAGTGTGAGGACCAGTCAAAAATAACTTTTTCAGCCCTCTGAGTAGTCCATGTGCACAAAAGGACTACTCAAAGGGCTGAAAAAAGTGATTTCTGACAGGTCCTCGCACTTTTGACTGGTCTTCGCACTTATGACTGGTCATCATTTATGCCCATTGTAGCATTCTTAAAAACGGTGTCACTCATTTCACAACTGCTTCTCTTCACCATGGTGACAAGATAGGGCCAAAACGTGAGGACAGTCGTAAGTTCAAGGACTGGTCACAAGTGCAAGGACCAGTCAAAAATAACTTTTTGAGCCCTCTGAGTAGTCCATGTGCATAAAAGGAGAGGGAGGAAGAGAGGAGGAGAAGAAGAAAGGAAGAGGAAGTAGGGAGGAGAAGGAGGGGGGAAGAGAAAGTAAGAAGGAAAGAAAAGAGGTGGTAGGTTGGAGGAGAAAGATTGCTGTACAATAAAAAAGATGAAAGGGAAGAAAACCAACCCCAAACACATATAAAGATATTAAGATAAAGAATGAATTGTTAAACTTTAAAGAATAAAAGAGAACAAATATGAATAAATAGCAATAATTAGAAACACACATACAAACATACAATGTATTTTCTTTGAATATTGAATATTCCAATTATTTCCATGCAATCCAATTTGTTACAAATCAATTAATTATATTTACCAATAATAATAAACCAAATAATTTCCCCCAATATTCTTCCAAACCACAACTTAACCATTTCTGCTTTCAACACAATATACAATTAATAATATCTCAATTATTACAATTCCCTATTTAAATAGAACTTTTTTTCTTTTGTGTTTTAAAATCTTGAACTCCCCTCTTTTGCCATTTGCCATAAATTTCCCATTGTTTGCACCAACCTTTTTTGATGAGGAAAAAGAAATCAAATCTGCCTTAGCAAACAGCAAAGCCAACAAGCTGTTTTAGTTTCACTTTGGGTTTCAGCAGAAGGAGGAAAAAAAATGTGCTCTTTGCAGCAGGCACCTTTTTTAAAAAAATGTGCTCTTTGCAACAGGCACCTTTTTGCAGCCGGCACTTCTTCTCATTTTCTTCTCATTTGTTTTCTTTTAATCCTGATCAGCTGTAGGGGGGGCCTTTGAAGCCCTGTGGCAAGAATTTAAAGTTTTTTTTTTCCTCTAGCCATCAGCTGGAACTCAGGAGGCAGTCCCAATAGATTGGGAATGGGCAGGGTAAGCAAACCCCGTTCTCCTGCTGTTCCCTAGCTTGCAGGGAAAAAGTCATTTTTTTCGTGACCCGCGTATAAGCCGAGGGGGCGTTTTTCAGGCTGAAAAACTCGGCTTATACGCGAGTATATACGGTAAGTAAAAACTAGACTTAGCATTTCAAGATGTTGGCAACGTATTTTATGCAAGCATTTTTGTACTTATTTATTTTGATGAACAGCACAGTTGATCATGACTGAATATCAAGCATGAATCCTCTAATTCTGTTTAAGAAGTAGTGACAGTGCTTAGGAGTTTCTTCCATTAATTATCAAAAGAAGACTTCATCCTTATTCTTTTCTTTCCATTCAAGCAGTAACAAAAAAGATGCATTAGAGATCTGCATTAAAAATCTGAGACAGCACCTCATTTATTATCTATCCATAGAGATAGCTAAAAGTGAATAACAAAGACAGAATTAGCAGGGGTGCCACCATTCCAGCATCTCTGCAATGCACGTATTTTATTCTTTCTTGACATAAAAACTAAAAGCCATGTTGTTGAAATATATGTCACTAAACAAACCATTAACAGCATTTTACTTACAAAAGGAGTATTCACTTTTCTTCTACAATTAGTCCCTTTGGGGTTACAGTGTAGCTCATAATAGGTAAAATATTCACTTGCTTAAACTGAATTGTTAGCAAGTCATCCAGCACAGATGGTGAAAGAGAAACAGGATGTAGAGCAGAGGCGGGTTTCAAAACCCATCGCTACCGGTTCGTTCGTGGGTGGGCGCTCACTCACTCGCTCATGCGAACACAGAAGGGTTCCAGGCGGGTGGGCAGAGCCTCCCGCTGCCGCCATTACCGGTTTGTCCGATCCAGGGCGAACCGGTAGCAACCCACCACTGATGTAGTATACTAAGGAACTGTAGATAGTATGGGCTTCTAAGATGACTTGTCCTAAATAGAAATATCATAATGACATTGTGAGGTTGGAACATCAGATTTTGTAATTTTTCTCAAATAGTATTCACTTGATGCTAACACCTATCATTACTCATGATAAAATTATTAATGTTATTGTTCTCTATTCCATCATTATATGGTTAAAAAAACCCTAATTTAACTTTAAACAGGATTCAGAAAAGGCCAAGACAGGTCTTGGCGGCACATGTGTCTTTTACATTTATATAACTGCATATTTAAATACAAAAATCAGTTTTCCTACCAGTGAAATTTATTAGATCAGAAGTTGTTTGGATAACAGCGATTTGCCAAGTCAATTTACTGCAACAAACAAGTATTTTAGAAGGATCCTTCTGTCTAGACTCAGTATATTAACTATGTCAACATTGCTTCTAAAGGCAGGGTTAAGGGGGCTTTTAGGGTTTTTATTGCTATTTTTTTAAGACCAAGTTGACTCACTCATTTCGTACCACCTTCTATTGAAGCTACCTTGCCTTGATAGGAAAGTGGAAAACACCTGCTGTTTTTAAAACTTTGCTGAACTTTGCCACACTTAGAAACTAGACATTTCATGGTATTGTGAGCCAGCTAAAACCACACAACAACAGACGCTTCCTGACTCACTCAGATGCAGAAACTATGCACAGTTATTGCAGACAGCTCTGAGCCACCCCTGAGTGTTGATTCCAACCACAAAGGAGAAGCAAGAATGCCATATGTCTGTCTGTGCAATACTTCATAATCTTGCTTTGGGTTTCATAGTGTGTCTGGCTGAGAGAGACAAACATTTTTCTGCCAGTTCCACTGCTGTTAACAAAAGCTTCAAAGTATTAAAATTATGAATGTAATTAATTAAATATGGCATGCATAAATATTACTCAAATATTAAACAGTCTTCCCAGTTTAGAGTAATTGAAATAAAGTTTGTTTATTTACAGTCATTATTTTCTTTACACAGCCCAGTACTGTAGTGATTTTAGACTTGGTTTTAGACTTAAATCATCCCCCTCCCCCCAATTTTCATGGAGGGTAACTTTGTGTTACTTACACTATCCTGCATCCCAACCTACTTCATAGGGTTATTATGAAATATTGTCATATATGCAATCTTGAAATCTCAGCAAAAATATGAACACAAGAAGCAATAAACTCGCTATTCATTTAACAGAATATTTTCTCAAATTCCAGTAACATCAGACAGACAGCTTGTTAATCTTTATGTACAGACTGGGAGAACTGAATTATTTTTTGATGGATGAAATAGAAATAACCTAATTACTGGAATATATAAACAGTATAAAATTAAAATTAAATAAAATAGGATAGAAACAAGTAAGTTGCCCGGAAAGAAAAAAAAAATCTGCAATGAGTGAAAACCTGGAGCTAGAAATAAGCATAAACTGGATTTTGTAATACAGGTAAATCCTTAATTTACGACCACAACTGGGACCAGAATTTCTGTTGTTCAACAAGATGTTTGTTAAGTGAATCATGGCTAATTTTATTACCTTTTCTACCATGGTTGTTAAGTGAATCACATGAGTGTTAAGTGAATCCAATTGACTTATAAGAAACTGGCTGGGAAGATCGCAGATTGTAATCATGACCATGGGGCTGCTGCAATGGTCATAAATGTGAGGACTGGTCATAAGTCACTTTTTTCAGTGCCATTTTAGCTTTAAATGGTTGCTAGATGAATGGTTGTAAGTTAAGGACTCTCTGCAGAGAGGATTGAAACAAGAATGTACCATGTTAACAGCCTGCATTTTAGAAAGCCTGAAGGAAGAATGTAAATTGTGGAGGTTTAAATAGCCATGGTAAAGAAATACTACTACTATGCAGATTCTCAGTCATCCAGGTCAAGATTGTCCCAAAGATTCTTTTTTCAAGAGGCAACTGGACTGTAACCTACTAATGACCAGATCATGTTGATGGCAAGCTACATCTGTGTTTTAAAAAAAGAGGAGGCCCAGGAGCAGCTACAACACCTCTGCCATTCTGTGTTTCAAAAGCAAGAATGTAATATTGTTCAAAACCCTATCAAATATATTGGGAATTGAAAGCATATGTTTATTAAAACTGGATAACTGGCAAATAGTTGGTATCGCAAATTCTGTCTTCTAATGTTGCTCTGGATCTTTTGGGGCCTGCTCAATGAGCAATATTAGTCCAACAGCTTTCTGAAATAACAACTTGATAAGGTCTGAATCAGACTGCATTAATAACCTATTCTTACTACTCATAACATTTCAGAGTATACTTTCCCAAACCTGGCTTCTATTTAAAAATATTTCTGAAGGCTTTATGAGAAACATTTTCCACTGGTTTCACTTACTGGGAGAATAAAAATTCCATCTCCTGTTTGGAGCAATCTATTCTAATCACATGACTAAAGTTAAAAGAATTTAAACCTGGCAAGCTCCTAATCCTTAGTAAGAAGAAGGATTTTGTGCCAAGCTTAATAAATCTTCAAGAAAAAAAGTTTTAAGTTCTTAGTTTCAGCAGTTGGCATAGGCTAAACAGAGCACAGTGTTTAAAAAAAAACCTACATTCAACAATAGCACTCTATTCCTCTTTAACAAAAACTGTCTATGGAACACGAAGACCTCACAATTTCGATCCTTTGTCCACTTTTGCTAAAAAGACTAAACAAATCTACCAGTAGGTCAAGCTTAGTAGAAAACAGCAAACATTTCTAGTATATCCTGATTATTAGTGTAGATCCTGGAAAAGGGGAGGGAGGGAAGGAAGCTGAACTTCCTTGTGAGTTTTTAGCAATATTGATATCTGTGTATCTGTTTCTTATATGAAGCCCATATTGTCAGATATATACTGATGGTCGTGCTCATTCAGTCTATGCGGAAG
>WNWU01000003.1:18663000-18702393 GCA_012654045.1 Ptyas mucosa
ATATATACTGATGGTCGTGCTCATTCAGTCTATGCGGAAGTTATTTAGGCCATACAGTTTCAGGTTTAAAAGTTATTTTATTATTTACAAATATACAATAATGAACAGGGTGTCCTGCTGCATTTATTACCCTGACTGTATAACTCAGAGGTTGAGAGGGAGAGAAGTTCACTGTTGTCTCGCAGAGATGGATGGAAAGAATTAGGGAAGATATCCAATTGATTTGTGGGTATGACTCCAATAAGGGAGTTCATTGGTTTATACAGTCACATGGGATGTCTGTAGACTTAGAAGACTTAACCCCTTCTGGTGCCTGGGGCATCATACGTAGGCAATATCTGACACATATGGTCTCTGATCCAGAACCAGACCTTCTTGTTTTCATTCATCTCAACTATGGGATTCATCTCTTTTTTTTAAAGATTATGAGATTTGTTCCCTCTTTTGTTTCGGAAGATAATGGAGAGCTTCCCTAGAAAAGAAAGGGCATGTTCATGACAACATCTGTGTACTGTTTAGCCATCTTGCCCCAAATGTATGAATCTTTGCTTAAATCCAAAGGGGGCCTTCTGTGAATGGAATGACTTTTTAAACCATGGAATGTTTCTGATTTAGCAAAACATTTTCATTGGCAGAATTCACCAATTCCACCCTTCATCCATTCCATTCCAAAGGGCCGAATAACTTCTAACTATAAATTGGTCATTTTTTTTTTCACCAGTCAGAACATTGTGAGCAGAATTTCACTCATGGAACTTTATTCTGTTTTCATTGTTACAGTGAAAGCTCTTGGCTGTAGAAGGGGTGAAGGACTCACACCAGTGGTGAGTTGCCCCCGGTTCAGACTGGTTCGCAAGAACCGATAGTAAAATTGGCGGGAGGCCTCTCCCACCGCCCCAGATGTCATCATCAGTGATCTGCACATGTGCAGAAGCAAGGCGCATACGCAGAAGCAAGGCGCGCACGCAGAAGCAAGGCGATCCTGCTGCGAACTGGTAGTAAAGGTAAGTAGAACCCACCCCTGACCCATACCCTAGTATAGTAGTCCTAAAACAAACATTTCTGTTCTCAATTTCACATATATTATAAGAATCTTCTGACCCCAATATTTCTTTGGTCTAACATAAGCTCACCAAATATGATAAAAAGTTTATTCTTTACAATTACATTTCCAGCATTCATTTGAGCTACCCTTATACATCTTTGACAATTTGTCAGACATTAGGTACAAATGATACATCAGTTTGTAAAAGTTTAAAATTATAGTTCAGTGTAAATTTCAGTCTGTTTGTCCACATGTGTTCCCGTTGCTCAACCATTATATTATACCAAAAATTCTTTGTCCATTGAATCATGCCGTACCTGAAGGTATTTGTCTTGGGAAACAGACATTACTTGTAGAAAATTTCCCCATAGGACTATAAAATATGGCATGATGAGAAAAACAAAATGATGCCCACTCAAATGAAACATGTATAATATAGCAGTTTACTTTCTTGAACTATCATTTTTATTGTGAGGATGATTCCTGCTCTTTTAATTGCAATCAAATATGATTTTCAACTTCATATTATTTATATAAATAGGAAGTCTAAATGCTAATTGTCAAGGCTTCCCTAACTGATTCAACAGTAAATCACATTTTTTTTGGACACTTTGCATTTAGTTCAGCTCCTTGGATGAGCTAGGCAGAAACTCTCTGATATACAGTAGCTTAGCTATCTATATCTATAGCAGGGGTGAGCACCTATGGCAACTTTATGACTTATGGACTTCAATTCCCAGAATTCCTGAGCCAGCATGTCTGTCTCAGGAACTCTGGGAATCGAACTCCACAGGTCATAAAATTGCCATAGTTGCCCACCCCTGAGCTATAGCAATATAGCTACAGTACAGTCTTTACTGCAAAGATGAATGAAGTCATAGAAAATAGCTGATTCCCACTGCCAAAGTGAAGTGAGGCAAAAGACTCTTATGTCTGCCATGGTTTAACTTGTTTCTATCAGCTGATTTTCCAATCAGTTAGCAAGTCTCTCAGTGTGGTGTTTGATGGCCTTGCAGCTGAGAAATTGTCTGTGTTTTACATATCAGCCTTTTCTGACTCCCACCTCAACATCCCCCAATACATTTTTTTTTAATTTGATTTATATGCCGCCCTTCTCCGGAGACTCAGGGCGGCTTACAATGCGCTAAGCAATAGCCTTCATACTTTTGTATATTTATACAAAGTCAGCTTATTGCCCCCACAAACTGGGTCCTCAATTTACCTACCTTAGAAAGGATGGAAGGCTGAGTCAACCTTGAGCCTTGGTGAGATTTGAACCTGCAATAATTGCAGGCAGCTGATGTTATTAACAGGGCTTTAGACCTCTGTACTATCCAAGGCTCTTGGACATTGGAAAAAGAAAACTGAACTTGAATGATTTAAACAATTTAATGATATGAAAAAGAGAAAGTTTAATTAATCTCACCCCAGTAAATTCCCTAGTAAAAATTAACCTGTCTTAAAACTGATGTAGCTTCCCCAAATTTGGAAATGATAATGCTTTTACCCTCCTAAATCTGCATCTGGTTTCAGAGGAATTAAATGAATTGTTTGGATCTGATGAAGAGGAAAGTTTTCAGGTATTAACATGGTTAATGTCAACCTTATTGTTAGCACCGAAAAGTGCTTTTTCAAGAGGCAACTGGACTTCCTGGTTTTTCTTTTTTCTTTGAAGACATTTTGCTTCTCATCCAAGAAGCTTCTTCAGCTCTGAAGAACCAGAAAGTCTAGTTGCCTCTTGAAAAAGCACCTTTGAGACAACCATGACCTGGATGACTGAGCAGCTCCACAGACTTATTGTTAGCAGTTTCTTAACTGTTGTGGCACAACTACGCTATTTTACTATTATATTTAACAGAGCATTGGGTTGACTTACTTTATTTCAAAAACAGTTTATACCATGGCATTGGGATTCCCCTACTGAAAGTTGAAAGGATAATAAAGAGAAATCCAAATGGACAAACATTTAGGCCTACTTATTTGGATACTGACTTCAGTTTCAGTATGGAGAAATAAATTAGCCAAACTCTCAACATCTGAATCTGCATGTTTGAGTTGGCAGCTAATGCAACGATGCCATGTTGTGGCCTTGAGGAGTTGATAAACATATTTCTCTCAGTAATCTGATTTATTTTAAATGGACCCCCGTATTACATAATGTTTTATCTGATTTATACTCTGTTTTTTGTACAGGAACTCAAGATAGAACATACCCTCCTATTGTCCTTGACTGGTATTTAATTCTTGACTTCTATATACAGCCAACCCTTCATCTCTCCTTAGTCCTTTGTCCCCTATCTGTTGTAGTCCATCAGTCCTCAGAAATGGGTCCCAATTACGGCTGTTTTCAATGTGTCACTTGGTAATACAATACTAGCATTAAGTCAATGATAAGCATTATGTATGTTTTTCTATCTGGAAATAAGCCATTTGCATCGTATTTTGTATATCCAAGACAAAACTGAAGATTTGTTCTAAACAGATAGCTTTAAAATATTGCCCTGCTAAAGAGAAAAACCATAAGAAACAATACAATGTCCCTATTAAACAGGAAAAGTTTCCTTCATAACATTATAAATATGTATTCCTTATATAAATGAGATTAAAAACAAATTCATATCCCACCAGAAGCAGTTTGTTTGATATCCTAAAACCATATGTTTTGTGATAATTTACGTTAGATATACTATACCTGGGCTGCAAAACTCCAGACAATTACTATACTAAAAAACCTATCATTTTGCCCCCATTTAGTAAAATGGAGAGATTTTTTTGCAATCCAGATATGGTATGCCTAATTTAAAAATGACATTCCCATTGAACAAGGAAATTATAGCCTAACACTTCAGGGAGGCATTTGACAGTTCATAATCAAGTATCATAAATGGTTAAGATTTGAGGTAACTTTATCAGATTAAAACATATTATATCATAATCAAGTTCTTAACCTCTATGGTACTCCAAATATTTTTTTTAAATGATTGAAGAAAACTAATAAGATTCCCCCTTTATCATCTGTTCCATCCCATAGTTTGGTGAGTTTAGCCATCCAATCTGATCTCATTTTTTTTAAGCAATCAATAACAATGCAAGTTTTGCTGAGCTAAATCTTGCCTACTATCAAAACTGAGCTCTTCTAATTGTAATGGGCAGCAAAATAAATGAGGGGGAAAGGAAGAAAAAAAATTACAAACATATTTGTAGAATTCAGTCAGTGACTTATATCCCTGCCTAGTCAGCATTCCTTTTTCTTCTGTCTGAAGCAATTAAAATTTAATCCTAAAAGCATTTTAGAAGGCTGTCAGGTTTAAAATACAAAACAAAGCTGGGTGGCAGTTATTTGTCACTAAAAGTAAACAAATTTATGCAGCTTACCTTGTATGCTCTGGGATAAAACATGTCAGTAAAAGTTGTGTTTGCAATATATTAGAAATTAGTCTTAATAACAAACTCCAGCTCTCTGTTCCAGGAAAGCTGGCTAGACAGGTACATATTAGGTGCTGAGGATGTCTGGACGGTATGGAAATCACACTGTATGCATTTGACCATTGTCAATGGGACAAGATGTGCGTGGAGCTCATTCTTATTCTAAGCCAGAAAGGGGGCCTTGTGTGCATTAGCCTTTTTTGCTGAAAGGCTGCCATATTTGTCAGTTCAGACATATGTTCCGATAAGCTCTTACTCCGTTATCTAATATTTCACCAGGCAGTAGAACTAAAGGATAAGCAGCACCTAATAACCTATATGGACAGGAAATCTTGAATGCTGTCAAGTTCTGCATAAAAGCTCAAAATGCTTGGAACAGAAGTTCACAGCAGGCATTTCTTTCATTCCTAAGGAAAACGTTGAATTACTCATAGGGAGGAAAACCTTTCTAGACATCAGAGCAAATAGTTATAACATACAGTAAACCAGAAAACAAATATGTAAAAGTTTTTACTGGGGCTTTGCATGCATTCTCCAACTGATTAGAGGTACTGCTTAATTACAAATGAGAAAGAGCAAAATGAATTTTTTTGCTCTTTTTTATTTGTAATTGACTTAATGAAAAGCAAGTGAAATCAAAGCAGTAAAATTATATAGCTGCTTTTTTTTTTCTAAAGGCAAAATCACTGAATCGGTTGTACTGGCCCATTTGTGTCTGTACAAATATAATTAGGTTTAAAACCTAATTTAATTTAAGGCTGATAAAGTTTGGACATATATTCATGTAAACTGCAACTTTGTAGACCATAAAAAAACAATGTAAACAAAAACGTAATAAAAAAACATCTCCCCAGAATGTTATGAATGCTGTTGTATCTGACCTGCAAATCTATCTCTTCTAAACTGTACAATATCCATATAAACGTGAATCTGTGATCGGTTTCAGCTGGCAAAGTGTTTCACCCAAAGAATGCAACTTTGCAAATTTAGAATCAATTTTTTCTCCTGAATCAATTTTAGGAGAGAACAGTGAAAGAGCCCAAGAATTAGCAAAATATAGGAAACTTTAGGAAATGATATGAATACAGTCAAAAGCCTAGATCTGATATCTAAATTACTGAGTTACTATTATGCTATTTTTCCAAGATAAAAGATACAGACTCAGTAACCTAATTCAATTATAGCTTAAATATCAAGGATCTTATACATTTTTGATTGGTGGAGGAGACATCTAAAATATTAATAGTGGAAAAGGTATCACCATTATCACCATCACAGCATTCGCATCATAATAGAAGGTTCAAGGAAATCAAAGTTTACATTTTCTAATTTGTACATTTTTGAAATGTACATTTTATTTATTTGCCTTTTATTTATTTCTTTGCATGCAGCAATTAATAGACAAACTGTATATTTGTATGAAATAATGAACCACACCATTTATTTCTTCTCTGAGTCTGAAGGCAGTAGCACAAATAAATTAGATCATGGAACAAAACATGAAACAGAACTCTTTCAGTAGTTTATTTGGCTCTAGAAAATGAAGAACCCTCCAATTTCATTGCATAATGAATCTCTTAAATCTTCAAGAGCCTGAAGTACAGCAGAAGAGCAGCTCTACAAAAAGTAGTTGGCATCCTCAGAGCACTCTCAAATATATAAAAATGCAGGCATTCACCCAATCTTCATTTCCAGAAATTCAATTGCCTTTTAGAAGCCCAGTTAAGAGTCTGGGATAAGTTTCATCTTGATTCGTCGATAAGTAGGTAAGCTAGGTTGCACAAAACTTATTTGTGTAATTATTATGTGAATTGTGGTGTGATAGTTATTAAAACAAGAAGTAGAAAGCCAGCTATATAGACTGAATACTGAATATATGAAGAATTCTTCATTTAGAATCCTGTCTGTAAATAATCAAATACACTATATGAGTGCAAATTAAGACAGACTCAGGGCAGAGCACCCTAAACCACCTAGTGAGTGCACCCTTCAACCTGTGGGAAAAATTAACATAAACAACCCCAAAATTATAAGGGTTTAAAGGAAGCAAAAAGATTGCCAATAATTTAAAATATAAAAGTTAAAAATGGGCTAAGAGAACAGCTAATTTGGAATATTAGTTTATTTAAAGTACTTTGGAATTACCATAGATAAATAAATAATACATAAATATGTGGGGAAGAAAATTGTTTAAATTAGCTAAATGTTGATTGGTTGATTTTGTTAAAGAAAGTGATAAGTACAGAAACAAGAAAAAACAGAAGTTATAAAAGGTCACTGACTATAGTTCTACAGAGGCTGAAAGGGACTAAAGAGGTATGGATTTGGCAGATGGGGGAAAAAACGTCAACTTTTTCCTTTCTGGATTACAAATCAGAAAATAAAAATGGCTACTATTGGAAAAGCAGTGAAAATTATAGAAAGGAGATCATTTGCAGAGACACAGTGAATAATAGAAAAGGGGATTACATCAAACCTTTACAATGAATTCCTGTTTTATCTTAGAAATAGACCTTATAATTTATTTCACTTTATATATATATATATATATATATATATATATATATATATATATATATATATGTATTTAATATGGTTATAAGACTAATCAATCAATAAACTATCTGTTTTTGGAATAAGATGAAGGTGTGGATGCAAACTTGGACAAATGTATAGAATACAAGATATGCAAAATTAAGAAAAGTACCAAGAGATTTATCTATTTCAAGAAGAAGACAAGACATTTGTTCTACCGCGACACTTCAAGATCTGTTAGTACAAGAACACGGAGAATTTAAGATGAAGTCATGGGAATAATCAACTGCAAAAGGATATAGTTTTTAATGTTTTTCGTATGCACAATGAAAAGAAAGATTTAATATAAATAAAAAAGTAACTAGAATTGCACAATAGATGGAATTTGAAATGGAACTGTGTACAAATGGTAATATGTGACTGCAAAACTTTGCAAAACTAACTATAAACTTTTGTTGAAATTTGAAATAGAAGAACAAATTAAAGTTTGCATGATAAAATGGACTAAGAAGTTTAGTTAAAACATGTAAATGGATCAGCAGGAAGGAATGTGGTTAAAAGGACTGAAATTCACATTGTGTTATAATTTAAGAATTTTTTCAATAAAATGATGTACTGTATATGATGCAGAGAAACTAAGACATATAAAGATATATCACATGAAAATGTGAAAAACATGGGCATTTTACCATACACTAAGAACCTGAGAAAAAGCACACATACACACACACACAAAGTAATCAAATACATATGGTACAGAAAAAAAATATTAGAATAAAATCAGACCATTTTTCTGGGACATATAAATAATCAGTTAGAAAAGACTTACAGAAGATCGATTTTATATATGGTAACTGCAGCAAGATCCACAACAATCGAGAAACAGTGAAATACCAACAATGGAAGTTCTTAGTCCATTTTATCATGCAAACTTTAATTTGTTCTTCTATTTCATGTAAACATGGCAGAATGAGCAGAAATGCCAATATGACTTGTCTGGTCAGGAATATAACAATAATTATAAAAGTTTAGAAATTTTTCATGGACTTTTTGCTGAAAGTGGAAAAAAGTAAATGGTGATTTCTGAATTTACTGACTGAAGAAAGGGCTGACTATAGAAGGAATCTCTAACATAATCTTAAGGAGGGAGGAGGGATAAATAGTTTGTTTTTAGCTGTTGCAAAGAAGGTCAGATGTCACTACTTTTATCATTTTTTCTCTCTAATTATATTGCTGTTTGCACTCATCTTTTTTCTTATTTCTAGCTTTTGTTTATATAGTTTCTTTCTTTTTTGTATGTAAAGTGTGTGTGTGTGTGTGTGTGTGTGTGTGTGTGTGTGTGAGAGAGAGAGAGAGAGAGAGAGAGAGAGAGAGAGAGAGAGAGAGAGATTTGAATTTAACTATAAACCAAGACTACAAGACTACGGTGTTTGATGGGTCTTGTGTTAATTATGCCTAGTTAGCCTTCTTAGTTGTATATAAATTGATATTGTGACCTATTTCCAAACAGGAACCAAATGGGGTAAGAGACACTCCTTTGGAAATTCTTACCATTGGGAAAAGGAGGGCAAGCATTACAACCTTATTTCCTTACTAATTAGTGGAAGACTCTGACCCAACAGTTAATAGGTTGGCTCATCATCCTTGCAGGAATATTTAATTGTGCTTGCATGGATAATATTCACCGGATATGATTAATAAAGTCATAGAATGTGTACTCATTAAAAATAGTTCAGTTAATCATTTAAACAAAAGATTCTTTTAATATAACTAATTAAAATGTTTGCAGTGTCTTTGAACACAATAATCCAGATGAAGTATTATAACCCCAGTGACAAACCGTTAAGAAAAAGAAAAGCACACTTCAAATTTAAGCAACCTCATGAGGGAAACATTAACTGCTATTTGTATAGTTTTCAGATAAAACTAAATGAATCCTTGAAGATTAATTCCTTAAAAATTTTATGATTCAGGAGCTCAGTTCCAAATAGAGAATTCTTACTTAAAATTGTGAATTAGAGAGCAGGTTTTTGAAAATCTTCTCTGCCATGGCATCTTCCCTTTGAACATCATTCCTTCTGGGGTCATATTGACCCTACTTTGTTGGTCTTTTGCAAAGGCCTAAAAACAGGGCCTTGCAATCTGAAGTGAGATCCTAGTAACATGGCTATAGAACCTGTAATGCAGGGGTGAAATCCAGCAGGTTCTGACAGGTTCTGGAGGACCAGTAGCGGAAATTTTGAGTAGTTCGGAGAACCGGCAAATACTATCTCTGGCTGTCCCCAGAGTAGGATGGAAATGGAGATTTTACAGTATCCTTCTCCCAGGAGTGGGGAGGGAATGGGGATTTTGCAATATCCTTCCCTGCCACGCCCACCAAGCCACACCACGCCCATCAAGCCACACCCATAGAACTGGTAGTAAAAAAATTTGGATTTCACCACTGCTGTAATGTGGTTGTATTGTTAGAGAAACTAACTAAATTTTCCTGCAAATTATGTTTTTATAGCTTTAATAGTTTAATGGTTTTTATTATCACATTTTTAAATTAATTATTGTACTGTATTTTGTGATTTTAATTTTGTGTGCCATCCAGAGTGATATATCTGAGACGGGTCACTACATAAACTTACTTAGTAAAGTCTAGAGCAGGGGTAGTCAACCTTTTTATACCTACTGCCCACTTTTGTATCTCTGTTAGTAGTAAAATTTTCTAACCACCCACCGGTTCCACAGTAATGGTGATTTATAAAGTAGGGACAAAACCCCTACCGTCCACAATGAAAGCTGGAACGCCCACTAGTGGGCGGTAGGGACCAGGTTGACTACCACTGGTCTAGAGGGCTGAATCCTATTCTGAGTCAATTTAGAAAATTAGTGGCTGGGTATTCAACTGCTTGGTCATTTTCACAGTGAAGAAATCCCACCTTATTTTGAATTTGGATCGATCTCTCTGCAAACCTTGTCTCTTTGATTCTTATTTAACCTCATGTAATATGAAGTATAAATTCACAACCTGTTCCTTATGATGGCCCTTCAAGTACTGCTTACAGGAAAATGAGGTAAAAGATTACAGGTAGTCCATGACTTATGACCACAAATGTACCCAAACCTTCTGTTGTTAAGTGAGACAGTTGTTAAATGAGTTTTGCCCCCATTTTATAACCTTTCTTACAACAGTTGTTAAGTGAATCACTGCAGTTCAGATAGGAACACAGTTGAGACTTCCTGTTGCCGCTGTGGCATCCCAGATGCGGAATTAGCGGGGCTCCTTGGAGCCCCGCGAAAACCCCTTCTGTCAAGCCGCCGCTGGCAGGTCTGTAGACCTACCCTGTCCTGTAGGGACAGGGGGATAGAGTGGGACCCCTTAGATGGCCAAAAGGAACGGGCAAGTTCCTTGGGGCCGGAGGATTACTCTCTGCGCCGGCGGCGGTAGATGCGGCAGCCATGGCGGCTGCCCCGAAGCCATGACAACCGGGACAAAGGATGTGCAGGAGGAGAAGTAGAGAGCGGAGCAGGGAGTTTGAAAGCCAGGTGAGTCGACTTCTGCCCAGGCAGGAACTGCCTGTAAATGCTGGATTACAAAAAGTGTGCCCCAGCCTTAACAGCGGCTGAGAAACATTGGGGCAAAAAGACTCGAATGGTGGAGAAAAGACCTGTTGATAGATGATTTTATTACAGATTTGGTCTTCTTTTTTTGTTTTTTGTGGCTATTTTTTGTGGTTAAAGGAGATTGGATTATGTTTGAGAGAGAGGAAGGAGAAGAGGAAAGAAATATGCTTTTAAAAGTAAAGATAAAAGACAAATGGAGATGGAAAAGATGGCTGCCAGCTGAAAAGTGAAAGTGTAAATTCCAGACTTCTTGTTACTTGAAAGAGAAATTTTGTTGCTTGTTACTTAAAGTGGATTACTTTGAGAAAAATTTTAAGAGGCTTGACTTTGGACATATAATCTGTGTATTGGAGGATATTGAACACCAGAAAGAAGAAACTAAATGGAATAATGAAAACTGATTTATTAAGTGTGACAACAAGAGAAAAAGGGTGTGGCAACAAAAGAAGAACATGATGAAACCATATATGGAATAGTCAATTCAGAATTAACTTTATAGAACTTATAACTTTGAGGACATTGAAATGGAAAATAAATATACTCAGATACATTGGAGAAGGAAAAAAAATGGAATATAAAGTAACAAGATAACAAAATACCATAGTTTGAATTAAATGGATGTAATGGTGTCTGGGAGTTTGATCTTTGAATAATTTTAGGAGATACCTTCCTTCTTCTCTGGGCTCTCTCTCAATATTATTTTATTTTATTTATTTATTTTTCCTCTTTCTTTTTTCTTTTGTCCTTTTCCCCCTTCCTATTTTTTTCTAATTCTCTTTTCAATTTCTTTTGTTATATTTCTATTCTCTTTCCTATTTTTATTCTTGTTTTTTTTAACTATTATTAATATTGTCACTATTCTCTCTCTTTTTTCACTATTATTTTTATCAAAGTTGATTTTATGAATATACAACAATTTGGCTAGGAAAAAATGAGTATAAATGATTGCAAATTATGATTTTTGGATGTTTTAATATCTTTTTAAACTTGGAATTTTTAAGCTCTATTTACTGACCTAATAACTTAGAAGAAAATGTTCTCTAAGGTGCTGGATATTAAGAAGAATTAATTACAGATTTAATAATTATAGAAAATTGATTTTAAAGTGATTTAAAATGTTCATATTCACTGGAAATAAATACGCCATGGGAGAAAACCTAGGAGAGAATAAGAGTTAAGATATTTGTCGATATACTTTTTTATTTTAAATCAGTTAAAGATATGGAGGAGAATGGATTTAAAAATGAATATGAGTAATATATTGTGAATTAATTTAAAGCTAAATAATCGAATAAGAGATGTAGAAATGGAGGAAAACATAAAGCTGGACAATAATTAAAATAAAATGTTATGAATTAGTTAAACAAATGAAGTTAGGGGTGGAGGGAAGCATGATTCTGGAGAACAGTGAAAGTAAAGCTGTGATCTAGTCTTACAAATAAGGTAGGAGTGGAGAAAAGCATCATACTGGAGAACAGTTAAGGCAAAACTGGGAACCAGTTAAAAATAAAAATAAGAGTTAGGAGTGGAGGAAAGCATGAGCTGGAAAACAGCCAAAGTAAAGCTGTGAACCAGCCATTAGAGTTAGGAGTGGAGGAAAGCATACGCTAGGTAACAGTTAAAGCAAAACTGTGAACTAGCCAAAAAATAAAAAGTTAGGAGTAGAGGAAAATATACCTGGAAAGCAACTGAAACACAGTTGTGAACCGGTTAAAAATAGAGGTTGGAGTGGAGGAAAGCATTGCTGGGAAGCAACTATTTTAATTGCGAACCAGTTTCATAATAGATTTAGGAGGATTGAAGGAGATAATGTTGGTATGCAGTCAAAATTATACTGTGAACCAGCTCAAATAAGTAAGGTTAGGAGTGGAGGTAAGCATCGCTGGAAAGCAACTGATTAAGATGCGAACCAGCCAAAAAATAAACTTAGAAGGAAGTGGAGGAGACAACACTGGAGAATAGTTAAGCCAAACTGTGAACCAGTTAAAAAAATAGAGATAGAAGTGGCGGAAAACACTGTTGGGAAATAGCTATTTAAACTAGGAATCAGTTAAATATTAGACTTTAAAATAAAGTACTTTGGGAGTGACAAATTTTAGATGGAAATGTTGATTGATTTAGAAATAATTGAGGAGGAAAATATTCTTTGTCAAGATTATGGATACCAGTTGCCATTTAAAAGAGGTATAATATAGATTCGATGTAATGGGTCTTAGAAATGAGGAATATATATGAAATATTGGTTGTTAAAATGACAAAGATTTGGAATGATGTTTATTTGGAAATAACTGTTTAGAAATTAGGGTGACATAGTAGAATGTCTAAAATCTAAATGTTTAGATAAGATTTTTTTTTCTTATTTTTTTTTTAAAGATGTAAATGGATAAAATTTGGAACAAAATTGGTTGAGGGAATGTGAGTAATTGTATTTACTTTATACCGGATCAAATCCTTGCTCTAAAAAGATGTATTTTATGTTTTAAAAATTAAAAAAAAAACTTTTTTAAAAAAAGAAGATAGGAACACAGTTGTTAAGTGAATCTGGCTTTTCCATTGACTTTGCTTGTCAGAAGTTGTAAAAGATGATCACATGACCCCAGGACACTGCAACCATCATAAATATGAACCAGCTGCCAAGCATCCGAATTTTGATCACATAGCCATGAGAATGCCACAACAGTCGTAAGTGTGAAAAATGGTTATTTTCTTTCAGTGCCGTTGTAACTTCAATCATTAAATGAATGGTTGTAAGTCAAGGACTTTTTGTATAAATTCTGTCCCAAGAGTCATATTAGAGCCTACTCTCTCAAACTTCATATTTTGGGGGATTTAATTGACCATTCAGAATAGGTCATTCCTCTAACGATTCCCTTAAGCAGATGTATTAGTCCCAAAAATCACATTATAATTAACTCCTTTGAAATGCAGCATACTATTTTTGTATCATAACTTAAGCACACAAGTATTTTTCAGTCTCACATTTAGATACAAGCGTAGATCATCTCTACAATCATGTTTCTTCATCATCACTCTTCTACTTGATAGACAAATCTCAGGCAATCCCTGAAACTTTAAAGCTTACTCAGATATGTCTAGACTTCACTTGTGCAAGAAAAGGTATTTTTAAACTCTCTAACCTTTACGGGAGGTGAGCAACTCAGACAGACTAAACTGACCCATTAGAAGCTAATGCCCTAAGCACCTTAATACGCTAATTGCTCTAATCTCATGAAAATGAAGCACAGGTGGAAGTAGCAGATATGAAAGAGAAAGACGCTAAAGATCGGCACAAAAATAATCTTTCTAATTCAGAAATCAATTTAAACTATTTATATGACTTTAAAATCAACTTGAGAAGACAAGAAGATCTGATAACACGTGAGGATTATAGAAAGCACTATATTATTTAAATAAAATGCACCCAAGACTGTGGCTAAGTAAAAATAATAGCATATGGCTAACATAAGCTGTACAACTTTGCCAATAGAGCAATTAACAGTATTATTTAGGCTTACGAGTAAGGCAGCTGAGTCAAAAGATGACTGAAATATTCCACATCCCCATCTCATATTTCTTAGATGACATACCTACCAGGTCATTCTGGTGTGATATTTTACTTATCACAGTCAATTGACAAACATTAGGGAGTCTTATGTAAAGTGCCTCGAATGTATAATTAAAGATGGAATGTAATAGATTTTTTTAGACTGGGTCCACTATTCTGGAATGTAAATGGATAATGTGCTATGGTTCCATGAAGACCACTGATCCCACAATTGCTCCGAAGGACATAAAGTTATTTTTGCTTTTTTCCCCCCTGTCTTTGCATATGACTTTTGAATCTGTTTTATTAGCAGCTTGAGCCAGGCTTACTGGTGGAATATGAGTTGTCCCTTTTAGACACAATATATTATCAACTAATTCTTTTCTTCTTGTGTCCCTTTCATAAGTAATAAAATTATTTACCAATGTTGTTAATCGTTCATTATTTTTTTTTTTGAAATAAATTGTTTAAATAAGAGATAATTAATTACATATCATTCATTATAAGCCACATTTCTAGTGGGGAATTTGTGTCTTCAGTATCATATAATTGGGTTTGTGAAGAACTAGATTTGCGTTTTAAACTGGGGGGGGGGGAGGAGGAGAGAGAGATTCATAAAATTGGGACTGAGCAGGCTATACCAAAACATGTAGTTATTTATATCATGTTATCAATTGCACCTCAGCCTTTTGTTGATGCACCAGGTATAAGCCATTTGCAGATAAATTCTGAAAGTACTATACCTATATACATGAACATATACATATACATCAGGGGTGAAATCCAGCAGGTTCTGACAGGTTCTGGAGAACCGGTAGCGGAAATTTTGAGCAGTTTGGAGAACCGGCAAATACCACTTCTGGCTGGCCCCAGAGTGGGGTGGGAATGGAGATTTTGCAATATCCTTCCCCCATGAGTGGGGAGGGAATGGAGATTTTTGCAGTATCCTTCCCCTGCCACACCCATCAAGCCATGCCCACCAAGCCACGCCCACAGAACCGGTAGTAAAAAAAATTCGATTTCACCACTGACATACATATATTTGATTCTATTTCTGTCTTCTGAAACATGATAGTAGGTGCTTTAATGAAAATGTTATGAACACCCAGGTATTTGCAGAAATTGTCCTTCTTAAAAAAAAAAAGTTACCATAGTGCATATGCAGTTTGGAAGCTCACACCTCACATTCACTGTCAGCCAAATTGCCAGCAGTCAGACAGCATCTGAGTTCCAATCAATATTCAACAGAGAAAGATGTCCTTTGTCATACAGGAGAATATGATGCCTCTGTCATGACACAGCCAAATGCCTCACTCCTCTTTTCCTAGATAGGAAAGAGCTTTGTTCTTTTAAAAACCAAAAGCAGAACTGCAGGAAAACAGAGGAACAAGTTTCTGTGCTTAAGCTAGGAAAACAAGTATCTCATTTTATCTTCCTGATAGCTATGATAAATGGTTGGAATTATCCTAAGCAGCCAGCGGAGGTCCAGAGACAAGAAGCAGAAGACTGTTGCTTGGTGAGAATTCTACTAGGAAAAAAGAGATAATCAAGTTTAGCCAAAACATTGGAATTTTGATTTTTATTAGTGGGAGCTGCTTATTGTTTCCTGATCTCGACACAAAAAGGGCATTCTATATAATATCTGGCTGTTGCAAGGAATATTTACTTTGGTTTTTTATTACTGTAGCTTCTTGTGAGTGAGCTGAAATCTGATTTGGAAGTAGAGATCGTACCTTAGCTCTTTCATTATAACAGACCAACACCAACACCCTCTTGTGACCCATTGAGAACATTGCATCAAATTTCATCTATCATCTATCTATCTATCTATCTATCTATCTATCTATCTACCTACCTACCTGCCTGCTACCTACCTACCTTTTAACAGATTCACCTCAAACAGATGGAGAAAAAGGAGGACTGAAACTCCTTAATACAGGCTTCTATGATCATTTCCATACCATCTCCTTGTTCTGCCATGAGCTGTCATGACCTATTCACTGTTCCTAGACTATGTGAGACCACCTCCTCCTATCTAATCTCTGAAGTTTTCTCATCCCTCTCTCCACCCTACCAGTCCTTCTTTGGCTGTGAAATCAACCAGACTCATAGTTCTCAGGGCTACTTTTCTTTTTTGTGTTAATGAACAAATTAGTTGACTGATTGGTCTACATCAGCTTCCCATTTCAGATTTAACACACATAAGGAACTGCAAATGAAAGAACTGCACTGTAAGAATTCAGATCTTATGTTTCTTCTACGGGTTTCATTTCATTTCATTTTTGTGGTTATAAACTTTTTTCCTATGACCCGGAGTGAAATCTACTTACCTTCCCAACCAGTTCAGAAGTGCACACGCATCACATGCACGCTTGGACCCTCTGTGCATGTGCAAACCCTTCTGCGCGTGCACAGAGGGTAGAAACAGGTTATATCCTGGTTAAAACCAGGCAGTAACAACGACCGGGCAGGTGGGCAGAGCCTCACGCCACCATCACTATTGGCTCTCTGACCCACCGGGTGCCATCGCTACAGGTTCGGCCAAACCGGTCCGAACCAGAAGCTTTTCATCCCTGCTATGACCCCACAATTGCTTTAAGAACACCAGTTCTTATTCTGGCCTGTTCAGCTGTTTTTGCTAAATGCCAAAATACAATCATTTAATACTAGAGGTTAGTATACAGGTTTATACAGGGAACATAACATATATGGAACATTTGTGATTGCTGTTTCTCGTTAGAGTATTGGAATAGAGTCATGATCTTGGCAGCAAGGATCCCCCAAAATTTCCCTTGGAAATTATCCTTGGACACAACTGGAGTAGAGGAACTAATTTCAGGTCTGCAATGCAAACTGTATAAGTCAGAAGAGCAAGTATCTTAGGAAGCAGATAATGAATCCACCATGATTAGGAATTGTTTAGATTCTCTTTAGATAAAAGAAATACTCTGATTTGTCTTCAAGATAGGCTTTCACTAAATACATAATGTACTACAAATTGTAAAGGTAAATCATTCAAAAAGGAAAAAACCAACAATTTGATTTATGACACTTAAATTAGTATTTACTAGAGAGTATCTGAAATAAAAATGGAAACATGGTTTGTATTGTACTTTATACAAGGTGCGAGGTATTTTGTGGCTTATGTATTCCAGCTGAAGATTATTATTAGTATGATACTGTTATATCAAAGAAACAGAAGTTATTAGCTGGGTTTTGTCATGTTTTCTGCACAAATCCATATTTTTCTACAGAACAAGACAGAAAATGGTTGTATTAATGATAATCTTGTTTGGTAGATTAATCAACATAGCTTCTGAAGCACTTGTTTCAGTATAGACCAATGCTGGAAAAAAAGCTTTAATATATGAGAGCTATGCAAAAGCACATCTTTCAGTTTGGGCATGCGCGTGTGCACAGTTTGGGCACTCGGTGTCTAAAAGGTTCGTCATCACTAATATAGAGGCTTTCTACTGTATTCTTCCCAGTTTCTCATGTGTGAATTCATGTATATGGATGTAGTATGAAGCAAGGAGAAAAAAAACAAACAGAGGGCTTTTTTCAGTGTAATCTGTTTGCAAACCTTGTGGTCTCACTGCATGAAATTGGTGCTCATAATGTTCTTCAGTAGCACAGAACATTGAATCAAAACATCAAAAATCTGTCACTGGTAGATAGTCAGTTTGATGTAGTGGTTAAAGCATCAGGAGAAACTGTGAGTCCTAGTCTCACCACAGACACAAAGTCAGCTGATGACTATGGGCCTGTCACTTTTTCTCAGCCCTTGGAAGCAAGCAATGGCAAGCTACTTCCGAAAAAAATCTCACAAAAAGACTTTAGGGACTAGTCCAGGTAGGAGTCAACAAGGAGGAGGAAGAAGAGGGGGACGGGGAGGGGGAGTAGACGGTAGTAATTATATTTTGTACATGGCGCAGCTAACAAAATGCTGCAAGTTAAGTACTGATTCAAATCAGCGAAAGAGACTGGCAAAGAGTGGATATTATATTACTTCTTTCAATCTATGGACACATTATATATGTTTTATATTAGCAACCTTAAAAAACAAGGTAGGCTATTAAACTGAAGAGTAGAATAAAACAAATCCATCTCCAAAACAGGAAGCCTATCTTCGAATAACTGCGATTCCATTATAGGTTCTGTACTAAGATAAATAGTTGTATTTTATTACTTAAATTGTAAGCCATCCAGAGTCATAGAGAGTTGGGTAACCTATAAATGGTATTGAATAATTAATGATTAAATACATATACAAATATAAAGGATCTGCAAGTGCTCTGTGTTTTTGTTTTGACTGGGTATTTTCCTAACATAAGATAGCAGAAAGCCAAGAATGAAGCTCATCACCTTTTCAAATACCTTTGAAATGTGATCTCAGTCCAGAATTATACTTTGCACATATATCAACTTCTGTGTGACTGGAAAATTGGTGGCTCTTTAAAATTAATATGAAAGCAAACAGTAAGTACAAAGTCGGTGTTATTAAATGAGTAAGTGTAAAGCAGCAATGACAAGAATCTCAATTTACTGGTAACAGCACAAAAAAGGAAATAACCAGATGGAAAAAATAATAGAACCATATTACTCATCTGACAAGTTGATATTTAATATGCAAGGTAACCAATAGCAAAGAAAACATTAATCATATATTAATTATTCCAGATGACCAAGCAATCACAGCATGAGACAACTAACTGCATCATAAACTGATCTGTATTATCAATGGGAAGACTTCTATGTGATAGGTATAGTATTGCAAACCCTGGAAGTAATTTATGTAGTAACTCTGACTATATAGCATTTTTCACATTTTGGGTTTTTGCATATAAAAAACAAAATTGTAGCTATGGCTTTTCTTTTCACCATAGTAGGTAAAATACCTAGAGTCCCATACAACTGCTCAAGTTCTGCTGAATATTTGAAACAAAATATAGACGTTTCAGAGAGGGGAAAATATATTCAAAATGCAGTATAAAGTAGATGACAAACTCAAAAGTCTACCGCACTCTGGAACATATGTTTCTCAAACAGTGGCAAGGTCAAGTTATACTAAGCACTGATGTTTTGTGACATAATTTAGTATTATAGGCTTTATGATATGGATTATTAATTTACTAATATCAGATGTTATTAAGTGTTGCTAATTTATTTATAAGCTTGTGGCGATATCATTAAATATTAATTCATTTTACAACATAGGGTACAGCACAAATCATACAAAATGTGTTCTAGAACATTTTGTTTCAAATGTATTCTTATCCATCACAATGCCCATCGTTATTTTCCAGCATTCTGTTCTGTAACCATTTTCTAGCATTAATATAACATCATTCGAAATATTTTTGATTTGCCGTTGTTTTTTAACATGCTGTTGAGTTTCTCACAGAATTAAACCATGCAGATATAAAAATAACGTCTATTATAAAGAAATCAAATAAAGACCAAATTGGTAGTCAATTAAAAACATGCTAACCAGAAGCTGTAGTTTTCTACAAGAAAACCCTTCCAAACTTTGCAATTCATTACATGAGAAAATGTATATGATGCAGTAACTATGTTCCATATTTACAGCAAATTTTAGATTTCAAAGAAAAATGAACTGCTGACATTTCCATGCTGGAATTTCAAAGGCAATACGTAATAACATTCCATTTGCTGACCTCTCTAATCCGTACATTTTCAGTGTTTCCAACTAAAACAAAATGATACCCTGTGGAAAAGCATTCATCTTTCAAGATCCCAATACACAAAAGGATTCTTGCCAAGGAGAGGAATTGGAATGGAAAACACTGAAAGGCTCTGTTACTGTTTTTTACTCGTCCCTAGAGAACCATAAAATGTGCAGTTTTGGCAAGTGCAGGTGTTTAATAAGAACTCTTTAGGGTTGTTTTTTTTCTTATGAGCTGATATTTTTTTCTCCCTTTTAGGAATGGGAATGGTGCAAGGGGATATGGCTTTTTTTTCTTGAGAGACTTTGATACTTGGAAGTTAGTTTAATGTGACTGGGGTGAGGGGAAGGAGAGAAGGGGGGGGGAAAGAGGAAGAGAATCTGGAAGTCCATTTTGTTCCATTAATAAGATAAAAACGGTAGATCTTTAGTGTCGTTAGGGCAACCTTATCTTATGATATCTATATCAGGCATGGCTGCTTGTTGCCCAACTGCATGGCACACCCAAACCAAATTAAACCAACCCACCCTCAGGCCCCTGTGCCAACTCTATGACCAAGCTTTTACAAGCAAGGAATTATTTCCCTGGACCAAGAAAATTGTAGCAACAGGCTGTTGTGATAGCAAATGAGCAATCTGTCTTTGCACTGCACCACCTGGATAAGGCCAGGAGTGAGAAGAGTTCCTGCTCTCAGGCTGGCACAAGCCAAATGACTGATGCCTCCTAGAATTTATGACTGTTCAAGCTTCAGCTGCTTACAATAACCGCTCTCAGAAAAGGACATCACATGGGATGAACTGTCTGGGACTGAGATCATTGCAGCTGATGTATTCACAAAAATACATTCTCCTTTCAGGAGTACAGTTGCTATTGACCTCCTCGGCCACTTCTTTCCATCTTCCTTTAATAAATGGTCAACAACTTCTGGTTTATTTCTGCATTTGGAGAAAGAAAAAGTTTCACACCAATAGAATTGTCCTGTTTTCTGATCCTCCGATAAACTGAAATATTTAATCATCCAAACTGAAATGGGATGTGCCTCCACCTTTCTGCAGCTGTAATTTCATGCAAACTTTACATTAAAACAGATTACCTTTTCTATTTGCAATTTGCCAAAACCCAACCTGCAAGACCTTTTTTTTAATCTTAGGAAAAGCTCTTTCCTGTGACAAACTGGTGGTGTTTTTTTCTGTACCCAGTTAAATATTGCCATTTCCAACACAGGCATGTAACATTTCTAATACCAATCCAATTTATAACACAAATACCTCCTAGTCCACACAGCTGTCAAGAATTTTCTGCTAAAAGCAAAACAACCAAAATGCTCTAACAAACTATACCAATTTCAGGTGTAACACAACTTTGCAAACCTAATTTTAAAAACATGGCTGAATAGAATACTATCTTACTAAGTTAAACCTTCCAATAATTGATTGTTCAGTGGTTACAATAAAACTTCATTTTATTAGAATAAAATCACCCTCACCCTTGTTCCAACTTTACCCATTTCTTTGCTTTACTGTTAATTGGTTAACTATCTTGGCTGCTGTATGTATTTATTCTTTGGATGCTTTTATTGTTTTATTGTTTTGAATTGTTTTTACTGTTTTATGGCTTTAGAATTATATGCTGCCCAGAGTCACTTGGTTGAAATGGGGGGGGGGGGGGGCTGTAGAAATTGAATGAATATATTTTGTACATGTTTAAATGGCCTTGTACATTTCAGGACAGAAGCGTGTTGACTTTAAAATGAAGCTTCAGGACTAAATGCCTCCCAAACATTTACCGTAGCTACAATATTTGTAGCAAGAAGAAAGTAGTTGAAGCTTTCTTTGTTCTTCTCCCTCCTCCAATTCTTATGATTCTTTCCTGAAGAGTCTTTCCAGTCCAAAAAAAAAAAAAACCCTGAACATCCTTGTTTTTTTAAAACTTTGGATTTGTGTTTTTGGTAATTTCCCAAACCTGTTGATTGAATGAGGTTTCAATACTCACTGGCTGTCTGACAAGAATGATCTCAACAATGAACCAGGCACAGTGACAGAAAATCCAATTTTATAATAATTTGGCTCTTTGGGGACAGTGGATTTGGAAACTGGATTGCCCTACCAAAATTTCAAAAACATAGGTGGCTGAATTGGACTCTTCTATGCTGGAGGAACTTATACCAAATAGCAACCAGATAGGAAGTTAGAGCTAACAATCTTTTGGCATGGTGAACAAAACTTCAGGGCTTATGCATCAAAAACGTAATGTTTTTTTCCCCCAAGCTAGTTAAATACAGCCCAATTTCTTTGACTTCTTTCCAAAATTTTCACTGCTCAGATAATCAAGATAAACAGGGGAATGTAAGGTTTCAGCCAATCGGCATGGTTTTTGGCGCTCTACCGTTTAATTTAGCCCCTGCATTAACCTCTCCACTCTCCTTAAAGGGAAGGGACTGTATTCAATGTGGTAAACCAAGCTAAGATACTATAAAAGAAAATCAGAGCTATGTCAGCTTTCCCCTCCTGTTTCAGGATGACTGCTGAGAGAGGCTTGGAGATCTGCCACTCGGATGAAAGTAATAAGATGTTCTAGGCAGCGTGCCTCTGCCTTGGAAAGAGAGGGAGCAGTGATTAGATAAACTAACCAGGACACAGATGTGATGAATGTGATATCAGGAGAGATTCCAAGGCACCACAGCTGCAACATATTCTCATGTGTTTGAAGTATTCAAACATGGACAGTGAAAGATTGAGAGAACAGAACAAACAATCAAGAGCCACTTGTACTATTTCCTCGTATTTATTTTAAAGTGGGGTGGGGGGATGGGGGAGAAACAGTCTTGGAGAATGAAAAGGTAAAGATACAAAGTAGGGTGTTAATTGTCTTCCTCTTTTTCTTTTGGCCCCTGTGCTTCTTATTTATTTATTTAATTTATTTAGTTTATTTAACTTTTATACCGCCCTTCTCCTAGCGGACTCAGGGCGGTGAACAGCCAGGTAAAAAACATAATACAAAAGTTAAAATCATTTTAAAATAATTTAAATACAATTTGGCCCAAAATTTAAAACATGTCAATTAAAATCAATCAATATCAAACACTAAAACCAATTAAAGGATCAGGCCAGCCCGGCCAACTGAAAAAAGTAGGTTTTTAGGGCCCGACAAAAAGTCCGGAGGTCTGGGATCACTCAAATCTCTGGGGGTAGATCATTCCATAGGGTAGGTGCCGCCACAGAGAAGGCTCTCCCCCGGGGGGTTGCAGCCGACATTGTCTGGCTGACGGCACCCTGAGGAGGCCCTCTCTGTGGGAGCGAACTGGCCGGTGGGAGGCAATTGGTGGCAGAAGGCAGTCCTGTAAATACCCCGGCCCTAAGCCATGGAGCGCTTTAAAGGTGGTCACCAACACCTTGAAGCGCACCCGGAAGTCCACCGGGAGCCAATGCAGCTCGCACAGGAGAGGCGTCACATGGGAGCGTCCCATCGCTCCCATAATCCCCCGCGCAGCTTCTACCTAACAAATAGCTTATTTCATCAAATGTTTGAATTTAACACATTAAGAAATAGATACCAAAGCTGGGATTAATTCAGACATGCTCAGGAGGCATCATGGGTAGATAAACAAAAAAGTAAGGATGGTGGTTATGAGTGCCCATTTGAGGCCATGCCCCTTTCAATGGATACCATGCACCTAAAAGAGCAGGACTTCTGTTATGTGTTCACAATAACTGCCTTGGCTTTTTGGACAACACCCCTTCCCCCAGACCCCTATTTTTCTTAGTACTTGAGTAGTCAAACACAGAATGATTAGCTGTGCAGCAAGGAGGGATATTGTCTCAGGCAATTCTTAACTTTTAAGATCAGGAATTAAATACCCTATTTGGAAAATGGAATTGTATCCCTAGCCCCATATCAGTAGGATATTTCAGCTTCACCAAACCCTTCTAAACTTTTAGCTTGAAAAAAAAAAGACCGACAGATTATCAAGCTTGCAGTGTAGCATTGCTCACTTCCATAGAATTGGTGTGTAAATTGGACCATATGATAGTGTATCCAGATGAAGGTGGTGCAGAGTGTGATCTAAAGGAAGGCATGTCTGAGTTTGTCCTTTTCTTATCTATTTCTTGAGTTTCCTTAGTTGGACCTCCTCACTCTGTGAATCTTGGCCCCAATCTGAGCTGAAATCTATCAAGTAATGGAATATTAAGAACAGCACATAGTAAATAAAGATATACCACCCAAGAAAATCATTTGCAAGTGCAGTGCTAAATTCACATTGATAGCAGAGGTTTAATCATATTCTTATTGCTGCCTCCCACAAAGATTAAAATGTAATTTACCAGAAAAAGATCACAGTTTTAAAAAAAGTACTACTCTGGATGAGAAAGTACACTCTGAACTTCACAGCAGTCCCAAAATAGCCTGAAAAGAGGAAGCGGGTGGGGTGAGTTCCTTTCTACTTACAAAGAACTTGACTAGTGATATAGATCAAGTAAAAACCCCAAACAGCAAGTGCTTACTAAAGATCCTCCCTTCTTTTCCCAGTCTGCTCTATTTTAAGATCACAGTACAGGAAACTTGGCAGCAAATATTTTTGAAAGTTGCCCCTGTCACTTCCACAAATTCAAATGGTTTTAAAGGGTGCACACTCATAGTAATAACCATTTTGAAGGACCAGAGGTGGAAAGATTATTTCATAGTTTTTCAGAGGCAATGTAAGAATTGTGACGAAGCTGACTTATTTCTATTAAAAGCACTAAATAGTAGGACAATGCCTTCACTGGATCACCTGACTTCCTAGTTGTTGAGGTAAACTTGACACTTTTGTACATTAAGAATCAGTCACACTGTAAAGCTGTTGTGATAATGTTTATGACAAGATCATAATTCTGCATGCAAGACACACGGACCTGATCTTCAATTGGCATCGTTTGCTTATGATGCAAACCCAACAGTGCTAGTTTATGGTCTAGTGTAGCATGTAAATCCAGAAAACACGTTTGAATAAGCCAAGGTTAACCTTGGCTTATAAGTATTTTGTGTGAATGTACCACCTAGCCCTCAAACTTTAACATCACTCTCCCAGAGCCACACACTAGTTAGTTAAGAATAGTAGTTCTTTGGTAATGGAAGTCCCTACCTCCAATAGCTACCGTATTTTTCAGACTATAAGATGTACTCCCCCCCCAAAAAGTGGGTGGAAATGTCAGTGCGTCTTATAGACTGAAAATGGCCTTGTTTTGGCCTCCCAAAACCCCTCCCCGCTCATCCCGTTTTTGGCAACGGGACACGCAGAAGTTTGGGAGGCCTGCAGTGTGCTCCTAGGGGTCGGGGAGGGCAAAAACCAGATGCGCAGAGGCCAAAAACTTTTTTTCTTGTTTTCCTCTTCAAAATCTAGGTGTGTGTTATAGTCCGAAAAATAGGGTATTTTTAACTATTTAGTATCATAAAATTGACTATATCTAGTGAGGACTCTCAAGCAAACCCCCTAGCAATGCAGAAGTAATAACAATGGCATATTTGTCTAGATTTTTGCTTTCTTTATGTTGCATTGTAGACAAAGTCAGTATTTTTTACTGTACACATTCTAGTTCCATCCATTTCCACTCCTGGTGTATACTGCTTGTGTAGAACAGACTAGATTTCCATAAGGCAGGCATCAGGCAGCAAGATTTTCAGTCTAAAGTTACATGTGAAACTGAGGCAGGTCCTCCCACATCACTTACCAAAAGTGTTAGGCATCTAGCTGTAGCCCTGATCCGGTGACAAAATATTGCTTTGGAAATATTTTGTTAAACAAGTCTACTGCAAAATGAAGATAATAATGGGATAGTTTGTCATTTAAATGTATGGCTGGCCCTAGCTGTTTTGCTGCCTGAGATTAAAACCCCCCCATCTCTCTAATATTGTATCAACACTCTTTGCTCCAAGACTTACTGTCCTGAAGTAATCTGTCCATGGAATTACTAGGGAGTCAACAACAGGTAATCATTGACTTACGACCGTTTAACAAAGGTTCAAAGTTATGACAGCATTAGAAAAAGTGATTTATGATCTGTCCTCATATTTACGACTATCACACCACTTCCATAGACACATGATCCCAATTTAGGCACTTGGCAATCGGCTCACATTTATGACCAGTTGCAGTGTCCCGCTTTCAACCTTCCCAACTGGTCTCTGACAAAAAAACATAGGTTGGATGAAGCTGGCTGTACTTAATGACCACATAATTTGCTCGATGACTACAGTAAAAATGGTCATAAAATCTATTCCAGTCACATGATTTATTTTATGACCGCACTGACTCATGATGAAAATTCTAATCCCAAATGTGGTCATAAATTGAGGACTACCTGTACTTACCTTTCTATGGCTGCAAACATCCATCCATCCTGACTGTGAAAGGTTTCTGTCTGTTGTTTTTAGCCAGTTCCTTGGAAAATATTACCTTCAGGGATGACAATCATGCCAAACTTTACCATTTTGAGGGTTCAGGCATGCAAAGTACACATTATTTTCAGATGCAGCAGCATTTTCTTTCAAACCATTCTTGAGATTTTTAACCAGTGCCAAAATGTTCTTCAGTATGACAAATGTTACATGTTTAAATTTAGGCTCCAGCAAGGGAAGGAGAAACATATAATGTATAGCCCATACAGTGCACCATTACTATTGAAAAAGTTTCAGAGTTCTACTTCTAATGGCTGTGTTGTCGATTTTAAAATGTAAAGAAAAGAACAATGAGTTTGGAATTTTTAAAAAGTCAGCATGAGCTAAATTCAATGAACTTATTCATAAATAAGACACAATTGATAGGTTATTGGGATTTATGATGAGAAAACACCTGTTTCAGAGGAGTTGAAATATGCTGGCTCTCTGGCCACATGTTTGCTGTATCTTGAATGCTTGTTAGACATTCGCCAGACACCTTGGCTCAAGGTTTCCATTTCAGTTCCGGAAAAGGCAGCCAAAATAGGAAGCTTGTAGAACTGCCAGGAACAAAGGCTGTAATTGTTACTGTTCATGTGCCTCTGCTTTTAAATTAAGGAGAGGCACATGTTTCCTCTGTTTATTAGATTCCCCAAAGAGAGATCAGTATCTTACATGTCTGTTTTATTACAAGCCTGCACCCTGCTTCTTAGCCTTTGAATTAACCAATATGAATCCCTAAGTGTGGGGGGGACGACGACGATGACTTCCTAACAAGTCAGGAAGTTCATAGTGAGATTAAAATATCATTATTGTTCTTAGTGACCGGTTTTTTTTATCTCCAGGAGCCAGATTTCAAAACAATAAAGCCACCTAGAATCTTTCTAGGTATTTTATGCCTCTCCTCACCCAATGATTGGGATAACTCTTCTATGGTCAAATCAAATGTATTGGTTTTTTTGTTTTTAATCATCATGAATCCCAGTATAGCATAGTGAGAATTCCCTCCGACAGAAACAGTGGCTTTGAGATGGAAAAGCTTCTGCATCATAAAAATTGCCAGTGGGTGAGAAGGATTAAAAATGATATCCGATAAGTTTCTAAATTGCCCAGTTTTAACCCATGTTCACTATTACCTACTCTTTCCAAGATCTGTCAGCATCCCCACTTTATTATTTCTTTATTACTTCCTACTCCGTATTTTGTAAATACAGGTACAAACTGACTTACAACAGTTTGTCTACTGACCATTCAAAGTTACAGTAGCACTGAAAAATGTGACTCATGACCGTTTTTCACAGTTACGACCATTGCAGCATCCCCGCAATCACGTAATCAAAATTCAGCTGCTTGGCAATTGGTTCATACTTACGACCATTGCTGTGTCCCAAAATCATGTGGATCACCTTTTGCAACCTTCTGACAAGCAAAGTCAATGGGGAAGCCATATTCAATTAACAACTGGGTTACTAATTTATCAACTACCGTGATTTGCTTTACAACTGAAGCAAGAAAGGTTGTAAAATGGGGCAAAACTCATTTAACATATGTCTCACTTAACAACATAAATTTTGGGCTCAATTATAGTTATAAGTCAATGATAAGCTGTATTATAGAGATCGCTCTGAGTGTGTTCCACTGTTGCATATTCTTCTTCTCACTCCACCACTTTAATTCTTAGAGACTCTAAACTAATTAACAACTTACTCCTTTTTGAGATTTATATATTATATTCTCAGGGTTATCTTAAAGAGCAAATGTATCGTGTATTCTTCAGTTCTTAGTTAACTATTTATATGATATATGATAAACTGTCTCATAGGTTCTTATCTTCTATTTTTCATTAGCATTATATTATAGTTCTTCTAAGCCAAATAAGGATACTATTATGGGTTGCACTTATTTCATACTAATACTAACTTATTAGCTGCAGTGATTCATTTAACAACTGAGGCAAGAAAGGTCATAAAATGGGGCAAAATTCACTTAACGAATGTCTCATTTGACAACAGAAATTTTGGGCTCAATTGTGGCCATAAGTTGAGGACTAACTACCTGTATTATTACTCTTCTCTTTTTGCCTGTTCCATAATTTGTATAGTCTATTAGACACATGTTGTTGCCTTTTCTATTTCTAAATTAGGAAAATGAATTAACATGTCTGTTCATATTAATGTGGGCAGGGAATGCTATCTAAATCATATTTCTGTTTTATAGCAATAAAATCTTTCTGTATTCATGCATTTGTACAATAAGAATTAGAAATTTATGAAATACGAATGCAAAATTAATTTGACATAATTGATTCTTCATTGTTTGTGAATATGCATCTTTGAGACTTGATGATGATAATGATGAGTGGAATGTTCGTGAAATAAAACTGAGGGCAAGAGGAAGCATTATGATGAACTTATGGCAAAAAGGTGAGATATAAACACAATAAATGAGTGTACAATTACAATTATGTTACTGGGTAGGTAAAATGAAATAAAGATACCATTTCAGTGAGAATGACCTTTATTGTTTGCAATAGATCTACAATACTACTTGAAATTCTGACAGCATTTCTAACTTATCTACCTGTAATTTATCTATCGGTAATACATACTTACAAGAAGAAAGTCTTTATAGTACTCATATAGCAGAGTCTGCCTTCTTGTAACTTTTAGGGAAACAGGAAAGATTAATTTTCAATCATTATTATCACTTAGACTCATATTGTGAAGACAAAGAAATAGGTTGGTAGAAAAATAGCTAAGATAGATGCGCCATGACCCATATGTTAGAGCTTCATGCAGTTAATCATATTGCTCGACTTCTTTAAATCTATCGTATCTGAAGGTTTCCCCCATAATGATACCTAATGGAGAAAGAAAATCCAAATTCCATGACACAAGGGATGCAGTAAAAGGTCTGGATTGTCCTTGTTTATTCTGCTTCTTTTTTTGTAAACTTACATCTAGCCTGAATAAAGATAGGAACTTTTTGGAACAATATTGAAGCTGAATGGTGGTTGTTAAGAGAGGAACAAACAGTGCAATCAACAGACCAACTTAAAATAGGGAAGCTGTCTCCCTAGCACCAACATTACGTCAGCAATCAATACTGTATACAGATGGTCAACGGGTTAGACTATTTGGGGCAGCTATAATTCAGAAGCTTATTATAATAAATGACAGGCATTTATTTTTAGCTTTTGGGAGATAGGGAAGGCTAAAATGTTAAGCAAATAGGGCTTTGCAGTAACTGACATACTTTGTGATTAAAAGACAGATAAAATTCAGTTCAGTTTTAGTTAAAATCAAGTTACAGAGTAGACAGAAAATAGCAAGGTAAATTAAAGACATTATCCTTTCATTTGGAAAAAAATATTCTACAGGAGCCATGTAGAAAAGGAATAAATGCTAAAAGTTTTTAAATTTTTAAAGCCCTAAATATAAATCAATCAAATATTATGTGAACTTCCTGAGATTAATCCAGATAAAGTCCCAAATGGAAATCTCCCTCCCCCAAGAGACTGAATATTCAAAGAAATTTGGTCATGCTCATAGGCTCCGCATAATTCTTAATATCCCTTTGTCATATAAGGAAAAATGTAAGACTGACAAGCAAGCACATGGATTTAGAGTGTCATCTGAACCCATCTGAACCAGATCTTTTGTGTCATTTTTCTGAAAAATGAAGACTCAGCTCCTTCTAATACCAGGAAATCACTTTTCACTGTATACTGGAAAGGACAAAAAAAAAAAAAGCCCACTTCCTGCTCTTTGCAAAAATAGACATTTTCTAGTTATCTTTGCCATAATATTAAACTGAAGCCTATGCTGAGTAAAAGGTTCCTGACTTTGAATATGTACAGATTGGATAAATCTTGGTGAGGAAGGAAAATACAGGAATTAAAATACATATTTGCATAGGTTTCAGTTTCCAGTATTAACTTTCTAATATAGCATAATTTATAATTTAACATACTAATATTATAATATAAAAATAAGTTTGTTATTATAAAATGCAAGTTGAAAACACCTAACTCAGTTCCTGGAAAAATCACGACTTTTCTTGAGCGGATAGTACTTCAGTGGGTGAATAAACATAAGTGTTTGGATATTAGATATATCATACGGGTAACATCATTCCAGCAAAAATTGCATTTTCATCAAATGCTGAATCAAGCCTAGATCAGTCTGCAGCTAATCCTCTTCTAACTTCCCTATGAAGATGTAGAAAGAAAAGACGTAAGGACTGTTTCAGTTAGAAATCAAATCCCCATTAAGCACATTTGGGAAAACTAAACAAAGAAGAAATAAAAGAAAGAGAATCAAATTGTTATTTGGAATTCATTGAAGAGAAGTTCTTATCAAAAAATTGATCCCAGCTACATAAGAGACACACAGATTTTCTAAGGCAATTGAACTTCATGGGGAATCTTCATAATAACACCATTTTAACCAATATGAATATTGGGGCCCTACACACCAATATTCTCCAAAAACACACATATAGCCACCATTATCATTGATGCCAATAAAACACACCTTTTCTATAATCACAGACTGGTGACTTTGTATTCATTTGTTCTGACCCTCTTGTTATCTCAACTGATGCAATTAATCCAAGTATTTAGGAAACTGAACTACTTACTCAACTAGATCAATACTGTAAACAAATCAACAGAGTTAAATCAATTCCGAAGGAGAACCTATTAAAAGACAGACCACAAAAACGGAATAAGAAAATACCACTAGTTGCCATTTTCAGCTCACAAATTAAACCAGTCAAACCTACTATTAATAAGTAATGACAGGCACTGAATGGAAGACCGCCATGCCATCTGAAACAGATTCTCACAAGCAACAGAAAACAACAGGACAATAATACTAACATGGGAATCAAATCCTGTTACAAATATATATGTCTACACCAGGGGTGTCAAACACACATTGTCACGTGACGTATCAGGACTTTTCCCCCCTTCACTAAACCAGGCATGGACATGGCCAGCACATGACACATCTGACCCACAGGCCAAGTTTGACAGCCCTGGTCTACACCATCACCGGCCATTACACATATATACAACCAAGATAAAAGGGGCTTTCACATGTTTATGTTGCAATGTGATATCTGCTACTATTTGCCAGCAAAGCCCCATTGGATTCTACATAGAACAAATCGGACGAACTTTCAGCTAAAAAATAATGGATATACATTGGGCTTTTGGATTCAAAAAAGGACAAAGTAGCATTAGAGCATTTCAACTTCCCAAGAAACGTGGAGACCCGAAAGTGAGCATTTTGGGAGAAAAGGCT
The DNA here is from genome assembly GCA_012654045.1 of Ptyas mucosa. NCBI lineage: Eukaryota > Metazoa > Chordata > Lepidosauria > Squamata > Colubridae > Ptyas > Ptyas mucosa. Next base: position 18,694,573 of record WNWU01000003.1, read on the forward strand.
ATAATAGCATGATTAACCAAGAGATGGTTGAACTTACATACAACCAAAGGTTTCCGACTACCTCAAGATTTCAACAAGCACATTGTGTTTTTAACACATTTCAATTGTTAACTTGATTAGGTATTTTCAAGCTGTCTCATGTGTAACTTAGCATCTGCATAACCAACCTAGCTTCCTTCCCACACAAAAACAACTCACACCAATTTAAACCTGACTTCAATTTAGCCACTCTATATGTGATGAAGTGAACAGTAGCTCACAAAAACGTATGCCTTTTAATAGATGTGTGAGCTGGAAAAGGGTGCTACCAGAACCTTTTTGATTTTAAAGTATCTATCTCATTTGAAATTTTATATTTACTTTTATTTTTATATGCACACACACACAAATAGTGATCAAGATAATATTGGTGGTTTTTAAAAGACAAAAAAATGAAGGACAGGTTTGTTATTTTCTGTTCGTGGTTTGTCTCTATCCTCATATCTTTAAAAGCCTGCCTTTCATTCTCGGTGAACAAAATGTCTAGACATCCAAATTAAGAACTAACCAATAATCAACCGGGCAAACTGACCTTTCTGCATACAAGGTCAGTATCACATAGACACACAGTGCATACGCTCATCTAACCTGCATGGAGCTGGAGACATTTATTTGTGCACAAAAATATTGATGTTGCTAAGTGATATGCAGTCAGTTGCTAACAGAACATCTTTGTATTTATTTATTTGTTTGTTTATTTGTCTTATCTCCCTCACATAAACAATGCCAAAGAGTTGAAGAGTAGTGAGGAATATCCAGACCTTTCTACTTAACATCATTATTTACTACAATACTAATATAAACAAATCAAGGAGAAAAAAGAATCTTGCACAGTAGCTTTGTAACCAACATGTACTCTGGCAGGAGTCATATCCAGATCTTTCAACTTAGAGATGCTATTTCCTTTGAACTTTTAACTTATGAGTTGATCCTAAGATAACAATTATTTTTGTCTGACTAGTTATCTTAAAGATTTATATGCTATCCTTTAGTTAAAGTGTATCGGTGTATAAAACAATATCATTATAAAAGGCAATGAAACAAATATTGTAATTAAAATAGATTAAAAGCAGCATTAAAATTACATGCAATACTAAAAGGCCTGAGATCATTCAAAGATCTTTGTGTTATGTGGAAAATATGTAGCTTAAAATACAATCATAATGTAAATGACTTTTTCTGTTTTAATCGCAATAATACGCGCACGAACAACCGCTTTATACTCAGTATAAATCATTCTAAAGTTGACTGTAAAAAATATGATTTCTGCAATAGAGTTGTCAAACTCTGGAATGCTCTACCTGATACAGTTGTCTCAGCTACAAATGTTTACAGTTTCAGTCACAAATTGACTTCTGTGGACCTTACTTCATAAGTGGTCAGTAGAGGGGGTATACATAAGTGCACACTAGTCCTTATACAATGGCATCGTCCCTGTCATTGTATTTTTTTTCCCATTTATTCTTGTTCTCATTTTTGTTTGACAAATTCTAATAAATAAAAAAAAATAGAATAATGTAGAAAAATAATTTGATAAAGTACAAATACAAGCCAGGATGTCTTGGGCCATTTTTCCCATCAATTCTTCATGCCATCTCATTTACTTCAGGTGGAACAGAAGGATTTGAGGAGGATTCCAAAAGTTGTTCTAAATGCAATCATAATTTGATAAGAAAATAAACAATTTAATATTTATGGGACTTTACAGATCAATGCAAGTATTTTGAATTAAGAATCAGGAACTATTTGTCAACTATAATCTATTGTATAAAATATACAACATTTTGAAGATACGTAAGATACACAAAAATGCAGGGTTTTAGCCTGGAAGTACAGTTACTTCTCAGTTTTCAGGAAGACACAAGAACAAGTGTAACATTACATCCTTCTGCTGTTATGGCCGTAGTGATGCGTTAGAAAGTCCAATGATGAAGCTGTTCTAAAATTATATCTTTGCTCATAGCCCACAGTCCCATCTGGGAAGCTTAAAATCAAGAGAGTAGTGATTGCAAATAAAACGAAACAAATTAAAGCCTAATTCAGTCCATGTTCATCTAATTCACTGTGATACAAAGAGTATTCTACAGTTCATGCCTGTCACATTAATACCATTGTGCATTGTCTTAAATGTCTAGGAATATGACAACAACTCTCCTGTCTTGTGACAAGGGAACAGCTGCCCAAGCAATACAAATCTGTGTTATTTGCTATAAAAGTATTCCTGTGACCAGCTGGGCCTTCAAGCTGGTTCTCCACTTATATTTGAAGTATTAATATTAACATTAAGACATTTCATGAAAAGAGGAAAAAAACTGATCATAGTATGGGCAAAAGAAGGAATATAGGCTCTAAAAATTTCTGATGCTTCAGTTATTTTGTAATAGGTCAGTTCATGTAGCACAGGGGTGTCAAACTCGCTGCCTACAGGTCGGATCCATCACACTGACCATTCCCATCCCTATTTTAGTGAAGGGGGGAAAGTCACAATAAATCACATGACGACAACATGAACCCCTGATGTAGCACAATACCAACAAAGATTCAGCTTGTACAGTGGCAATGTCTAGCAAAAAAAATTATGGGAAAATTCCATTGTACCAAGCTTCATATGTAAACTTCATACTCAGGATCATATCAGAGCATACATATTTATCAAAAATTTACAAATACAGGTATCTTCACCTAATAACCACAATTGAGCCTGGAATTTCAGGCATGTCATTATAATCATTAAGTGAGATGCTCGTGTGACCACTTCTCTTAATGACTGCATTGGTTGTTAAATGGAAGAGGCAAAAAGCTGCCTGCCACGTGAGGGTAGGCAATTCCTTAGCTCTTTGTGCAGAAGGAAACTCCTTTCCTGGGGTGGGGGGTTTGGGTTGAATGGGGCTTGGATCTTTGGATCACTGTCAGTGCAAATGAGTTGCCAAGCACCCAGATCACCATCATGATCTCAGGGGTGCTGCAAAGATCCTAACTTTGTGCACGGGTCTTAAATTTCTTTATTCAGCACCATCATGATTTTGTACAATTACTGAACAAATGATTGCTAATTGAGGGCTACCTCAATCTGGAGTATGGCACTGAAGAAAGGAAGAACCATAGTGAAAACAGTGCCTTAGTTATTAAAAATAGGAATAGTGGCAGAATAAATGTGAAATGTGAATGTTCTAAAAGTTGAAGGTTAGTTAGACTCTCGCCCTACTAGGGTAAACAGATCACAAAATGTGAAACGTAAACCCAATGTGATATTTTGGTGAAACTCTTGGATTAGGATTGTGAGGATCCAGAATTCAAGATCACTGTCAGCCATGAAAATCACTGAATAATTTTGAGTCAATTGCTCTCTTTCAGCCCAACGTACCTCACAAGATTGTTGTTATAGGAGAAAAAATGGGCATCGTTATATATATAGCTGAGTTTGTTATATTGTTATATATGCTGACATTGCATAGGGAGTGCTGTAAAGCACTATGGAACAGTATACAAGTCTAAGTGCTATTGCATTGTTATATATGTATGAGTTTCCTATAATCTCAGGACTTTTCACTATAATTCTACCAATTTCATATTTTTTTATTCCTGCAATTTTTAAAAGATTCATAGTTTTTAACTTTATGCCTGTTTCACCCAATGAAAAATTTTTACTCTCCATACAAGTCGAAATTGCTAGTGGCAATATACTGCTGTAACACTGCTAAAGCCAAAGGCATATAGTGGTAAATGTTATACTATATGATGACACAATACAGCCTTTTCTTCAGTAGCAACAATACAAGATACACATATACAGTACATACATGTAATAAATAACTGTATGCACTATATATATATATATACATCATTTCTAGAAAGAATATATATGTATTGCAGAAGCTTAGTATATACAAACTGCTTTACAAAATTGGACTGCTTATATTCATCAGTCAAATCTAAGTATAATGCAATCATATTGTTGCTGCCACAACACATCTGCAATGCTAGTATAAAACAGTATTGCATAGTGATAGTAATCTGCTGTATCTAGAGTAATAATGTACTGATGCACCAAGAGATCTTATGATTAGTTTATAGACAGACATGACCTTGCAGACTTACTAGGGATGCAGAGAAAGTCTTATACTTTAGAAAATATCAGGGTTTCAATAACAAAACTTGTTATTTTGGATTCCTTATCTGTACTGAATCTGTGCAATGTTTCTGCCTGTGCAAAATAATAAGTTATGGTTTCCTATGGCTGTCCTACAGTACTGCTTATATTTATACCAAAGCAGTCATTTCAAATAGGTACAGAATAAGAACATATCTATAATAATAACAAAATAATAGCCCTTTCTTTCTATATTATGTAACCCTCTTAGGCTTTGATTAACTTCAAATGGGCTGTTTTCTAATTGTTAAATGACAGCTTGGCACTACCAAGCTTACACTCAGCATACACACCTCTATCCTTTTCCTCAAGTTTGAGCATTCCTTCTCAGGCCTTTTTCTAGTGAATAATAATGTAATCTGCCACACTTATCTATGCATGATAATTTTTGCAACAATGTTTTAAATGATGTTTTGTAATTTATAGCTAAAGACAATCACAAATAATTCCAGAAAAAAAAGAAAAAAACAGAATCCCATTGTTAATTTGTAATCATCTCTTTATGATATACACTATTGCTTAAAAACAGGAGTTGATGGTAAGAACAGACTGATTATATAAGCAATACTCAGATAAAATACCAAGTTTTTAGATATTTTTAGGCCATTCAAAATCATAACAACTAGTTTGTAATAGTTGAAGCAGGTTAACTATTGAATTAAGTGTAGCTTTATTTATAAATTGGTCAGTCTAAATGACTACATTTAATTTCAAACAGGCTATATAGGAGAGAAAGATAACATAAATTTGAACAAGTACAGCAAATTATTCTTACCTAATACCATGATACATTTATTTATAACTTTGTATCTCATAAGGAGTACTAATTATACTTTATAGAGCTCCTGTGGGAAAAAATAAACACATTTGCAATGTGGATTTTACACCTCATTTTATACCATATGGGCATTCTGTAATATTATAGCTTATTTAAATTAAAAAGTCCAGTTAAAACAAAGGTAATTAGTTCAAGTAACATAGAATAACTATAAAATTGTATTTAGATTATTATTCCAACAAAAATAAATTAAGCTAACTCAGAATTTGATCTATGTCTTCATAAAATGAGAAACAACATGAACAATTACCAAATTGTTCAAACATAATTAATAAAGATATGTATATTTTTTATTGTTTCAATAAAATGGTAAGTTTCAGAATTCACCGCTATCTATTGATAATTTTCCCAATAACTATTGGGGATTCTGTTGTATAAAAGAATTTGTTGGAAATGTAATCGGTTCTGCATCTATTGTGTTTAATCCATCTTTGTATTGCTTTGTCCTAACTTAAACTTGCCTGTCTCTAAAGATATGACAGTCTTGCTTGAAATATGCCTTCAATTCCATCTTGACTTGACACATCTAGCTTATGTGAAAATGTACATTCTTGCCCATCATTGTCTAACATTTACAACTCGGTTTAGCTCTTTTCTTCCTAAATTTGTAATGCTCAAGATAGCAAATAACAATTTATTGTGGGCTATTAGAATAATTTGGACAGCCTCATAGGGATACTAACAACTGGTTGTAGTATGGGAGAAAAATAGCTCCTGCAAATAGTTATATATGACTAAATAAAATATTGTATTAAAAATGGACCAGTTCATTGTGTTTCATATTCTGTGTTTTTTAAAATTGCTGTTAAGATAGGTTGTGCAATAAATTGAAAAGTGGGTAATAAAAAAATAAGGGTTTAGTTTTGTGGGAGAAATGCAACAATCTGAATAAATATAAGGGACACTTTACTCATCAGGTGACATTATTAGATGGATAAAGAGATGAAAAGTGATTGGCTCACTGAGAGTCCTGAAAAGAAATAAAGTTAATATTAGTCTTGTGGTTTAAATATAAGTCTATTTGTGCATATACATGAAAAAGGAATGAATAGAAAAACTTAATTAACTGGATTGCTTATGATGAAAGAATGAAACAATTACAAAAATGTATCAATAATTACAGGTTACAAATATAGGACATTTTTATTAATGTTAACAATGGATTTTGAAAAAAGCATATTATACACAAAAGAAAAATATATGAAGGTAATAAGAATAAAAGAAGAATGACCGCAGGAAAGTAAAATCCGAAGCAGTCATTTTAAAATAAGTATTAGAAAATAAATTCCTTTCACAACAACATGAATGAAAAGTGGCTATAAGGAAAGATTATGTGAAAGCAACTTTGAAAAGAGTCGTTTTAATAAAGTGTTACAGAAGTGTGCTGAGTTACACTAAAAGAAAACATGCTTGAGGAAAAAATGACTTGAAAAAAGCTATGGAGAGAAAAGATGTATATCAGGAAATACAGCAAAAAAACAAAGATAAGAGAAAGATATTGGACAATGTATATATACAGAGAGAAAAAATTGTAAAGAATGTAGCCAAAAAAGAATAAGAAATAGTTAAGCTTATATGACAAAGAAAATCAGGGTGCCTACTTGGGGAGGTACCCCCTCTCAAGCTGGGCCACAAGCGCCATCAAACTTCCATAAGCACCAATCCAACAATGCTTTTTAGTGCAGCTGAGATAAATTAGATTACGTTTGGTCAGTCAGAATCATAACGCTCCATGTAATACCAAAAATGATTTGCTTTTTTTTTTGTATTTTTACCTGCTACATGAAAGGTTTTTGTACACCTAATACTCGAATACAACCTGATCCCAACCCCCAGAACATAAGAGAGATTTACAGAACAGTTTTGATGAAAAAGTATAAAGTTTTGGAAGCAGATGAAAAGGAGCCTCCAACAGAGTGAGTTGTATAAAGAATAAAAGCAATGCAATCATTTGGAAAGAAATCAAAATGAGGGAGTGCTGGAAGGCATAATTTGGAGATTGGTATGAATTCAGTATAAAAGTAGAATTGAAATATATGCTATAAATGTTAGTATCCCAGAAAAAAAACTTGATGAAAAGGAAGTAATACTTTGTGTTGAAAAATGGCAAGGCTATAGACACAGGGAAGTAGTGTACCTGAAGAAATGCTAAAATATAGATGTGGTTTGTTTATGGAACGATTGACTTGTTTAATGTACGTACATACGTGCTTGCTGATTAGAAGAATGCTGTCAATGTTTTCTTTTTCAAGAATAAGGGTAAAAATTATAGGGTGTTTCACATCCCTGGGAAGGTGTTTTGTGATGTTCTGATTGATAGGAGATAATAAACAAATTAGGACATGCACATTAGGGAATCCTTATGCTTGGTCAAATAAGCACAGACCTGGTTTTTGCTTTTTGGCACATCACTGAGAAATATATGGACACGAGGAAGTGCATTGATTTAGGGGAAAAACATGACAAATTGAGTAGGTTTGAATTATGAAATCTTTTGCATGAAAATGGAGTTAATATTTGTAGATTAAGCTGGGTGCAATGCAAGGATGTCTTAGGTCCTCGTAATTCTTTTATGTTTGACTGTTTGCCAAAAGAAGCAAAAATAGCTGCGTATAAAAGTGCTTCCGCCCACTTTATTTAATGGAAATGCGAGTTGGGTATCTCAGGGGAAAAAAAGTAAGCTGCATGAAGTATTCAAGGTACTATTCAAGCAGACTTCCGCTTCCGGTTCCGCTGGCGACAGACTCTGATCGGGCTAGCTCTGGCCCCAGAGTCTGATCCCCCCCATCTGGAG
>WNWU01000003.1:18717393-18755975 GCA_012654045.1 Ptyas mucosa
TTGAGAAAACAAAGACTGGGGGCGCTGGTGTACAGGGGCAAGGAGATCACCATCCTGAAGCAGATTCCCAGACAGGTACGAGAATTAAGAAAAAAATATTATTTTTTATCAAATAAGCTGTACCTCAAGGGAGTAGGTTTTAGGTGGCTGATTCCGGAGGGTTTGATGATTTTTTGGGAGGACAGTAAGAAGAAAATTAATAATGTAACGGAAGCTAAGGCTTTTCTTGACCAACATAAATCCTTCCTAGGTGGAGAAGATACAGGAGCCGAAGAGGGGGAAGTATTAGATGATCAAGGAGCGGAGGCGGACGGAGCTGTTGCGGCCCGGGAGGGGGAGGGAGGCCAGACCATGGTTTTAAGAGCCAGAACTAGGAAATGAAGAAAGGAGGGGAATCTATTGTTTAAGGTTTTTTTAATTGACATTTTTCTTTTCTCTCTCTTCTTTTATTGTATTTTGTATAACACTCTTTTTTTTTGTTTATATAATTTTTATATAACCTGGTTGTTTGTTTTGATTTAAGATAATAATGTCTGTTGTGTGAGAAATTTAAAAAAAGAAAATAATAATTGAAATATCTTTTTATAAAGATATTGAAAATTCAACATATTGTAAACTATAATATTGTATATTCTTAACCAATAAAAACTTTTTATTAAAAAAAAAATTAAAAAAAAAAGATTATTTTTATATTTCTAAAATCTGTTTCCTGAGTTAGGTCATTTAATAAATAGAATTGTTCTTCAAAAAGGAGGAAAATAGAGGAGGAAAGAATGTTATGTATGCTCGTTGACTTGAGTTACTTATAAAGTAATAATGGCTTGATAACAATGTAATAAATAAATAAATTTGAAAGAGTTCAAATAGAATCATATATAGATTCATTTCAGCTTGAAGTTTTTAAATTGAAAGGAAGTTATGTACTCCCCAATTTGTACTTTTGACTTTTAATTTCATAATGTGCACTGGTATCATTTTTCAGATCTGATTGGACAGTCTCTTTAAACTATAACATAAGAATCAGGCATGTTTTAGCTCATCAGTAGTAAAACATCAACTCATCAGGTTTTAGTAAAGTAGAATTTTGTATGGTATATGAACAGTATGTACAAGAAATATTGCAGGCAATTTTCCTGGCAGATCACCAGCATGGCAGTGCAGACAGCAGGCTCTGAACTCTACAGTAGACATTTGGGGAAAAGCAAGAATGTTTTGTTGATACCAACTACAGTGCAACAATTTATTTTCTGTTGTACTAAACAGTAGTCGAACAAGCTCTTATGGACCTTGGTTCTCTAGATTTGGATTAAAAACCACCTATCTACCTATAAAGCTTTACAAGGAGTAGTACAATAAATGAACTAACTGAGGTGGTTGTAGATTTTTTCCCCCATCAAGATATTCAAGGAGAAAACTATAAGCTAAGAAAGTGCTAACTCTATATTTCCTATACTGAGCAAGGACTTTGACATGGTAGGCTTCAAGGCCTTTTCCAACTCTATGATTCTACTATCTTACATATGAATATGTTTATATTTTTCTTGGCACTTTATCTGTATCGCTTAGCAGAGTTGCACTGCAAGCACTCACAATACGTTTCCTATGTTCCAATTGTGAATTGACTGAACACAATACTGTTGTATTAGGATCCCTCTCTGATATCCAGTCAATTTTGTAATATGTCCATTTTTTTTTTGCAAATTGACAATAGTTCAAAAATGCTTTAAGTTATTTGCTTTTAAGAAATCATTATTTTACTCTACTGTAGTCCAGTATAGGATCTCACAATAGTTGCAACAGCTTTATAATACCTATTTTCAAATACACCAGACAAATAGTGTGGAGGAAAGACTAAAAATGGACATAAAATTGATTTGATGGAGGCTTTTTTTCTAACAGCAAATTTTGTCTAAAATTTATTCATGTTTCTGAAGCTATTAACTAGTTCAGGAAACACCTAATGTTGCAACCTTGTGGAAGTATCCAAGCCTTCCAAACTTCTAGGAGCAACTTTTCATATCGAAATATATAGTCAGATGCAAGAAAAAAATCTTAAATATAGGGAAATCTAAATTTAGAAACATCCAATGAAGGAGGTTAAGATACTGTTAATGTCTTTGAATTTGGGACTGTACAAACCAAGAGAAAAGTAAAAGGGCCACTTTAAAAATGCATATATTTACTGTCAAACTTCACACCTGCTTAATGTAGGGGTTTCATTTGAACTTGTTTTAGGACAAAATTTTCTTTCAGCTTGCCTTCTCAATTCTCTTGTACTTGATAAAGGATGCTCAGAAAAGCATTAATATAAAACTTGAAAGCAGAAAAGAAAAAACTTACCCTTTAGAATAATTGTATTTGCCATTTGAATGCTGACTTGTACTGGACTGAAAAAAGCAGCTGTGATTATGGAAACAAAAAAAAAAAGGAAATGAAGAAGCCTTTTTTTCTTTGCAATTATGCTTCCCCAGAATCCTCCATAACTTCTCGAGGGTCTATAGAGTGATCTGCTTTTTGCTGCTAAATGGGATCTAATGGGATAGTGGTAAAGAGGAAAAGAAAGAGAAGGAAGGAAAAAAAGAAAAAGAAGACAGGAAAAGAGAAGAAGAGGGAGGACAGAAAGAAGAGGAAGAGGAAGAAGACAGTGGCAGGTATCCTTCTGACTTTTATAAGTAATACTAGTGAAACTAAAGGCAACAATATGCATTTATTCAAAGATTTTGCTATAACATTAGAGAATTATTTTGCTTTTAGCAAATGACTGCCCTCACAGGAATTCCATCTCACTGTGTTTAGGGAATCCATTCTCAGGTGCCACTTAAATATCTGAATCAAAGCCAAATACATTGTACTCACATGGGAAAACATATGCATATATGGGAAAACATATTTGTGTCCTGCTTTCCTTTAACTTCATAGGTCCATTTCATACAGAAAGGAAGGAGGATTCCTCACCCTAAAATGATTTGGATTACATTAAACCTTTCTATTATATTAAGCTCTTCAATTAAAAATATAACATAAGCATTAGCTGCTGCTTATTACATGGATAAAATAATTGCTGGAATACTCTTACAAGTAAATACCAAACATGTTTCCAGTATGTTTTATTAACTTGGCATACAAAAGTCTCTATGCTCATACATTACTATATTTTATTCTATATCAAGTACTAGTGCTCAGCATGAAGAAGTTTGTTAAATGTCAACAACTTTAATGCAATTTTTAAAAATCAATTTGCAATGTATAATATAAACAGATCATAAAGCAAAAGGGAGATTAGATCTCATATATACCAGCAGTAGAGGGACAAATCTGGATGTACTCATTTTCCAAAAACACTAAATTTTATAGTAGGCTTAGGTAAGTAAGCCATACTGAACACTTTTTAATTTATAATTCAGTTACTAAAAATGGACTAGATGCGCTAAGAGTAAAAAAAAATCATTGGAAAACAAAGAGTGGGTTTTTGAGTGACTTCATCCAGAAGGGGAAGGGGCTTGGGAAGGGGAAGGGGAAGGGGAAGAGCAAGGGGAAGGTATTTCTGATGCTCCCTGCCAGCTTTCTAGAAGAAAATTCAATGGGGAAACCAACAGGAAGCTAGAAATCACTCCCACTCCCGCTGCTTTTTTGCTTACCTATAGTCACAGGGTGTTTTTTTTTTTAGGACTATGAATCATTTATATTACTTTTCACTTACTATAACATCTAAGCAAATATTATTTGATATTGATTCTTTTAAATTATCTTGCAATGTAATGCAATATAATTCTTAAAAATTCATATTCTTATCTTCAAAATTCATAAAATTCAGTAATCTAGCTTTTAGAAATGTTTCATTATTTCTTTATTTTCTAGCTACTAATTTTTTTCATTTACAAAATATTGTACGTAATTTTAATGCATATATCTACGTGTTGTAAGGTCCAGTTTAGTATAGTGGTTAAGGCATTAGGCTAGAAACTGGGAGACCAGAAATTCTCCACAAAGCCAGCTGAATGACGATGGGCCAGTCACTTTCTCTCAGTCCTAGGAAGGAAGCAATGGCCCAACTATCTTGCTGAGAAAACTCCAGGGACCCCTCCGAGAATCAGAGACGAATAGAAGGAAAGGAATGGAAGGAAACCATGTCTTTTGTTTATTCTTCCTTCTGTTACTTTAAATAAGAAAATATTGAACACAATTGCTTCCTATAAGTTCTGCCACCATCTAATGCATGAATCCAGACTGTGTTTACTTGCAAAGTAATTTGTTTGTATATAGTAACTGCCTTTTTACTTGGTTTTTTTTTACACAAAGTAATTATTTTCCAGTGATCAGAATAACTTATAACCAAAGTCTCTTTGGTTTATAACCAAAGAATCCAATTGCACAAAAGCAGCCTCTGCAAATATTTCTGAAGTTACTAAAAACAGGTCATTCTCTAAGTAGCTCTAATTGCCCTCTAGAGGAAAGGGAAACAATTTATCATGTGAGGCTTATAAATTTCCATGCATCAGGCAGCTGGGATATTTACATTCCAAACTGAGACATTCTGGGTAATAAACCAACTGGATTTTTGTGCTAAAGAAGCACGTCACTAAAATGTCCTCTAAAACCATTCCATTTTGAATAGTCCAACGTGGATTTAAAAGTATTGAGGAAAAAAAATAACAATCCGAAGGAATATTTTGATTGCATTGGGTATTCCAATTTACGTATGAGGTCAGTTCACCTTTTAAATATAGACTTTCCACTTGAATATTTCCTTTCTTTTATACAAATAATTTGGATTTTTTAAATTTAAAATAATATAATTATTTTTAGTCTTATGTTGACTTCACATTATTATGCCATATTCTCCAAGTATCTTTTTAATCTCTAAAAACAAAGAGAACATTGTTCCTTAATTGGGGGGGAGGCGTTAGAGAAACAAAGTGTCTGATTTTCCTTCATTTAAAGACAGATTATTTTTCTGCACCATCAAGCCATTTGAGCTTTCTTTTCCATTTATGACGTAACAGATTATAAAACTGCAATTTGATACTTAACAAATTCCAGGAAAGGCCCTGCTAAACTCGGTGGAGCACACTTCCGATTAGTCTATTATAAGATGTATGTAAATTGCTTACTGTTCTATTTATTTGAATCATTTTACACCTTGCCTATCAGTTGGAGGGAGGAGCTACATAGTTTTTTTTAAAAAAAAACTATACAAAACAGGAAGTGTTCATCTAGAACCTTCTGTTCTAAAACACTAAGCAGGAACGGAGAGAAAGAAACATACGCAGAAAACCAGTTCTTTAAAGCTGAATGAAAGATCTTTTAGTTGGCTATTTAGTTCACAGAGAACCAGTAGGAGCAAAGAGCATCTTTTTGTCAGACCAAAGAGCTGCTTCCAGCCATAGGCCAGTAAGTGGAAGGAAGGGCACAAAACAATGTTCTTTCAGGATAGCCAACTATTCTGTGTCACATGCATAGTTGTAATTATTTATGGACTTCAACATTTACCAAACAATCCTATGTTTATTATACCCTAACTCCATTAATCCATTAAAAAACATTATTGGTTTTTGAGTTAAGAATGCAGAAGATTAATTAAAGTCAGGGAGTCATTTTGCCTGCATTTTTTTTTAACTGACCATCTTGACTATTAAAATAGGACAATTTACAGGGAACCAAAACGGATGGTAGAGTGAGAGGCTGTAGGACCTGATACAGGGCTCAGCATTTCCCTAAAATGTTCCTAAAGCCGCCCTGAGTCTCCGGAAAAGGGCGGCATATAAATCAAATAAAAATAAAAATAAAAATAATAAATAAATAAATTAAAAGAAAATTAGCAGGGCAGCTGCATGCTACACAGTAGATGTAATATATTATTAGACCTTGAATTTCCAGGAATAGAACTCTGCTATCAGTGTTCTCCAACCAGTGAAAACCAGCTTCTCACTCCTTTTGCAGTTTCTTTGCCCACTACTCTGGAGGGAGATGGCTCAGATTTTCAGGGGGAAGAAGAAAGGGGGGGGGGGGAAATGCTTAGTACAAATTCAAACAAAGTACAAAGTACAAATTCAAACAAACCATTCAGTAAAATGTATGCAATGTATCACCACAATCAGGACACATAATCTCTAAAAGAACACTGTAGAACTAGAAAACCAATATGATTAGGGGACTGATAAAACTCCCACATGAAGAAAAGTTCAAAAATTGGGCCTTTTATTTTTAGAAAAACGACAAGGGGAAGAGGCAAATGACAAGGTGCATATAATTATGCATGGTATAGATAGAAAGTGGTTAGGAAACAAATCTGCCTGAAACCACTACACAACTTTAATAGTATATATCAGTGATGGCTAACCTTTTTGCCATCGCGTGCCAAAAATGGGAGGAGCATGGTGGGGTCACAAGCACGTGTGCCCACATCCATAATTCTATGCGCCCTGCCCCCTCCTGTGCTCCCCCCGCTTTTGGCACGCGATGGCATAGTGGGCCCAGTAGGCCCATCTTTTGCTCTCCCCAGGCTCCAGAGCCTTTATAGGAGCCTGGGGAGGGCAAAAACGGCCTTCCCCACCCCCTCCAGAGGCCGGAAACAGTGTGTTTCCTGACTTCTGGTGGGCCCAGAAGTCCCGAAAATCAGCTGGCTGGCACATGCATGTGTGCTGGAGCTGAGCTCGCGTGCCCACCGATATGGCTCCGCGTGCCACCTGTGGCACCCGTGCCATAGGTTCGCCATCACGGGTATATATGGTCCTACCTAGGCAGGCATACTATATTTAGTTGCTCATTTATTCCTATGCTTCTAGGGACAGTGTTTGAAAATCTAGGCTTGTATATATCACAATATGTTTAGCATATAGGTAGTCTTTGATTTACAACCATTTAGTGACTATTCAAAATTACACTGGCACTGAAAAGAATGACTTATGACCATTTTTCACCATTACAACCATTGCTGCATCCCTGCTCAAAACTAGGACACTGGGCAACTGATTCATATTTATGACAGTTGCAGTGTCCTGGGGTCATGCGATCACTTTTTGCGACCGTCTAACAAGCAAAGCCAATGGGGAAGCCAGATTCATTTAACAACCATGTTACTAACTTAACAGTCGCAATGGTTCACTTAACTGTAGCAAGAAAAGTGCTAAAATGGTGCAAAAGTCACTTAACAACTCTATTACTTATCAAAGGAAATTTTGGGCTCAATTGTGGTAATTAGTTGAGGACTATCTGTACCCTACATGTACCACCTTGAGATTCTGTATGAAGGCAGGATAGAAACCCTGCAAATAAATCAGTTGGTTAAAAATAAATTATGTGAAACCTAAAAATCAGATTCCAATTGCTTCTTTTCTGCTTTCCTCAGTTTTACAAGCAATCAAGCTGGCAAAAACAAAAACAACAACAACAACCTATTGACATGGAGGCACACACTTTTCCAAGGAGAAAAGGAAAGGCAGCAAATGAAAACTGCAGTTTAGCCTTGGTCAAGCCTGGCATTGCAGCAAGTGACTACTGCTCTATGGAGAACAGAAGATGGAAGAATTGTTATTTCTCTCTCTTTTTAGGGGTGGGGGTGAGAAAGGGAGGGGAGAAAGATGAGAAGAAATAGCTCCTCAAGAACTGTTCTTTTTCATCTCTCTCTGCCTGAGCCTACCTTTGGCAAGGTTTAACTACTTTGACCATATAATAAGCCTGAGGAAGGCAGAATGCTGATAAATGCTGAGAAAAGATATAATACTAGATTCTATCCAACTTGTTTTATTTATTCCTCAATACTTATAAGTTGTCAAACTGAAAATTTTAGATGATGTTGGGAAATAAAACAACTACCTCTGAATAATATTTTGGATATTTTCTTTTTGCACTGGTGTTGTGTGCTGCATCAATTGGTACCTATAATGACATATGGTAAGTTGTAGTCTAAAAACAAACCCATTCACACACTGTGGAATTACAGAAGTTTCTGATCCAATTGCTCTGAATAACAATTGTAACTGCTTCACTCTGACGCCTCATCCCTCAGTGATTCAGAAAGTTTCTTTCTCTCTCCTTTTGTTTTGCACATTGAAGTGTAAATTAAACACTGTTAAATCTCCCTCGCTCCCCTAGTATTGTAGTCTTTATGGAAGCAAATCCAAGGAAATTGGGAAAAACCTACCCCACACAAGAGGAATGCAAGCTATTAATCTATAGTACACTAGTATAGAGTTTATGGGGACATGGTGGCTCAGTGGCTAAGATGCTGAGCTTTCGATCAGAAGATAGGCAGTTCAGTGGTTCGAATCCCTAGTGTTGCATAACAGAGTGAGCTCCCGTTACTTGTCCCAGCTTCTGTCAACCTAGCAGTTCGAAAACATGTAAAAATGCAAGTAGAAAAATAGGGACCACTTTGGTGGGAAGGTAACAGCGCTCCATGTACCTTCGGTGTTTAGTCATGCCAGCCACATGACCATGGAGACATCTTCAGATCGCGCTGGCTCTTTGGCTTAGAAACAGAGATGAGCACCGCCCCTAGGGTCAGAAACAACTAGCACACATGTGCAGGGGAACCTTTACCTTTACCTATAGAGTTTATACAGGACCCTTACTTCATCAGTTCTCACATCTCATAAAATCCCTGCAAATGAGTACCAGTATAAGTTCTTCCCACATTTTTCTTCAGCTAAGAAACAGGATCTTACAAGGTCATGTTTCCAGACTGTTCCATCTCTGCTATAATAACATCAATTGTTGCTAAAATTCAAAATGTCATAATATTACCATATTCAGTCTGTAACATCTTACATAGTATTCTGCTTTTCTTAAGAGGAAGTTCAGCTTCACTAATTTTCATTAATTCTTTCAGAAGGAAAAAAAATATGGGAGGTATCAGATTTATATTTCTTTTATTGTGTTTTAATTGGAAGCTCCCCTTGAGCTTTTATAATGATGCATCCAAATTTTACCAACTAAAATATTCATAGAAACTTATTTTAAAACAAACTGAGAATTCCACATCCACAGAATTAACTGAGCAGGAATTACTTTACCACTATTTACTGTAGTAAGGCATTCTGTAAAATGAACCTTGCCTGACTCGTTACTATAATTATACCTTGGATAAATAGGTTTGATTTCAAGAGTCTTTTATAAATCATGACATGCCTCTACATTATTTTCTATATTTTGTAAGATATAAATATGATTGGATTAGAAATATATAGCTCTTTCCAATGTGTTGTATTCATAGGTGTAATATATCACTATTAATAACTGCTGTTACTGGCTTAATCAAGCATTTATGATTTTCAAAATTCTTTCCCAGAGTAATCCTTCAAATTCACAGAAACTTTTTTTCTTCATTAAACTCATTCCTATTGCATACCCTTTTTGTATCTTTTTCTGCAATTGAAGTTCTAATGTGGTTAGATTAATATAAATGCCTTTTTAAAAAAAATTCTCAGTGTGTAAACAACCATTTATTTGTGAGCAGATATCAATCAACTGAAAAATTCAGCTAAATAACTGAATTATAAGGATTGTTAATTTTATGGGGTTATCAACTACAATCAGCAACCATTGGGCTGCAATGTTCATGGGACCCATTCATACAGTAAGTGAATAATTGAGACATTTAAACAGAACTGCTTATTAGTAAGTGGGTCCCACTGCACACAATTAGTAAATGAGAGAACAATGTTTTGGAGGTTTTCTTTAGTAAATTTATGGCAACTTTGCAACTGTTGACATCATTAAGCACCTTTCGCTCTTACCATCAAATAATTAATGTGCCTGGCACTTTTAGAACTTATTTAGTGTACTAGAGAGAGGGGTGGGCAACTATGGCCCTTTTATGACTTATGGACTTCAACTCCCAGAATTCCTGAGCCAGCCATGTTAGTTCAGGAATTCTGGGAATTGAAGTCCACAAGTCATAAAAGGGCCATAGTTGCCCACCTCTGTAGAGAGCCTCATTCTCTTATGGAAAGCAATCTAAGTACTACCATTAAATGGAGTAACTAAACTGAATGTACTAAATGTCACTAAGATCACAAATATGCACAAAAGGACAATGAAAGCTGCCTGTGCTGCAAAAGTGAAAGGCATGTATCCTTTTCTTTGACTCTTTTCTAGAGCACCAAAACATAAAGGTGCAAAGAAGAGCCACTAAAGCCCTAGCAGAATTCTAGAAACCTAGAAACATTATTTCTTCTAGTTGCCTCTTGAAAAAGCACCTTTGGGATAAGATGAGAAACATTATATTGGTATAGAAGTCACACAATTCTTCATTCTACCAACAGGAAACACTAATAAACCAGCCAATGTAGTAATACTATGATACGTTTTTGAATATTATTTCACTGTATATTTTTCAATACAGAGCAGCTTTTAAACAGGACATAGAGCAAAGAAATCTAATGAACTTAAACAGGTCAGTGAAAGGATTCTTGTAATAAATGCATCTTTCTCCCCCAAAAGTTGTTAACCCAAGGTGTTCTTGGGTACAGTTTAACACCACTTTACTGCCTTTTGTGAATCAAAGTAAGGGGGGGGGGGAACTGTAGCTGCCAATTAGAGAGAGGCCTCCCATGAACTTTGGGAAAGGATGCTGGGGTGGTATCAAAACCCATGATACAAGATTCCTTGTGTGAACAGCAAGGGAACTCCCAGACTACAGAGTCTATAAAGGATTTTGAGATTCATAAATAATGACAACAACACAAATCCCAGGTGGAAAAGATTTTAAGCAATTGTATTGCCAAGCAAGAAGGATCTGCATCCAAATAACAAAGTTTTAAGAAGATACTGCTGTCAACTAATTCCCACTCGCCTCCAGACTAGAACTATCTCCCACACTCAGAACATAATCTTTTTTTTTTAAGCAAAATCCTTTCATCTAACTTTCCTCATTAATCCACTTTCTCCTACCTGGCACAGATATATGTAGGCAGAAATAGGGAGGGGGGAAACACACACTCCTGATACACACACAAACACACACACACACACACACACACACACACACATTTACTCTTCTTCCTTCTGTTCACAGTGACCTTTCCAATCTGGATCAGCATTCATCCTTGCCCTCCTGTCTAGCAAATCTTCCCTGCAATGTGCCCTTCAAGATGAAAAACACGGTTTGATAATGCATAGTGACAAAGCTTGCAGAGATGGAGAACAAGCAAAAGAAGGAACACACTAAGAGAAATCACTTCCAACCAAGACCTGCCGCTGCAGAGCTAATCAGGCAGGTATTCAGTTGTTCACTCCTGCAGACTTGCTTAGCATAGAAATAGGCTGTCTGCCCAGGAAAATGAGGTAATGTCTAGCTTTAATGCCAATCTTTCTAACTGGCAGGGTAAATATTTCTGCTGCGGGAGACCACATTAATGTGATTCTGCTACCAATCTGATTATTGCTAGGACTGTCATCAATATTAATACATAAGAATGCATACTTCTGAAATATTATCATATTTAATCAGCATATCTGTAAAGGCCAAAGCCAGCGAAGGTAGGAGGCTATCATGCTGCCACACATATTATGGGTTAGATTGAGATCTGATGGTAAATGTCTGGATGATCAACAAGGAAATTGACTATCAGTAGTTTAATGTACAATAACAGCAATGGGATGGTTTCTCTGCTACTTTAAACCATATTGTTAGATTTAGATGTGGCAGAATAGTGAACTCAGCTCATTTTTGGAACATAAACAAATTCCTGGGCTCAGAATTCTTTAAATGAGTTGTTGATGATATCCTGCTTCACATGTAAAGGGGGGGTTGGAGAAAGGAATTTGAATTTTTCCCAGGAAAGAGTCTGGGGGATTAGATTAGGCTTTCTCTGCCCTGCAAACAAATTTGGCAACAGAACATTCATTTTAGGCATCATATAATTTAATATTAGTTGACATCTTCTGCATCAAGAGATCTGGTAAGCTAAAGGTTTGCTCACTGAAAACCAGCTTAATATACATTCCTCTGCATGAAAACAATAATGCTGATTTTTATGTTTTAATAACTTTAAATCTTGTAAAAGGAATGGG
Organism: Ptyas mucosa; assembly: GCA_012654045.1. Classification (NCBI taxonomy): domain Eukaryota; kingdom Metazoa; phylum Chordata; class Lepidosauria; order Squamata; family Colubridae; genus Ptyas; species Ptyas mucosa. The sequence goes on from WNWU01000003.1 coordinate 18,729,409, forward strand.
TACCCTAGGGACCTCTAGTTATTGCCAAACCACAAGCACTCCCAGATGGTCAACCTTTCCTTCATCAAACTCGTCTCATTCCATATTTAAAGTGCAGCCAGGGTTGCGTAGGCTGCCTAACTCATTTCACAAGTATTATGACATGAGGATACTATGGAAATGGCCATGTATACCGTACGTGCTTGAGAGTTGGTACAGCTCACTAAGTACTGAGAGGCAAGTATCACTCGACTTTGTTCCTCAGTGGTTGGAAACAGAGAACTCTCAGCCAATCAGGATTTGGTTGCCACACAGTAACAAGAACCTTCTCCCACCCACTGTGTTTCACAATAAAACACATATCCCTTCCCTCTTGTAAAACAAGTAGAAAAAATTAAATTGCTCATCTCTGGTCGCTATGGTGGCATGCTTTATCATTATGCTGGCATGAAAATTATGCACAGTATTTGGGCCTCTTGACAAGATTTGCTGTTGTCCCATCCTGACTAGATCACATTTCGACAAGAGGTAAATGTGCCAAGGGTGTCCACCAATCTCAGAACAGATAGCCCATCAGCTAGAGATATTGATACCATATCCTACTGCTTCTGCAGTGACACTCATTATGGAATGGACTTTCCTATTTGGACAAAAAAAAAACCCTGAAAACCTTAACAGAGAAATGTAGTGACTTAGCATAATGTCATGATGCTTTTTAAATAGGAGACGTGAATTTATTACATTGTTTTAAGCCACTGCAAGTCAATTATGATCTGATTTTAAAATCCAATTCTAAAATTACAACAGCAGCACACACACACACACACACCCTGCATTCAAAAGATCATATTTTGGACCCTTGGCACAGGCTTACCTCTATGGCCATTTGCAGTGCAATCATATGGCCCTGATTTTTGAAATTTTTTGACAGTTTCTGGTGTTTACATCCAATTTCTGACAAAGAATGCCAGTTGGGTAAAATGGATTCACTTAAGGACCATGGTGTTAACTTAATGACTGCAAAAACAATCATAAAATCAGGCACGTTCATGTGGTCACCCGCTTAATAACTGCAAAGACTTATGATTGTAAATCTGGGCTCAATTACGGTTGTAAGTTGAGGACTACATGTAAATTAAATTCAGTTGTCTTTGTTTTTTAAAAAATCTGTTCTTCAGACATAAGACTATGTCTAATATTGAATATAATAGAAAAATATAAGCTGAAGTTGCTTATCTGACAAAGAAGTTATAGAAAATCTTCAAAAAAGTAAAACTGCTGTTGAGCCATATTGCATAAAAAATACACAGGTTTTTAGTGACAAACAGTGCTTGCCTCCCTCCAAATAAAAACTTAACAACAGCCAACTTTGTTCCAGGGTCTGCTTTTTATACATCTGCTGTGTAGTATACAAACTGTTATTAGGAATTTAAAAAGCAATGTTTCTTCTAACAACTGACAGTTTCCTGTAGTTCAATTTAACAGAGCTCGGGGTGAGAGTTAAAGATGGCTTTGAAGGAAATACATTCCTGGAGAGAACAGCTATCACACAGAACATCACATACACATATTCCAACGTTTTACAAATAAAAATGGGACTATTTTTCCATGTGTGTGTCAGCCCACCCAGGTAAATCAGACAGGAAACAAGACCAATTCTACTTTATTGTAAGGCTACATTAACAGAATCTTCTAAGTCTGAAAGTAGAAATCCCTGCCAACTCTTATTACAGCCTTATTACAATTAGCGTACGTTCTTCCTAATTTTCTTTCTTTGACCGTTAAGGAACTGCGGCCTCCTCCCTCTCTTGTCTGGTCATTCCCTAAAAAGCATCTCTTCCCCTCTTCCCTCAAGGTAATTCCCACATACAGTTTTGTGTGGGATGGAGTACTAAAAGCAGAGGCCTGAAGACCAAGAATGAGACCAATAAAATAGCCTCAGACATTTCATAAAAAGAAATCGGATGCTAAGTTGCACAAAAGGACATATCTACACAGAACAAAACTTGTTTGGTTGCTTTATTGAGTAAATCACAGTTCATTTGAATTACATAAATTCAGAACCATAAACCATGGCTTAGAAACTGCAATGGTTGGGTCATATGCAACCAGTGTGGTGTAGTGTAAATGTACTGGATTAAGGAGACCCAGACTCACATGCATAGTCACAGAAGTTCATTTAGTGACTTTGGGCCAATCATAGTCTCTTGGTCCATCTTACCTGACATGGTTGTTATGAGAAAAAATAGGAAAAAGAAGCAATATGCATGCCACCTTGAGCTCTTCTAAAAAATTGGGATATAAATCTTATTCATAAATAAATAAAAACTAGCAAATCACATTTTGACTTAATGCAATATATAAACCTTCCATGTATATTTGCAGTATTTAGTGCAGGATTAAGGAGATTATATACCAGTTTTTTTCCTCTCTCTCCAACAACTGGAAAAAGTTCCACGATCACCTCAGGAATTTTTTTCCAGTAACAGAACTGGATTTACAGATCTCTTCAACAGTCCAATTTATAGTGAAAAGGTCTTCTTGTTATTGCAACCTTCTCCTCTTGATGTAGAGGACACAGCTACTACATCACAACTGAAAAATACTGGAATACATCAATAAATAAGGAAATAAATAGGTTTAATCCATGAATTCAATCTTATGATCACAATGAAGACAATGAATCTGATTGTGCACATTTCCTCATAACTTTGCAGATATCCAGATGAAATAAGATAATAAGCATAGGTGTGATTTCACTTGGAGACCACTTTACTTAATGAATATAGAATAACAGTTGAACAGGACCTTGGAGGTCTTCTAGTCCAACCTCCTGCTCAGGTAGGAAACACTATACCATTTCAGACAAATGGTTGTCCAATCTCTTCTTAAAACTTCCAGTGTTGGAGCATTCACAACTTCTGAAGGAAAGTTGTTCCACTGAGTAAATTGCCAGTCCCAACTATAGTCACTAAATGAGGTTTACCTTATACAAGGTAGTTATACAAATGTACAAATGCAGTTACTGAACATTATACAAAAGAAAACCAGATAGTTGTGGATATATATGTATGTATACACATCTGTATATATACACATCTGTGTGTGTGGGTGGGTGTATATATACCGTATGTGTGTGTATACACATATACACACACACATACATACATATCTACACACATGCAGACTTTATATGTTTTAAAATTGGTTAAGTAACAGTTAATAATCCTTTTTTTCTGTTGGGTGAAAAATTCTTAGCACCCAAAATAGGAGCTCTGAGAAGAAAAAACTGAGAAACATATTTCAAATGTCATACTAATCTTCAGTGGACCTTACTCCAGAGTCCAGATCAATATGTGCACAGTTGCAATTTAAAACAATGATCTTTTTCTCATTATTGTGAATCAGATCTCTTTATTTTACTTAGATCTAGGATTAGAAAGAAAATCAACAGATATTATTGCATGCTTATTTATCATCCAGATTTTCATTTTACCTTTTAAAAAATTCTGTGATAATTTCATGCTAATTAAAAACAAAGTACTAGTTACACTGTGTTCAGCCAAGAACAGTTTGGTACAGGCATTTAAAAAAATTCTTTCCACCTGGTAGTGTTTACTCATGACTTGTAAATACCTCTGTTAATCCATTTATGTGCAATCTCTACCATAAGATGTTGATAATAAACTACATTGCACTTTTGTTCCATGCAAAAAGAGAAAAAAGAAAAAAAGGATAAGACAACATATCCAATGGGCATATAATGACTCTTACAACTTTGCATGTAGAAATGGCAACCACAATGTAGACAATTCCAAAGAAATTGATTTATTCCATTTTATCCACATAAACCAAATGCAATTTATTTATAACAGACACACATAACCAACTAGACAGATTTAAAGGAACTATTTGGTTTCAATCTAAATGTTCTGTTTGAATCTACTGTAATTTAAATACTTTTACTAAGTAGTAAAAGCATTAGCCTGCTTTCAGCATAACAGCATCAAAAGGGTGCTTCAATAGAAAGGACATTACAGGAATGTTACCAATATTAGAATTATGCAGGCAATGATTTTCCCTGTGACATTCTATAGAAGTGCAAACTCTATTTGGAAGAAATAGGATACAAAGATTATTGATGGTTTTGAATGTTGGTTTTGTAGAAAAATCCCAAGAATACTATGGACAGCCAAGAAAACCAACAAATAGATCATAGAACAAATCAACCCACTTGAAGCACCAGTGACCAGTCTCTAATTATCATATTTTGGACATACTATGCAAAGATCTTGCTCTCTGAAGAAATCTATAATGCTGGGAAAGTAGAGGAAAAAGAAAAGAGGTCAACCCAGCAGTAAGGTAGAAACTCAATCACTGTGAGGCACCATTGGAAGAATCTGGGGACATCATAGAGACAATCTATCCATGCGATTGCTAAGAAATGACACTACATTAATGGTACATAATCAATATTGGTTTTAATGCAGTGCTAAAAATTGGAGGAAATAAATGCAGTTACTGAACACTGGTTGTGAAGAATAGCGAAGACATTCAATCCCTCTAGGACAGTGGTTCTCAACCTTTTCTTCACCATGGACTCCCTTTAAATACCTTTTGTGGCCACAGACCTCCAAGATTTAACTCAAGATTTAAATCATAACATTTCTTCAAGACTTCGTGGACCCCTTGTGACAAACCTGTCAGTGTGTAAGAAATTATGAGCTGGGATAGCCACAACAACAAGTCAGCCAATGGGAATTGTTTGGTGACTGACAGCCATGTCAGACAGCTCAGAGCCTGGACACGGTTTAGCTTGACTGATCTGTATGTATATATAAGAGTGCTTCTGTGATTCTATTGCTTCTGTGATTCTATTGATTCTGTGCTTCTGGGTTCTGGTTTTGGCTTCTGCTGCATGGGTATTGTATACGTGCATCATGCTTTATATTACTGTATATAAAGAAGTTTCTTTTATACATGAATCCTGCTGAATTTTTTACTTGTGTGCTGGTTGGATCGCTGCAAACCACAGGTTGAGAATCACTGCTCTAGAGATTGTATCATGTCAAAAAATAGTTGAAATTATTAAATGACTATAAGGTGAAGTAAAGGCTTTAATATTAGAGCAGCCCTTTCCATCCTATCACCTTCTAAATCCATTAGGACAGCAACATCAAAATTCTTAGCCAGGGGAAATCTGAAAATTTCATTTCCATTGCATCTGGAAGCTATGAAAGATGTTCCAAGGCTAAGGAAGGTTGGTCTAACGTCCTTTTACACGATAATAAGGGGCGTGTCACCAGAGAATGCTACTTACTATTCTTACCAATTCCTCTGAAATACCAGCTACGTAGATTCAGACAATATCAAATAAAAATTGTGGTTTAGACCAGGTGTTTGTTGTCCATTTAAGTATAAATAAATAAGTATAATGCTTTGATTCATTTATTTAACTGAGTTCTCTTTATCTAGTTTTAGAACTGGTGTAGAGAACAGATCACATTTTATGTCACATTTATGCAGAAACATGAAAATCTATAAGCATCACAAACTTTTAAGCAACACTGTAAATGTATATTAAAACTGCATTTGAAAATATTACAAAGAGAAAAGTTCACACACACCCCTACTTGCAAATAAATGTCTAGTAGTCTTTGGCTAGTTTTAAGTTTTAAAAATAGGATACTGATCATTATTAGAGATCAAAAAGAAATGGATAAACATATCCCAAGAAATAAAATATAGGATCCAAAAATTAATAAGAGTCACCAAGGTAAGAAGCTAACAAATTAAAATATCCTGATAATTGATAGTATTCAATATAACTAAATAAAATAAACATATTGTTTTCTTCTGTAATCTTAATGCAACAAATAGAAATATTGTTGAGCATAGAAGGAAAGAAACTACTGATATGTTTTTCATAAGGAATTATATTTACTTTTCTTTTCCTTTTAAACACAGTCTGCCAAATAGTAATTAAGCATAAAAACAACATGCCAAATAATTAAGTTCAAGTAATTATCAGTATTCTAAGAATTATGGAACTCTGAAGCATAGAATATCTTCAGCTTTTGCTATCCTGATGTCCTTTAGATGTCCTGGACTTTAATTCCTAGCTAATATTGCATTTCAATAATTGTGCTAATTAGGACAAATGGCAGTTAGCCAAACATCATGTTGATTATCTCCCTTCACCACTAGCTCCATTTCATGCATAGTGGCCTGTAAGAATACTTTCAGCAGCAGCTACTCTTGACAATCAAGTCACATCCAACAGGAGCAGAGATGGATTGTGGGAGGGAGTCCACTGCTAGACAGAAACATTAGTAACCTGCAATGTCAATAATACTTTTCAGCAGCAAGTGTACAAATGGAGGGATACTTACATAGAGGTCAATCCAGGAGCCTACAATGTAGAACTGCTTTCTTTTAACTTGATATCATTTGAGGATTCTGTACGTAACGTTTGAAATCCTATTTAATTTTAAAAGATTTTTCTGAAAACGAATAATGTCCTCTCTCAAGGCTGAAGGACAGGAAGGTACTGTTTTTCCCCGACACTCAAAGAGGACAGGAAATGAGCATCATTGTTCATGGTGAGAACAGATATTTCAACTTTAAATTTCTATGTAGCTTGAACACATGCATATATCTATGGTCTATCCTGTGCTAAAAATACAGGTAAGCTAACTCACTGCAGGTATCACTTGCAACCCTCCTTTAATTAAAAAGAAAAGACTGATATCTGAATCTAAATGTGTCAAGAAAGGGAACTGTAGTAAGGATCTATTTTTGTCATTCGATTATCAACATAGGGATGAGTTATTTTTTTTAATCTTTACTTTTACTTTTTAAAGTAAAGGTTAAGTTATTTGTTTCACTTGAACAGATACAATAAATGATGCTGGCCTGAAAAGATATTTTATACTTTCACCAGGAATGATCCCAGTATTGAACAGATGTCTATTTCTAAAATATGCATTCAAATGATGAAGCAGCATATATTGTCAATTGAATCTCCTAGAAACCAGATATTAAAGATCAGACTCTGACAGTAAGCGCATTGTATCTGCATTCACTAAGCCTCTGAGATAAGATTGAGTTCAAATATTTAATAGATTTAACTGAACAAATTCCAGGCATATAAAACCTCCCCTGTTGGAAGATATGAGAGAGGCGGTGCAGCACTCAGAAATAAAATGAAAGTGGTACTTCAGAGCACATGGTAATGTGAACATTACACCTATTTGCAACTCTTTAGAACAGCTGCATCCTTTTCCAGACTTGCTCAGTTACTTTCTGCAGCTGCTCTGTAATCTCAGGAAAAGATGCAGTTGTTTTACAGAGTTCCAGATAGGTGTTATGTTTACATATTCATAATTTGAACATAGGAATTGAATCAGAAGTATGGCACCACCATAATTCATACACACACACACACACACACACACACACACACACACACACACATATACATACATATACGTACACACACAAACACACACACATATAACTTTTTAAAAAATGTATATTATATGTTAGCTTGGAAGATAATAGGACCTTGAATATCATTTGCAACTTAAACTCTGCAGCTGCTTTGAGGAATCCTCATCTTATTTCTGCATGTTCATGAATTGTATTTAGTTATTTGTTTATTAAACTTATTGGTCACCCATCTTACCACAGGGTAACTCTTACAAGTATTAAAAAGATACAACTATACCACACCTGTAAACAATACAAATAAAATACTGTAAAAATAAAACATAAATAACCAAGCTAACTAAAAGACAGGGAGGGAGAAGTAGGTTGAGCCGGCTGGGAGGTGAGATCTATTATTAATCTATCAACCACCTCTGATGTTCACACACACACACACACATCCCACTGAAGCCCCAAGCCAACTGGCAGAGCCAGGTCTTTAAGCTTTTACAGAAGGTCAGGACGGTAGGCACTGACCTCACTCCAGGGGACAAGATGTTCCAAAAGGCAGGAGCATAGGCTTTTCTCCTGGACCCCACCAGTGGTATACCCTGGCTGATGGGATCCACGGCATGCAGGTCAATGGGGCCCACAGCATGTATACACAGATGATAGGAGAATTGCTGCTGACATAAGCTCAAATAATATGGAATAGCCCTCAAACCAATTCACTTATATCCATACCTACAGATGCTCCTCAATTTACCACAGCAAGTGGGACCCAAATTGCTAAGCAATCATTAAGCATAACCACACTGCTTAGCAACGGCAATACCAGCATCTTGGTTTCTGTCATTAACTGAATCCCATGGTCATTAGGCAAGGCAGCTTCCTACTGGCTTCCCACAATCCAAGTCAGTGGAGGAGCCAGCAGGAAATTGCAAGTGTAGGCCTGCAGACAAGTATGGCTGCTGCCAGGTGGGGGAGAAAGTAATGGGTTGGGGGGGGGGTACAGAGGAGAGTCAAGGAGAATAAGTGAAGGTGCAATGGGTTAAATGGGAGACATAGCACAGATTGGGAAGGGTATGTAAGTGTGCACAAGAGGCATGGCACAGCTGGGGAGGATATGCAAGAGGCATGCCGTATGCTGAGTGTGTAAGGAAATATGAGAGGCATCACATGGGGCAGGTAGACTGCACAAGGGTGCAGCATGGGTAGTGAGGGGCAGCAAGTGGCCAGCACAGCATGAGTGCAGAGAGGCTTAGGGAGAGTGTGTGGGTGGTGGAGACTTATCCCAGGACTTGAGACCTTCCCTGCTGGCTTCCCCATTGGTTTTCTGAGGAAGCTGGCAGGAAAAGTTGCAAATTATAATCATGTAATCACGGGCTCTTGGCAACCACTTGTAAATGCAAATGTGTTGCCAAGCACCCAAATTGCAATCACATGACTGCAGAGTTGCTGGGACAGCCAGAAATCCAAGGACATATGGAATGCTATAGCATATATGAACACATGTTCTTCATTCAGCCATGCAGGAAATAGAGAAGCAAGCTAATTCTCTGCTTACAGTCACCATCCTGCAATATTGTTAATCAAACTGAAAGGAAAGTTGACCAGTTGAAGTTGCTTTTTGAGTGTGAGATTTAATGTACCATAATAAAACCATGGTTTGTTAAACCAAGGCTTATTAAATAAACAGCACTTTATTCTGCATTTGAGGCAGCTGGGACAACTGTTCACTTGATTGCTAGATAACTGAGCAATGCACTCCTAATAACTAGACATACAATTAAGACAAGCAAACAGACTAATGTAAGTAGATGTAATGGGGGAATTTTAAGACGTATCTTACGTTACAAGGGTGGAAAAAAATCACTGACTTTCAGGAATTCTATCTTATTAATGGTGAAGTAATTACAGCAAAATACCACCTCAATTTCACCACATCTTTTATCCCAAGCCTCTCTCACACATTCCCAGGCTATTTTTACTTCCAGTGCTAGGTCATGCTATCACTATCATTATCATCCCCTGTTTCTCACACTATGGAATTCACATTGGGAAAATGTGTTACCAAGAATGTTAAATTTAAGAAGGCAAGAGAGTCAAATTATAGTCTCTCACTACACTGTTCTAAATACAAATAAATCTTTTTCTCAACTCTTAACTGTTGTAAATCACTGCAAATGCAGGGAAAGTACCTGTTAAATATATATCTGCTTTCCCCACAGTTCAGATAACTGCAGGCTTGCTTTCCAATATCCTAAACTGTAGACAATGTTTCAACAAAGTTAGGCTTACTATTGGTATGATTAACTTTTAATTCTATAACATAGTTGCCAAACTATAGTTTTGTCTCAATTGTATTAATGCATGGGCCCTTTGTTATAAAATATTCTCACACACTAATTCTAAATATCTTAGGCAGACTTCTCCTTGAACTCAATAGGATTGACCTTTGTTAAACTGTTTGCATCTGCAATCGAATCCAACCATGAATATTCAGAAGTAAGTGTCTTTATGCTCCATAGGATTTTCTTTAGATATCTGTGAAAATGATAGCAACCCGCGTCACATCAAAAAGAGTAATCCCCCCCTTTTATAACAAATTCACTTATTAGAAGTAAACAAAAGATTAGACATGGTATATTACCAGAAACCAATCATCACAAGGGCTCGCCCTGAATTGCTTATTTATGGCTTTACTTTAAGATGTGGATATTCATTTGAATGCTTTCCCAAGAAAAGGATGTAGTGTAGATCCTGTCAGGAGAAAAGGTAGTCCTCGGGTTACAACAGCAATTGGGACCAAGATTGCCACTGCTAAGAGATGCAGTTGTAAATTGCAACATTTTAGCAATAACAATCTCAGCAGTCCTTGTTGCCATTATAACTTCAGGACACCCAGGTTGTTAAGTGGGAAGAGGCAGGAGTTCCAGGTAAAGACCAGGGTGGGGCCACAGGAAGGTGGAGGGAGTGCTCAGGAGGGGGGATGTTGCAGCCCACCAGTGCTTAACAGTCAGTGAAAGAAACTTGAGAAGGACCTGTCCAAATGGATCATTTGAAAATGGAGGCAGGAAGTTTCCATTTTCAGATTTGCAAGACTGATGCCAGTCATCCCAGGTAAACCAGACAGAAAACATGACAATATAAACTAATTCTACTTTATTGTAAAGCTACATTAATAGAATCTTTTAACCGATTCATGAGGGTGGGTCCTTCCTAAATTTCTTTCTCTAACTGTCAATCCATTGGGGGTTCCTGCCTCTCCTGCCAATTGTTTCCTAGGAAGCATCTCTTCCCCTTTCCCCCCGAAATTCATTCACACATTCCATTATGCTGGATGAGGCTGCGCTGATCAGGGAGGCCTTGGGAAGGACAATGCAAGCTGTGTGGGCTCAGGCAGGCCTTGAGAAGACCAGTGGGGGACTCAAGGAAACTGGTGTTGCAGGGCAGAAAAAGCGGCAGGAGTGACTTATCAAAGCTATTTGCCACCTTCCTTACTGAGTCCCCCATTGACTTTGCTTGTAGGAAGCCAGCAGGGAAGATCACAGTTTGTGATCATGTGACTGTGGCTCGCTGCAATGCCAATTATGTGACTGTGGGGCTGTTGTGACAGCCAGACTGGTCTTATGTCTATATTTTCAGTACTGCAGTAATTTTGAATGATTGTTAATGAATGGACATAAACTGAGGGGTATCTGTGATATCTGTGGGACTGTTTTTCAATGAGCCATTAAGGCTGCTGACCTCTGACGATTCTGGTAATATATTTTCAGTTAAGAGCTGCACATTTGGTGTCCTCTTTCTTTCTTGCAAGAGAAAGGCTAAATTAATTGTTAGTATTAGTCAGTCTATGCAGAAAGTAGAAAAAACCCAGCTATTTTCTGGCTAGTGGCCAAAAGAGAAAAAAAAAAGGGAGGGAGGTGAAATAATAAATCTGGTAGGAAATGGATATTATGCTGTGCTGAGGCCAAAAGAATTTAGCTCAGGTTTGGTTAGCTCTGACAATTTCCAAAGTCCCTTTCAACTCTTACAGACTATTTTCCTACATTCTAGCTAAAATAGCAAATTTGTAGTATGATAAATGTATATAGATATACTTGAATTCAGTGAAGCAAATTCTAGTTGAAAACACAAAACACGTACACACCATTTTGTGAATTTAGTGACAAAGAATAATCTAATAGCCTTTTCGGTAACAAACTCAGTGTTTAAACTTGTTCCATAAAAACATCAAAACTGAACCATCTCCTTTAGACTTGTTATTTGAGCTGTGAAAGGATTACAGTAAAGGCTTAATCTACAAATGGTCCTTGCTTAATGATGGTGATTGGGACCAGCAACTCTGTCACTAACTAACACAGTGGTAAAGCACAATCCTGCAAGGTTCAACATCCTCTGGATATATGACCACTATTAGTGATCTACTGGCTTTCCCATTGACTTTGCCTGTTGGAAGCTGGCAGTGTAAAACATCACAAATAACAATGACATGACTGTGGGATGTTGCAATCATTGGCTGCTAAGCACTAGGACATGACTGCAAGGACTTGGTTACAGTGGTTTGATGCCACTGTAACTTCAATCCCTGAACGAGAATAACCTGTATTTACAAAACCATGGCTATCTACAGGTATGATGAAAAAGAAAGTCAAGATCGTGGCTTCAATGGTACAGTTGAAGCTCCATTTGTTTTTGTTTTTTAATGTATAACATGATTTTTTGACAACATGCAGCTTACACCCCTGCCCAAAGTCCTGTGGGACAAAAATCTAATGTTTTGAAAGATGGTCTAACATACTGGTATTAGTGTATCAACTGATCTCTAAGAAACATCAAATGTGTCTTAGGTTTTCTGTTTCTAACAGTGGTGAGACAATATCTTACTTTATTTAGATCTAATTAGTTTCTAAACCTAGAAAAGGCCAGTCACCTGTGGCAATCTGCCACCTTCAGGTTTTTAAAGGCAATTTGAGACAATCACTATTTCCTAAATTCACTGAGGACATTCCTCTAGATCAGATGAAGTAAAAGCTACAAGAATATTAAACATTGATATTTAAATTTTGCCTTTTCCTCTCTATTTTTCAACCGCAGATAAAGCAAACTATTTTTGTTGCTAGGTAATATTTGCAAGGGAGCTCTCCTACAAAACACAGATAAGATTAAGAGATATGAAAATGTAAGCTTATAACTGATATGTGAATGTGAGTCTTTGCAAAATAATTGAGAATAAAATAGACTAGCTAGCATATATTTGTATTTATTATCTCCCATTAATTTTATTTAATTTAAAAAAGAAGACAGAAAATCAGCAACAACCACCACCACAGGAAACAGAAAATAAAACATAAAAACAGCCATTCCAACAAAAGGCATAGAGTTCACCAGCTAACCCCACCCTATACACATTTTAAGAAGAACAGTTGGTTTGTCTCCCCATTGGGTAGGAACAGAAAGAAAAATAGAAAATCAACCAACCAATGCCCTAAAATGATGCTGCCATATTATGCTATGTTCAGGCAGCAATACAGACTAATCTCTTATTGATGTGCAGTAGGGATAGGCTGTGAGGTTGCTACAATTTGTGATGGCATTCTTTCTGTGTCATTGCTTTGGATGGAAAGTTTTAGAAGGGACTTATGTGCACTCACCCAACCCTTACAAGCTTCCTCATGTGATGGTAACTTCAATTGCAGCAGAGCTCCCAAATCCTGGGAAGATTTAATCAGAATCCCCTTTTCATATAGTGAAAAGAGGGAGTTGGAGAACTCAAGGGAAACATATAGCCCTAATTTATCTGCTACACATTCCTGTGTAAAAATAATTTCAGTATATGTCTATCAATGACTGTGAGAACACTCCCTTGAGATTTCTGGAACTCTTTATCACCATATCATAGAGGTAATTCTTGACTTACAACCACAATTGGGATCAGAATTTGCATCATAAATTGTTGTGGTCATAAATCAACTTGGACCCGATTTTACCAAAATTTTAGGGCACTCTTAAACAAATCCCTGTTGTCTTAAGTGAGTCACATGGCCGTTAAGGAAATCACACAGTCATTAAATAAATCAAGCTTCCTCATTAGTCTCTTTTGTTGGAAATCGACATAATGGGTTGCAAATAGTGACTAAGTGACCAGAGGACACTGCAACCAGTTGTATATGCAAGCTGGTGGCCAAGTGCCTGTACTTCGATCACATGATCACAAGGCTGGTGCAATGGTCAAGTGTGAGTACAGGTCATAAGTCACTTTTCCCAAGACGGTTATAACTTGAGCCATCATTAAATAAATTGAGGATTGCCTGTAGTCAAGATCCCATACATGCAAATATGGACAGAAGTGACAGCATGAATTATAGTAATGCTTCCTAGGAATACAAATAGCATTTCAGTTTGTGGGAAATTCTGTGCTCGTGCCATACCATGCAAGCCCATTTGCCTGTGCTCACAGCATGCTGTACCATCCACCCTCTGGCCTTCCTACCCTCACACACAGCCTGTACCAGGCCTCCTAAGCCCATTTCCATCCTCTGTCAGACTTCCCAGGCATCCCCCATCTGCTGCAGCACCCTCATCCCCCTGCAACACCTGTATGTACTTTACCAGGGACTCCTACTGCTTTCAATTTAAAAACCCAAATGTCTTCAGGTTACAACAGCTGTTGGGACTACTCAGACTGTTGTCCATAAACAATGTGGTCATGTGATGTCACACTTTATGTGATAGCAATCCCAGTCCCTATTGTTGTCATAACCCAAGGACTTCCTGTAAATCTTAGCAGCCGCTTTCTTAAACATTTTATACTTCCCAACTATTCCATCTTGCTGAATTATATAAATGAGTTAAGCCAATGTAGCTTTTAATGATAAAAGCAAATAACAAAATAAGATTAAATTATTTGAAAATTATTTGTGGAAATCAATTATAGTGTTCATGAAAACATTGCAAATGGACAATGACTTGAAAGGTTGCTGTTTGACACCTCATAATATGCACCCAGCCACTTTCCATTGTTTAAGAGGTTCTTGAAGGCATATGAACAATTCACTTGATGGTCTTCTCTACATGATTTATGCTGTCAGGATCTAAGACCTTTTGATCAACTGTTTTCACCTAAGTAGAAAATATCTAATCTGACAACAAATCAGAGAAGGCCTCATATGATATACTATAATATTAGTGGCCTCTCTGATTTCTGAAATTATTTAGGGCATTCACACTAAGAGATAAGTACCTGTGATATTTTGGGATGCTCTCCGCTCCTGGAGTCCTTAATCAAACTTTATGTGTAATCACAGGGCTTGTTGCTATGACATAATCATAACTTTGTTTATGTTATGAATACTGAAGGCCACATTCAGTCTCATCTATTCTGGGATCAAAAGTACTCTGACTTATGACAAGCATTTTTAGTTTGGGTATCTGCTGTCGCAGCATAGAGGAGGAGGCAGAGAGGGGGGAAAAAATCTTCAAGGACATGCTTTCTTTCTCATACATGCAGACGCTGTTTCTCAAACAAATGACCAAATATCAAACTACCTGTAATATTAAGAAAGTAATTGGGTCTATCCTTTAATATTCTTCTTTACTCTAAAGCAAAGCATGTGTATCAGAAATAGGATATCTTTTCATCGATGCACCGTACATAGTATGTAGTTCAAAATTTTATTTATTAATTTGCTCCTTTCGAACTTCTTCCTCCATGTGTATATATGTGTTTCAATTCAGAGACATTTTGTGTATCAGTTTTTGAATCTGTCTTTCAAACCAAATGACAAATTGTACTGCAGTTAAGCAAATCCCCAAACTGAAAACCTAGTTGTTACTCATTCTTCTGTCATTTACTATATGGACCCAAGGTGGATTTCCCACCCACATCCACCCCTTATATTGCTTGGTTCTCTGCATTTGTTCTGTGCTTGACGATACTTGTATTTCTCTTCTTTTAATGAATTCTGTGTATTTTTATTTTTGAGATTATAAATGCCTTTCCCTCTGCAGAATATGAGGAACCAAATATAATCTCACAAAGCTTTTGCTTGAATTTCTCGCTGGGCACAGTGGAACATAGGTTTTTAAAAATAAAAGTGTTTTTAATAAGAAAGGACTTTGAGTGGGATACAAGTACTTTTTTAAAAAAAAAAGTATTATTCAAGGTAAGAAGAAAAACTTAATTTCAGTTCTGAAGCAGATCTTCGAAGTATGTATTAAGAAAACGATTTAAATTTTCCTTTTATAAAACAACAGCAAACATTTCAGTCTCACCCTTGGAGCATTTGCTGAGCATATTGGCAGCAGCCCAGGCAAGCTTTAAATGGCTGAAGTTACCAAACAAAAATCTCTGAAAATGGCAAACTGCTTTTCTGAAAGCCTTCCCAACTGCTTTAAGAAAACCAATTGCTGTGAAACAATATACATGCCTCAGTCCAAAGCCAGGAGAGTGTTATTGTAAAGGGCCCCAATGTCACCATGATTTGGAAGATATGATCAGTAAAACAGAGTGTTTTTTAAAACTCTTCTTCTTTCCTGTCTTTTATTGTCTGTATACTGTCCACACACTTGCCAAAAAATATCAGCAATCTTTCAGGTCAGTTTTAAGTTCAAATTTCATTATTTCTTTGCACAATTAACCCAGCAGATATGCAGCAGCATAAATCATTTCTTTTTAACACAGTGTGTGTGTAACAAAAAAAAAAACATGAATCTATCTTTGTAGAATTGAATTATCAAGGGAAATTATAAAGAAAAGCAGACTGTAGTTGATGTGCCAGGAAACAATTAAAAGCAACAGAAGAACTAAAATTGAAGGATAAAGTAGAATAATATATTAAACTGGAATAGCATACTAAATTAGAATCATGCAATAATACAATTCATAATATTCATTAAATACTGGGATCCTTTTTATTTCAGTCCAATTCTTACTGACACTTGCTATCCTAGGCTATTTGTCAGCAATCAGTATCTGCCTACTGAATTCTGTCATCTGACTTTTCTATTGCTAAGCTTACAATTCAGTAAATTATATTGTACTAGCCTATAGTTTGTGTAATCATGATTTAATGAAATGATTTACTGAAAACTCCACAATGCATAATTCACACAACATTGTAATTCAGAACCGTCAAATTCTTATATATCACTAAGAGTATTTTGTGAACTAGGTCAGAAATATGTGGAGACATGCATCTGAAAACACTTGCCCCAAATATGAATTCCAGGTGGTTTACTGGAGATCATATAACAGCGACTGAGCTGTTCCCAATGCTGGTGCTAGACCTCCAAACAAGGTCTATAACAGCAGAAGAATGTATATTTCATGGTATAAAATGGAAACCAAATGGTATAACTGTGATCTATTACACAATTCCACAAGTTTTTAAAAAACAGCAAAAGAAAGTAAATATTCTAGCAAGCATTTTCTGCAGTTAAAGAAGAACAATGCATTAACTTCAGTCTATTTAGAAGCCTGTACACCAACCATTTTGTGAGAAAAAGTCAGACAAGGGACATATTTGCCCAATGATCATGTGAGTTGAGCAGTTATATACATTTTCTAAATAGGTAGATAATACCAAGGAACACTTGATCAGGGAGCAAGTTCCAGCTTTTGATCAAGAGGAAACTGCTAACCTGTACTAAGATGTGCCTATATACTCATTCTTCATTGAATAAAAGTGTGCCTAGGTCTATACAAAAGCACAAACAGGCAAATCATATCATGGTTTACTGTACTAAGTAAATCCTATCACTATATCACTGTTTTATTTTCCTGTTTTTTCCAGATTTCTGCATGCAGAATATTTTGTATTTAAACGTCTGTTATGGCAGTCTAAGTACAAGTATTACTGCATTACATTTTCAAAGACATTATTTACTAAATGACTAATGATGTTTTACATATTTTAATCCCCTATGCCAGATGTATAAGCTTGGATGGGTTATCCAGAAACAACTGGAAAATCCTACCCTGCCTTTCCCATTATTTAAGTAAGGCTTGTATATAGTAGTGCCTGACTGAAACTGCTATTCTTTCCATTACATCTGTGTGCACAGCTGATCTGATCTAAAAGATCAGAGGTAGTGGTGGTGGGGAAGCTACTGGAGGAAGAAAGTTTCACAGTATTGTACACAGATTTGGATAGAACAGGGGAGAAAGTTTTTTTCCCCATTTATATCAAGCAAAGATGGTATTGTCTGCATATATTTCAACTTAAATCTCAGAATAATAAGCTAAGGCAGTATGCCTTTAATTCTTCTTGTGAAGTCTATTTTAATTTATTCATTTATAAAATATATAGGCCACCCATCTTAGCTCAAGGTAATTCTGGGAGGCTTACAAATATATTCTATTCTATTCTATTCTATTCTATTCTATTCTATTCTATTCTATTCTATTCTATTCTATTCTATTTACTTCCCCCAACTTTCAACAATGTACATATAATTGACCTCAGAGACATGTATAATATTAAGATATGATACTGTATCATATAATAAAATATGCTATGTATGCAAAAGTTTTACTAACATTTTTTTCTTCTTATAAGGTGAAGCCAATGCATCAAGTATTTCATTTTATGATAAATTACTATGTAATTCCTCCTGTTATGCTATCTGTAAAAATGATTGTTTCTAAATGAAATATAGGGAGAAGCAACTTCGCTTAAGTTTTATCCTAATATTAGTATGAAGGGTTTTGAACTTTACATCATAAATGGTCAATCTTATCTTCATTATGGAATGCATCAGACACAGGAAAATATAGTCCTCCAGCATACAGTTCAAATGAAGGATTAATGGGTGTATATAGCATACCTTTCAAACTAAAACTGGAGGTAAGTGGTGAAGGAAATTTACATTTGGCGTATCACTATTAAACTGCTAATTTAATCGGTAAGTTGTACTTGCTGTTTACAAGAGATGAATTCAAAATACAGTGAATCTCCTTTTTAACTGGACTTGCATAAAAGCTATCTTCCTGAGCTTTTAAAACATTTTAGGAGCAGCAATCCCAGATATACATTAATTTCTACCCAAAATGAGTAGCCATGGATGAATAGGTGGCAATATAAATTAAGTAAGTAAGAAAGTAGATAGATAGATAGATAGATAGATAGATAGATAGATAGATAGATCTACTTGCAAGCCCTAGTCTGCTTTATTCTCTATTTCTGTTTCCTTGCATTTCCTTACCTTTTTAATATATATCTCAGGAAATGCAACTCTTTTTTTCCCAGATCAAGGTAGAGACTGCAGTAGGAACTATTGGGAAATAAAAAGTGCTTCCATATATGGTATTTGCATCATATAAACAAACAAACAAACAAACCAGACAAACATACACAGTCTTAACTGATTCCACTGTAAAGTACAGCCAAAAATGATTGTGACTTCTTCAGGTAGTCACAAATGTTCCTGAGCCCAGGGAATTGGAATTGGAACTGGAGTGAAAGTGACATGTATCTTTCCATTTCCTACTTATCTCTGGCCTGTTAGTTGTAAAACACTAGATTGCTTCCCCTAGTATTTTTTTTTAAAGTTTGCCTTGTGAATGGGAGGAAGCTTTTCCTTCCCCCATTTTTTGTGGGAGGTATGGTATAGGAGATTTTTTTTTTTTTCAGGATAATGTCTCTCTCTTTCCTCACCAAAGACAAAGACAGGATGGCTCTATCAAGGGATTATTTAGAATTTACTTTCCCTTCCCCCTATTCTGGTCATCACAAGAACATGCGACCACAATTACAGCTAGTGGGAAAAGAACCTGGTTGCAGTACTACCGGCAAGCTATCCTTTCAGCACTACAGATAGGAATATAAATGCAGAAAAAGGATAGTAGTGCCACACTTCCCCCCTTTATGACAATTGCTTTTATGTTTTAGAAGGAGGGTAGAGGTGGTCCATTTTACTTTATTTCCTAATTTATTTTAATTCTTATTTGCATGTAATGAAGGGAAGAGGATTTTGTTGCTCCGGGATCTGCAGTAGCTTGGAGCAAATCACAATATGACAGGCATTGCTGCACTCTCCTATTGGTTAGTGCGCTAACTGGCCAATGGTGTTCTTTGCTTTTTGTCCCTGCAGTAATTAATGGCACGATATACAACTAAAAAATGGCACCATATACAACTATATGACACCATATACAACTAGATTCTACTTAGGGAGTAGAATCAGGGCCTTATGCAAATGTTTATAACTTGCACTCAGCAAAGTACAGTAGACAATGCTTCGGGTATACATTTAATTGTTTGTTACGCTGGAAGAGAGCCTTGCCATTTTGTCATACAAAGCATCCCAAAAGACATTTTATTTGAAAACCAAGTCTTTAGAAAAATCACAATGTTATAGGAATATATGGCTGAATGATTGTGAGTTCCATAATGTATGATAACATATGATTCTTGCTCTCTTATGTTATATTTTCCACTGAAACAGAAAACAAAAGCTGGTATTAAAGTGGCCATGTATCATGCATTTCAGAGAATAAACTTCTAATTGACCTCCCTCTTATTTGAAGCAAAGCCAAGTCCTCAAAAAGCATAAAGGTAGGGGGTGATTACTATCTGGTGGAAATACACTGGATGTTGGATGTCTTTATTTAAGAAATAAGTGAAAAAAGAATTGAACTCTTGTGTTCTTTGTTCACTCAGATGGCCTATAGATATCAACAGGACCTCTACTGAAGATCTGATAACATTATGTGGTAAAGATGGAATTTTCTTTTTCAATTTTTATATATCTGTATGTGATATTCCTTTTATTTTTAGAAGTATTAAAAAAAATAGCTGAAACTGAAGACAAATTACTTTAACGCTGTATGTTTTCACAGTGTGCGTAAGTGGCAAGCACTCACCATGAGTGGTATAATAAGAAATGGAGCTAAAAGTACTATTTGCCATGCAGCAACTGTATCTTGTGCCTGAATATGCATATGTTAATGCAACACCCCCTCATAATATCTGTAAATGTTTTCTCATCCCTCAATATAATCTAAATAAGTAGATGTCTACCACCAAAAATCACTGCTTACACATACTTTAAAAAACTGGAATATGAATACACACACACGCACACACATACATACACACACACATGGTTTCATATTTGAAGTAAAATGTTTTATTTCTAAAATAAGTACCCAACATGGTACTTGAAATGATCTCATATCTAGGTATATCAAAAATAAATGATGAGAATTTATCTTCAGAAATGCCATTGCAGCACTCAATAGATCAACATTACTTGAAAATAACAACAGCAAATTACAAGCTGTATGTTTGAAAAAGAATCTGTGTCAATATTAGTTCAATTACAATCAGGGAATAAGATCGAACAACACTGCAGAGGTTCATCAGAAGAAAAAAATAATTCCATCTACAATATGCATACAATTACACATACTTTCTCTTCTCTTAGCAAACACCTGCTTTTGTTTTAATTTTAAATAGTATATATTCTCAGCAAGACTACACATTTTGCCTAGAATATTTATGCCACAATATTTATTAACTATTTATAATGTATTTTATCCATTTTTCATCATTAAAATAGTCGCAAAGTAGGGAAGAATTTAAAAATGTTTTTAAATTGTATATAAAACTTGACACTGAAAATAATAAATCTTTTATTAAAGGGTGGTGAACTACTATTTCATTTTCTGAAACATTTCTGGTCAGAAAGCGTTTTGTGACAGATTTTAATGGAGAAAATGCATTAATCCTCACAATTTGGCTTGCAAGCAAGTTATTTATAACATACTTCAATATACAGTTCCAGTGCTATTGTCTACTATTGTTTCATGACCAGGTGCAGGATATTCAAACCGAGCCAACATGATTACTTAAAAAGTCCTTCATGGCTGTAAAATTAACTACTGGCATAATTTCAAGGTTATTTTTTCTTCAATAGCACTATGAGCTATTTCTTACAGAAATTATTTCAGTTCTTTGCAACTATCTTCCTCCCAGCATAAAAGGTAAAAGCCTATCCTTTGTAAGATTATGAACTCTTTAAAGAGCAATCCTAAACTCATTGACTTAGATTTCAGCCCAATGATGGAAAACAATCAAAACACAAACAATAAAAAATTACACTAAATTGTAATAAGCAGGATGCTACCCAGCTTTATAATGACTATGCAACATTACAATAAAAAGACTAAAAAAAATCAAAGAGAAGAATGGCATGTATCTGGAAGAAAATGAGAACATTCATCCTGAGATACACAGTCTCATAAGAGCCCTAGCACCCATCCTTGTTTTAGAGAACATTTAAATGAAGCAAGGATAGGGGTTGTATGGATGTTTGGAATATGCTTTTCTAGAAGGCAGGTGCTACAACAGGAAATGGCCCACTGGGTCCTCTTAAGTGAAACTGTTTAATTAATATGACTTGCCAACTCTGTGAGATCATATACAATAGGCAGAAACTATGAGAGACAGACAGTCCCCAGATAGACAGTGATGTTTGACAGTGAGATGGGCAGCATATAAATTTAATAAATCAATCCATAATATCTGAGGGCCATCAACCATGTTCTCTCTCAGAAATTATGCCTCTTGTTCGGAATTTTAGATGCCTAAACAGCTTTTGTTTCCTAACAGATTTTCTGGGTATGAAATAATACCCAGATTATAATTATGAAAGTATAAAATGCATTATTAATCTCTTCAACAAGAATATACTGTATAAAATTATAGCATTATTGCCTGGCGGTTTGGTATAAATGTCAAAGGGCAGTTGGCTGACCATAAGTGTTGCAGATAACTCAGTGAAAACAACAGGTGTTCAGTATAAAAAAGATATGAAGAATGACAAAAGCAAACATTGTGCAGTTCATAGGCACTTATTGTTAAAGGTGGGATCAGTATAAAAGTCTGTAAAGATAAAATGATTCCAAGAAGCATCTGGCAAATATTTGACTGGCACTGATGCAAATTTGGTGAGGAATGCTGGGGCCTGCTAGAAACAAGTCAAAAATGTTTCAACAGTTTGAAGAACACCAGGGAGAAGTGCTGTTATTAATACAGAGAAACTCTAGATTTTGGATAGATTCTTGGAAGTGGACTACCCTTCCTGGAAATTTCATTCAACTATAAAACTGTCAAAAATGTTGTTTTGCATGAGGCATGCTAATTTATTAACAGAACAGATAGCACAAAGAGTAATTATAGGGTTTGGTTTATTTATTCCTTATATTGGCTAGGTTCTTGTGCTGTACTAAACCATAATGTTGTTTATTTGTTTTTAGAGAAGGATGTTGTGTGAACTCAGTTACTGTAATTTATTTAGTCATTGCTCAGGAACTCCATAATTATATCTGCTAGGAAATATCTTTTTTGAAAAACAGTATCTAATGTGGGTTAGTGCAAACCATACAATTGTTCCCAGATAGTTTTGCTATTTAGCTCCCACCATGGTAAACCAAAATAAGCGGCAAAGTTACACAACTATCTTGAAAGCAAGGCCATGTTCTCTGTGAGATGGTCAACAATATCCAGGCTAAATGAAAAGTATAAATCATGTACATGTGGTTTTGCCTATAGATCAAACATTCTTGCAGAAAAAGAGAGCAACCCAAATATATTTTCTTTCTCCTATTTCAGTTAAGATATTAATAAACACTGGTACTGGGAAGAATGTGGCTAACACCCACTTCTGCATGACATCATTTCATGATCCATATGATTCTGCAGCCTATACAGCAATTGTGATTTTAAAGCTTGATTTGTTTATCCGGATAGAAGGACTTAAGCATAAATGCGAGAGCAGAAAACAATGCATACAACACAATTGTCTTCTTTTGACTTGATGACTATCATGGATTTTGTCAGGGGAATTTATAAAGACTATGTCTAATGCCATTAGGAAAATCATTTATTTATTTACTGGCTTACTTTATTCATTAGATTTTATCCTGATTATTTTAAAAGTCAAGGTATCATAGCACTGTCTCTTCTAGTCTCACCCACACCAACTCAATGAAATAGGCTGGAATAAAAAAGTTGGTTGAAAAATCTCCCAGTGAGCTTCATTACTGATAGTGGACTTAAATCTGGGCCTCCAAAGATGTAGCCTAATGTCTTAACCACTACACTACACTGCAGCTACAAACTCAATCACACTGCCCTTCCACAATTATAGTCAACAACAGATGTAATACACTACATGGGACCAACCATTTAAGTAGACCTACAAAGGATCTTGTATCATTTTAATATTAAATATATTTAGGCAAATGTGTAACTAAGGGGGCATTTATGGTATGTTCCATGGAAAACTAAGCATCTACACCTACTTCACACCCACTTTGACAGATTTCATGTTGAGGATAGAATGTTGTAAATAAATGCTTTTTATATTAATATCAACCAAGCTGACAAAAAGCATTTCAGATCTTAACCACTTTTCCCACATATGCCTATCTTTTAGGTATCTAATAATAATTGAGTGATGGCTGTGAAACAAAAGTTCTGAAATGAAATTATGAAATTATGAAGAAATTGATCAGTGGCAGACTCTGAAATCTGATGCCTTTTGAGTTTGTTAGTTGAAAAAAAGGTAATGGTGGTTGATCATGTCTCAGAACGGTCTTTCTGTTCTGAAGCATATTTAGAAGTTACATTATGAATAAGAACTTTAGGGGGGATAGTTTAAAGTTTTTTTCTTTTGTTTTGTTTTCATTCATTCTATCAGACTGACATAGAAATTTAGGAAAAGGATAATAATCAATGGAACAGCAGGTAAAAAGTTGGCATTTACTGTAATGGAACAAGAACTAAGTTATTTAAATAAACAGGAACATCCTGAACCTTAATTCCATGAAGTCTCCTATATTCTCAGAAACATCACCACATTTTTAACTGATTTCTCTTCGTCTCTCTCTTTACATTTTGGAACTTTTCTTAAACTCAGAGAAAAAGATAACACACACACATTGAATATATGAAGAGGTATGCGGCTTTACACAAACACACACATATCCACACACATCCCTCCATCTACCCATCCAAGCACTGCATAAAATATTTTTATGCAGCACCTTGCAGCACATGCTTCCATTAAAGAAAATTGTCAGCAGAGCCATCTGACTCAAGCAAGCTAGTCGAATCACATGCTGTATATTTAATGTATATTAATATGCTGTATATTTAATGCATGTTTAATCTCAGCAAAACTATTTACAATTCAATATATGTGATCTGATCATCAAAGAACTATATCTAGCTAAAAGATAAGACTTTTTTCTTTGGCTTCAAGTTTTGTTTGTTTGTTTGAGTTGTATTATTAGATGTCTTCTATTTATTCCATAAAAGCATTCTATATAAACTGTAGCAAAAAGTGAATATTTCAGATCCTGGTAATGCCAAGAATATTGCTGACAGCCACCCTACACATTTGTTACCGCATTCTCACAAGTGCCGGAATGAACATCTGCAGTGTAAAATTCAGCCTATTAGTTACTGCAGCTTGTTAGCATATTTTAATACTGTGTTCACAGCTTTCTATTTCCATCAAGGTGTTACTAGGTGTCAGACTCTGTATTCACAAACTTTACTAATACTATCCTGTGTCCTTCTATTCTGTATTTGACAAGATCAAAAGAGAAGGGTGAATCAAAAAGTATACCTCCAGCTGATATTAACAGGGTCTTCATACATAACGTATGTGCGGGAAAATAAAGTGTTTCATTCTTTCTGATCCTACAATTCTTTCTCATGTCCAAAATGAATAGTCAGATTAATGGAGTTCTCTAAATTAGTTACTGGTTCATGTTACAGAAGATTTTGCAACAAAGATTGTGTACAATCTTTAAAAGTAGATGTATCTTAGAAGTACAAATTACAATTTGTACAAACATGTACAAACTAACTTCTTCAGAGGATCTATAAAAATATTTATTTTCTGACAAATTATATCTATCTCCTTAGAATTCCATGATATCAAATTAATATACCATGTTTCTTATTTCCATTTATTGCACCCTTTTTTCCTAATTCCTAATCTAATCAAAAGTCATGTGTTATATTCTCTGCATAGCAAGTAGAAAAAAAGTGTGGAGAAGCAGTTATGGTGGCTCAGGTAGGATGAATTTAAAGGAGGAACTAATTTCTACTGGACTCCATAAATGTAAGAAATCAAAAACAATAACACTAGAACTATCAAAAATCAGGCATATCACTATTAATATGCCTTGAGTTCCAATTCAGGCAGAACCCAAGAATCACAAAAAGCTTCAGACTTCCACGCTAAATGCTAAGATATCTGTTGGTGGTTGACAAAATTGGAGGTAATATTGTGAAAAGAAGGGATTATCTAGAGTGGCCAGGAATGATTTGTTTAACTCTTGAACAGAAATGGGATTTGCATGCCTTGAAATTATTCACCAACCATTTCAAAAATACAAGAAAAATTAATATTTTAATGGATGCATTAGCTTTTACTCATAATTAATTATCCAAGCTGTTCCTAAATATGGGTCTATTATTAACATAGGATGTGAGGCTAGGCTGCCATTAACATAAAACTGATATAACAGCGAAGTTTTTCCCCATAAGCATTCAATTTCAATCTGCAAATCCCAGTATTTTGCCATTTTTTTTCTGATTGCTTTTCTTCAATACTAGCATCATCCAGAATAGCAGAGACACGCGCATGCCATATAACATGCCAGACTTACAAACTGTCAATAAGAAAGACAAAAAAGTCTGGATAGTAGATGTGGCAGTACCTGGAGACAGCAGAACAGAAGGGAAAAAACTGGAGAAGGCAAAAAATACAAAGACCTGCAAACAGAAATAGAACAACTGTGGCAAAAGAAAACAACTGGAGCACCACTTGAACACCATTGGCATTGACAAATTCACTATCAGTCAATTGCAAAAGGAACCTTTATTTGGAAAGTCACAGCATTCATCCTGTGATGTTATCCATAACATCAGCAAACATCCATGTCTGCCTATCCCAGGTTCTTGGTAAGGACTCGACAGACAGACAAAAATGCCAAATCCAGTCCAAAAATCTGGCTGACTCTGCAATGGATAATAATAATAATAATAATAATAATAATAATAATAATAATAATAGGAGGAGGAAGAAGAAGAAGAAGAAGAAGAAGAAGAAGAAGAAGAAGAAGAAGAAGAAGA
>WNWU01000003.1:18762607-18923870 GCA_012654045.1 Ptyas mucosa
GAGAGAGAGAGAGAGAGAGAGAGAGAGAGAGAGAGAGAGAGAGATCAGTCATCTATCTGATATAGGTAAACAGTACCTTTCAAAAACTCCCTGTCTGAACTACATGCAGATAATGTCCTTACTGTATTATAAACATGTTCTAAATCCTTTGGAATGTATTATAAGAATATCTATCTGGTGTATTTAAAAGTTGCTTAACCCACAAAATTTATAAAACACACACACATTTCCACAAAATTCTATTAATGCTGCATTTGACATTATGAAAAGGATTCACAAAATTTAGTGAATAGTGTATGGTATAGTTTTCAAATACATCACAGACAGTGATAATAACAACATGATTATTTTACACTTGCTTTTTAACATTTAAGTACTTCATTGGAACCATAATTTTATAATCTAAGATTTTTGTTCCTATTTATACATCCTGGCTACATTTCTGAACCATGAAATATAAGCAAGAAATCATGTTACAATTATCATATCTGTGAAATCCATTGTATCTCCTGGAGCAATGTCATGAAATACAGGCTGAATGAAAATAATGTTGGCATAACAGTGTCAATGTTTTTACAAGAATATTATTAACTATGTATAGGATTTCGTAGTTAATAAGTAGAGTGTAACCAATCTGGACCAGATTTTTTCTCTCTTTCGCCAATCTTTTTAGCAAATTAATAAGCTATTTTAAATTATTTAACATTGTTAATAAATGTTTGTCCTTTCACTTGACACTTGATAATCATTGCAAAAAAATTATTAACTGGTTATCTACCATCTCTTTATTTGTTTGACCAAATAAACTACCATCTATCTATCCATTTCCCATTTATCCTTGGTCGAAATAAGTAACTTCTTATTCATTTGAGTTTTATAAAACGTTAATATAAACTATTTCAATTGGATGCAGAATACACCTAAGATTATTTTAGTATGAAGTCATGCAACAGACAGTACAGCTAAATTTTACTAACATATGAGCAGAAGCCTTACTCATCAAAGCATTTCTCCTGTAAATCAGCAAGGAATTGATGATGCTCCTCTACTCCAAGCACACAAATTAACTCTGTACAGTGAACAATGCCAATACAATAAAGGTGCAAAGATTTCTTGCAGAATTATTACTTTGGGCTGCAAGGGCATGGAAGAGAAAACATGCAATTAGACAGTAAATTGAGTAAGACAGAATTCTCAATCAATGTTTTGAATTTACCAGTCTGCAATTCAATCATTTCTTCTGTACAGCTATTCCTCTGTATTATCTGTATTCTCAGAGTCTACATGCTCTGACCCAGAATAGAAAGTGGATTTATATTCTCCTACAGTGGGCATATGAATATGAAAAAAAGCTATAAAATCATATTGATATATTTGCTTTCCCTGCATCCAGGCTACAAAGAATATTGACTATAATCTCTTTGTCCCAAATTTTCTATGGTCTTAATAATAGATCACGGCAATCATTTTGAAATGTCAAGTTTTATAACCATTAAAGCATAATGCACCAAATGTGGCAAAAACCATGATGATAAATCCTTACCACTTCTGTCATCAGTATATTTGGTTGTTAAGTACTCCTCACAAAGGATATATCTAATGCAAAAGTACAGAATGCTATAATTAAAGTAACTGTAACAATGCATTAATTAATTGTACTGCTGAATGAGCAGTATTTCACCTCCCTTGTAATTTAAAACTGCTGGGCAAGTTGTTCTATCGCTGCACCTGGCCCAACACTATCAACATGTGGAATGCTTAAAAACATCTGGAATCTATTAATGCACAAAATCTAGCATCCTCCCCAATCTGGCTTCATGCCAAGAAAGCCTGCATGAAAAGAAGCTGAAAATTCATAATGTTCTGTTTGGTGGGAAAGGAGGTGCAGCAGAAAAACACTCTGCTCAACAGCTGATCAGCGAGATAAACCTTTTCAAGAAGAGCTCTATAGGGATGGTCCCAAAGGAAGGTTGGGTGACGGAAACACAAACAGCACTCAAGTTGTATGCATCCAACTGAGCAATGGATAAGGATGGAGAATAAATCTGTGTCTATGAATCTATAGACGTTTGAAGAATTCTGCCATTATGCACAGCTGTAAAACAAAAAGCTCCTACTCAAAAAATTAATTTACAAAGGAAAAGAATTATTAACACACATTTTATTATTTAGAGGCAAATGAAATCACTTCAAATTTAAAAGGTATTCTACAAATCTGATATAGGGAATCCTCGATTTATAACCGTTTGTTTATCAATCATTCAATGTTATGACAGCCATGAAATAGCAATGATTGATTCTCGCACTTATGGCCATCGTAGTGCATCTGTAGTCATGTGATCACGATTTTGGCACTTGGCAACCAGCATGTGTTTACAACCATTCCAACATTCCAACAGGGGTTGGAACAGGGGTGAAAACCAGCAGGTTCTGACAGGTTCTGGAGAACCGGTAGCAGAAATTTTGAGCAGTTCGGAGAACGGGTAAATACAATCTCTGGCTGGCCCCAGAGTGGGGTGGGAATGGAGATTTTGCAATATCCTTCCCCCAGGAGTGGGGAGGGAATGGGTATTTTGCAGTATCCTTCCCCTGCCATGCCCACCAAGCCACACCACACCACACCCATCAAGCCACGCCCACAGAACCGGTAGTAAAAAAAATTGGACTTCACCCCTGCATTCCAGGATCGTGCAATTCTCATTTACAACCTTCCTAGCAGGCTTACAGTAAGCAACGTCAAAGGGGAAACTGTCAGGAAAGGTCACAAATCGCAATCATAGGATGTCCACCTTAATGACCACTGTTTGATTTGCTTAATGATTATGACAAAAAAAAATGATAATAAAATTAGGTGCAATCGTGTGATGCCTCAATTAACAACCACAGCAACAAATTTCCCAGTCCCAATTGTGATTGTAAGTTGAGAACTACCTGTGTTCAAATCTTTAAATGCTTTAAACCAGGGATGAAATGCTCCCGGTTCAGACCGGATCGCCCGATCCAGTAGCGATGGTGGCAGGTCGTTCGGAGAACCGGTAGCAAAAATCCCTGCATCTCCCCCCCCCCCCATCCTCAGCTGAGTCGCACGATCATCAGAGGCTTTTTTTTTACTTTTAAAAGCATTTTTTCTACAACGTCTTCCAATGAAAAAATGCTTTTAAAAGTTAAAAAAAAAGCCTCTGATGATCAGCTCAGCTGGGATCCTCAGAGGCTTTTCAAAGCATTTTTTTCTGCAACCTCTTGGCTGAAGAGGTGGTTAAAAAATGCTTTGAAAAGTCTCTGACGATCCCAGCTGAGTTACCTGATCATCAGAGAGGCTTTTCAAAGCATTTTTTAAAATGCCTCTCTGACAATCCCAGCTGAGTTGCCTGATCGCCAGAGGCTTTTCAAAGCATTAGAAAAAATGCTTTGAGACTATACTATGAGGCAGCTGCCCTATCAGCAATTAGACAGAAGAACGAATACTGAATATTGAAGGGTATGGTTTGCTGTATGGTTGGCATGCTTATTTACTATATGACAAAAGAGTAGACCAGACTTTTAAAAGCCATATATTAAGGAATGCTTTACTGCGTGTCTGGAAAAAGTATCAATACAAATTAAACGATAAGTTACCAATTTGGACAGTACCCAGGCACGCGATAGAGAACATAAGTGTTGAACAAAAACAAGATGATATTACCTATAAAGAATTTCTTTATAAAGTAGGAGGTAGGCTACAACTAAAAGCTATGAACCAATTATGGGAAGAAGGAATAATTAAAACATGGTTTCAGTATGGGCAGCTGCAAACTAGATGGAGACAAGATCAAAAAATTGGTATTTTGCAAGGGGATGAAAACTTGGTAAAACAAATTAGAGATCAAAGCCAAATGCATGTAAAAAGGTTGTACAATACATTGGTTGAAATAGATTCAGAAACAGAGCTAGTTAAGGACTGTATGATAAAATGGGCACAAAATATTGGAGAACCAATAATGATGGAAACGTGGGAAAGAATATGGGTTAGAAATATAAGATTCACGCAGGCCCAAAACTTAAGAGAGAATTTTTATAAAATGTTTTATAGATGGCATTTAAATCCTTAAAAACTAGCCTGTATGTATCCAAGTTTACAACCCAAATGCTGGAGATGTGAATGTGAAGATGCTACGTATTATCATATATGGTGGACTTATAAAAAAATTAAGGCTTTTTGGATAAAAATATGGTGGATCTTCAAAACATTTTAAAGAAAAAGATAAAATTTGCTCCACAGTTTTTTCTGTTGAGCATATTTACAGACTTTACGGTTATAGACACTAAGCTGATCTTAAATTTACAACAGCAGCTAGACTTTTGGTGGCACAGTATTGGAAGAAGAGCTACCTACTATTGAGGAATGGATTTTAAAAGTAGGAAATTTGGCAGATATGGCAAAAATTTCAGCGTACCTGAAAGATCATTCAAATGAAAGATATGTATTGGAGTGGAGAAGATGGATCGACTATATTCAAAGCAGATATCAGACTAAAAAATTCCAAATACCCTTTGAATGAAATATTTAATCTAATTTTTAGTTCATGTTTATAGTTATTTGAACTATGTGGTGTTAAAGATTTAGCGAGAATTTAGAGTCTATAAAATGTTAGCTTATTTTAGTTTATGATTGTTAAATGCTTTACCTTGTATTTGCTTTGGGAAGTCCGGGGAGGGGGGAGGGGGGATGGGCAAAGGGAGTAGGGGGAGGGAAAGGGGGAGGGAGGGGGGAGGGGGGGAGAAAATGTTTGTACTTTTGAAAAACCTTTTAAATAAAAACAAAGAAAAAAGAAAAAATGCTTTGAAAAGTTTTTTAAAAAAGTTAGCCACACCTACTCAGTCACATTACCCATCACCACCAAGCCACACCCACAGAACCAGTAGTAACACATTTTACATTTCACCCCGGCTTTAGACACATCTACAGTTTCAGTCCTAAGACAACTGCAGCTGTTTGTTAAAAGGATTCCAGTGTATCTCTAAAACCAAGAATAAAAAAAAAAGATCAGGAAGCATGGACATAGTGGAAATACATCAGGGGTGGGTTCTAATTACCTTTACTACTGGTTCACAGTGGGGCTGCGCACGCGCACGCACATGTGTGCACGCTCTTCTGCACATGCACAGAAGC
The DNA here is from genome assembly GCA_012654045.1 of Ptyas mucosa. Lineage (NCBI taxonomy): Eukaryota > Metazoa > Chordata > Lepidosauria > Squamata > Colubridae > Ptyas > Ptyas mucosa. The sequence continues at coordinate 18,767,757 of WNWU01000003.1, forward strand.
GTTTTGGTGACGTCGGGCTCGGTGGGTGGGGCCTCCCGCCGGTTTTACTGCCGGTTCTATAGAACTGGTGTGAACAGGGGGCAACCCACCACTGAAATACATCAGTGAGCATTTCCAGTCAGGTGTCACACTAAGGTAAAATCCATTGGCAGGAATTCAGATTTGCAGCAAGCGCAAATACAAATTGGGACAGATTCAACCCCTTCTCACTGATGGAACCATCAGCTACCAGAAAGGCTATATATCACGGAATATATACCATATTAGAATTTCTCTGTATTTAAAACCTAATGTGAAAATATGGTTTGTAATTATATCAAAATAATTTTTAGCTGTAGCTGGACAGAACTGGACAAAAAAAAAGCATTAAAAAGTACATCATGTTTTAGATACTATATGCCATCCTGTAAATACTTAGATTTTCTGGATAAATTAAAACTGGACAAAATCCAAAGGACCCTCTTTAAGAGTCTGAAACAAATTGCTTTCTGTGTTTTAAAAGGTCAAAAATCTATACATATCTAATGGCAGACAATACATATGAAGACCAGTCTAGTTTTACTCAGTCCTTCTGCTAATATTTGGCTGCTTGCCACATGGATACTCCTACTCAGCCTAGATAATCCAGAAACCTCCATCACTGACAAACTGTTAGCCTCTTCTGGTTTCCGAATATTGAGCATATTAGCATGCTGTATGGAGTTCTATCAATGAGCATGAGAAATTAGTGCTGTAAACTAGTGGCCCCCAACCTTTTGGGCACCAGGGACCGGTTCTGTGGAAAGAGGTTTTTCCATGGGCCGGAGGGGGCGTGGTTTCATGTGCTGCCTGCATCCTGAGGAGGGAACTTCGCTTGTTTGCGTGGCCTGATTGCTGGCATGCCATGGCTCAGTGCCAGTCCATGGACTGGGATTGGGGACCACTGTTGTAAGCAATTAAATTCTTTTTTGCTGAAAATTTGATGTACTAATAAAGCATAGCAACTGAGAAGAAAGAATATGATAAATCACAACTATGACTATATTTTTATTCTCTGTTGTAATAATTACATACAGTGACCAGATTCTACTTCGATTCCAGTATCTTCCCAACAATACCAGCAATAACAAAAGAAATATAACAAAATTCACGGCAAACTGTATAAGTGGCAGGTACTCACAGCTGAAGATGCTTGGAGGTGGATGTTCAGTTACAAGTAAGCAGTTCTCTTCATCACTATTATCCCCACAATCATTCTGTTCATTACAGAGCAGTGAGGCACGATATAAGCATTTGCCACTGGTGCAGGTGAATTTGCACTCTGAAAAGGTACACAATAAAAGGAAAGCACAAATGAATACAATCTATTTTCTGTTTCATTGTATATCAGATCTGTAGTACAACATATTCAATACACATGTAAGTTATGACAGTAAAGGACTTTTCTACTCATTTGATCCTTGAACAGGAATGTTAAGTACAATACAATTTAATAATGATTTAAGTGGCAGAAGGAATATTCATAACCATATTCATCACAAATACATTAGACATTTACAGTCAACAATGTTGGATACCTATACATGAGTAGCACTTATTTTCCTGGCTTGTTGGTTGGCTTCTCCCAATGCATTCAAGAGTTGTTTAAATCTCTTGCTCACATTTATTACTTGCTTAATGACTAGTCATTCAGTAGCCATTCAATACTGCAAGGCTCAATGCAGGCCACATGGGAGTTGGAGCTGGGAGAGCCAAGATCATGATCATTGAGTGAGTGGATGACTCACTTAATTACCATTAGATGACTTGGTCTTAGACTTAGAATAACTCTATTGTCACTTTATATGTACACTAATCAGTACACTAATCACATTAAGATGAAATTTTGTTGCACAGAGTTCTTAAAGGGTTACCACCTCCAATATGCATTATATAAACATGACAAAATAAATAAAATAATAACATAACATAACATAACATAACATAACATAACATAACATAACATAACCACATCAGTGGTGGGATTCAGCCAATTCTCTCTGGATCTGTTGAACTGGTAGCAGCGACTGCGGGAGGCTCCGCCCACCCGCCCAGACATAATGCGCGAGCACTGCGCATGCACAGAAGACTGTTTAAGTCACCAAAGAGCTTTTCTGTTTAAGGAAGGCCAGTTTAAATGGTGGATAGACCCCACAACTTCTATTGTTTCATACAGTATATGAAATTCAATAAGCATGCAAAGCTCTTTTCATTCCATAACTATTAAGTAAGATTCTCATTCATATGGAATTCTCAGTTGTTTTACAATTTCTGCTAACCATTATCATTACTGTATTACTAAAGTTATGTTTCAGGATTTTTATTTATTTTAAAAGTTTTCATACCTGAGAGAGACTAAAATCAGAAAATGAATGGTAGAATTTATCTAGAACAACAGAAAATATTCATCATAAATATATGCTGTATATGCACATAAAAATAAACCTCAGGTTTTTTTAAAAAATGCAGCTGTTTTTAAACCTCTTTTTCACTTCAGGAGCTTTGTATTAGAAACGCTAGTATATAATGTATATTATATTTGAACTGATCCAGCATAAGCCATGTCTGGTACTATATGATTGGAACATACTCTACTTTGAAAAGATATAATTATTAGTGGCTCTACTAATCTTTTTTTTAAAAAACAACTACAAAATGTTTCAGCTTTTATATGAAATCTGCAATAATCCATCCAGGCCTATGAATTTGCCCACTTTTTAAACAATCCAGATGGCAATAAACTGGAGAATCACAATACAGACAGTACACTACTTACAAACAGGTTAGATTAGATTCTGAGAGGTAGTTCATAAATCCAGTTTGTTCAAAAATCCAAACAAGCATAAAAAATATGCAAGAGAAAGTCAGTTCTAATCCTTTCCCACCTTCTCCTGACTTCCAGAACTCTTTAGCTGAAGTTGCAGACAAGTTTGTTCATACTGACAAAAGTTCGCAACTTGAAAGTTCATAAGAAAAATAATGTTGTAGTTGAATACTGTTTTCCCCATTGCATTAAAAAAAAAGTACACTATCTAGTCCAAGAATCCAGGAAAGGCCACGATTCATTCATTCTCCTCCCAGGCATGTCTCTTCTTGGGCAGACAGCTTCCTATATTGTATTCAAATTGGGCATTTAGGTTTAACAGAAAACATGTGGCTGCACACTGTTCTAGAAGGTTTAGCTTTTCTTATTTAATATTTTCTAGAGGTAATGGCTGAATAATTAAATTGTGTTTTTTTCCTCCAAAAATAAAACCCCTTAAATTATTTTATGTTGTATTTCTTTTAAAAATGCTACAAAAACAAAAGAATAACCAATTTTTTAAAAATTCAAACAATCAGCCATATATATCTATCTTAATAAATATTTAAAAAGTAATTGAAAAAATATTTTATTCTAGAGATACTTCTTTAAGTCTAACTCTACATTAGGCAATATGCCTTGCCAATAATTTAGCCATAGCAGGTGACAGCACTTCATCAGGGCTGCTGATCTTGAAAAAGCTAAGCATGACTGAATCTGATTAGTAGAAGGATGTGGGATGGGGGGGGGGGGACCAGGAAACTTTACAAATGTAGGCTAGATTGAGAGATTAAAAGAAAAATCTCAGAAATTATGAATGGCAAACTACTTCTAAAATGTTACCAAAAAAACATAGGGACATATCCATGTAGATTTAAGAAAGACTTTTTTCAGCAGGGTTATTGATTATATATTCCAGAATTCATTTTCACAATTTCATTTCCATTATAAACTGACTCTTCCATGCTTTTAAATTCCACAGATAAGGTTCAAAGGGACTGATTAGCAGAATCACTATGTGGGAAGTGGAATATGGAAGAGAAAAGACTTGTCATACAATATGACCTTTTCAAATAATGTTCCAATTCTTAATAAATATTGGCTTACACCCATCATTGTTCCTTAAGGATATAAATATGATATTAAACTGTATATCCAAATGTGGATTCTATCATTATATGCTGTATTATCAACATATTGTCTTTGGAGGCGACAATTATTCAACAATATAAAAAAGTCATTCTGGATATGTACTGACTTTGGGAATGAATAAGAATATTGCTTTGTGTGCCATGTTTCAGCAATTTATATCAAAATTAAGCTAAATGGTGCCTTTTGTATACAATATAATATTTTTCTTTTGCATGCATTTTTTAATCCATTGGAATTGTTATTTCCTGAAATATTTTCCAATTTGGCAGAAAGCAAATTATAATAATGCTTATCCTTAAAGCAGTCACTGAGAAATAATTTATTCAAAGCAATTCTTCTCAGTTAAATTTGCCTCTTCCTTTTTCATACATGCCTTATTATCCACAATGGTTTTAGATGGATTTTTTAAAGATACATTTGAATGACTGAACACCTGTAAATGTCCTGAAAATATATTATCATTTTCTTTTTTGTTCTGCACACCAAATGGATTACTTCCAGCAATATAAATTGCAGCTGTGAGGTCTCCAGTCAGGATAGGGACCATAACAGAGAGCAAGGTGTTATGTATTTTTTAAAGAAAATACGGTCATAAATCAGAAGAAAAACAAGGTTAAAATACAAAAAGGCCAGCATGTAGACCCAGATTAACAGCTGAAACTAGCATGTCCAGACGTATTATACCTGAGGATATAGAAACAATCCTATCACCTGGTATGCTAACAATGCTGTCAGGAACAGCCAGTGCCCTTGAATTACACTGACAAGGAAACTAAAGTTAACTAGCAATTGAACCTAATGACACACCAGAGAGATCTTCATAAATTGAGTTATTACGCAGCTAGTCTAGACAGGAGAAGGTGGGGGAAGAACTGGGTGATTCCATTTTTAAAGATAAGCCAGCAGGACTGTGGTTTATAAATAACTTTTCAAAGCTATTTTGCTTCCTTCTTCAGTTTCAAGCCATAATTTATAATCCTCAGTGGTCAGTTACAGAACAATCTTTAACCCAGATGATAGAAATCACTGAAGCTAAATGTCTAGTGATTTTTTTAAAAGGCTTCCTCTCTTTTTGTAGAACTTTTCGTATGTAGGTGAGAAAAGAATTTATATCAGTTATGGGTAAATAATATTTTTTTTATTCATTCATTGTACTTTTATACATCAGTTAATTCAGTATAGTTTGTATAACGTAATTCAATACTCCTTTGTCCACTGTTCTATGTGTGTTCCCTTGTAAAATCACTTATTACATTTGTAATTTTATATACAAATAGATGCTACAATCAGTTCAGAGGCCAACTCTGTCTTCACATTGATCTTGGCAAGATTATCTGACCACATCAGTCATGGTAGCAGGAAAATTCTTGCATATGCCAGACTTGATGAAATATGCCATCTACTTTACCCAGGACAATTGCGGCAGTTTGTAGACAAAACAGTGCATGAACCTGATATCATAAGGGAAACATCTAGAATTTTTTCCCCACCTTTTGTCAATTAAGTTCTGAACAAAGAAAACTCAAAGGGGAACCTCATAATAATTTTTGATTTAATTCTTTGGTGGTTGGAAAATAGTGGTTTCCAGCCACTATAAAACAGTCCTATCATGATGACTATATCACCATCAGTTAGGGATGCTTTGATTGGGGATCATAGTTATTCCACATTTCTTGAGGTTTCCATTGTTTTAGCAATAGCACTTAGACTTATACGCCACTTTATTATGCTTTACAGCCCTTTTTTAAGCAGTTTACAGAATTAGCATATTACCCCCAACAATCTGGGTCCTCATTTTACTGACCTCAGAAGGATGGAAGGTTGAGTCAGTCTTGAGCCACTCAGGATTAAACTCCTGGCAGTGGGCAGAATCAGCCTGCAATACTGCATTCTAACCACTACAGCATAGTGTGTTATCTACTGCATATCATTACCATATAATTCTCACATTTTATATATATATGCATATAGTGATAGGTAGAATTCATCTAATTGATGAAGGAAATTAGTCTGGGGATGTTGTAGGTGGTCATCATAAATGTAAAATCCTCTAATCCATTTCCTTAAATAACAGCTCATTCATGAAGAAGCTACTCATATCAAGCTCGTTAAGTAACCTGTATATTAAATGATTGAAATCATACCTCTCTTCCTGCACCACTACCAGTACCACTGCCTGCAATACCCTACCCCAAGAATCAATCATAATTATTTAGAGCACAATGGGCTGTGGAAAGGCCTTCTGCTACACTGCACAGAACAGCACACTGTTGTTCAGAAACAGTTGCACAGCTGCTGCTCCTTTTATATGTTACCAAATTTAAACATTATTGCTCAAATGCTCCTGGTGTTGTAAGAATCAGATCAACCAATCAGCATGCAGGATGTGCACCTCCACACAATGCACAGTTGGTATTCGGGAGGTGTGTGCGTCAGACTGTGTGCAACCATCTGCAACCTCCACTTACCCATCAACCCCTTTGAAGTGTAGGTACACCTCAATGTTCATGTGTAGTTGCAGACAACTCTAAATCAGCCTTAATTCTTAGCAGATTAAATCTCAAAGAAGAGGAATGTTCTGATTTCAAATTTCAGTATCCCTGATAGAAGCAAGACACAATTTTTATCAATTCTGTTACAAAGTTGGTTGCCATCTTTTGTTGGAAGTGCTGGCTAGGTCAGGATTATTAGGCTACTTTATTCAACTGGGCTTCAGTGGGATTAGATGTCTTATTTGGTATTAAATTGCAGTACAACCAAACCAGACTTTATAGCCTAAAACTGGCACCATGACCTCTTCTCAGAAAACATTCATATTTCGTCTTAGCTCTTCTTCAATGACTAGCTTTTTGAAAAAGCAAAGCACTGTATTATATATAAGCAGCTGCTTTCAAAAAGAAATAAAGTTTACATTAAAATATTTAGATAAGTGCAAAGTCATAATATAAATGTGTGTGTGTGTGTGTGTATGTATTTGTTTTCGTAGATTTTCATGGGTAGAGGTATGCAAGTTTTGGTGTATTCGGATATTTTCCCATGTAAGATTGAGAGTATCTTGGCGACGTTTCGATGAGGTCCCACTCGTCATCTTCAGGCTGGTGTCTTCGGCTTCGTGCTTGTGCAAGGAAAGCGTGATCGGAGCTGCTGTCTCTCTATAAATACTGGTGGGGAGGTGTGGGGTGCTGGCTTTGTTGCTGTGAGTGGGTTGGTTGCCTGTGTTGTTATATCAGCTGTTTCATAACATACACCCCAAAATACAATTTACTATGGAAATAGAAGCTAAAAACCAACTCCCCTTTCTGGATGTCCTAATCTACAAAAACCCCAACGGCTCCCTAGGACACACCATCTACCGGGAAAAAATACACACCAATCACTACTTAAACGCACAATCACATCACCACCCTGCACAGATCAACTCAGTAGCCAAGACTCTCATCTCCAGAACCAAACGCCTAGCCGACAAAGACCACCTGAAAACTGAATTACACACTCTCACAAACGTATTAATCTCTAATGGATTCCAAAGAAACACAGTTACCAACCTAATCCAAAGCGAGACACCCCCCAAGAACCGAGACACAGAACAGGACAATGGCATCGCCCTCCTCCCTTACATCAAAGGCACTACAGATAAAATCAGCAAATTTCTCCACAAACACAATATCAAGACAGCCTTCTGCACTGACCAAAAAATAGCCAACATCTTAAGAAACCCCAAAGACAAGATCCAGCTAGAAAACCAAGGAGTCTATGAAATACCATGCAAAAACTGCCCAGCCACATACATTGGACAAACTAATAGGAGAATAAATGCACGCATTGCAGAACACAAGAATGCACTCAGAAAAGAAGAAAAAACTTCCTCCCTTTTCCAGCACCTTAAAACAACAGGACACGAAATCGACTTTGAAGGAACCAAATTAATCTCCAAAACTGAACACTTCAACAAGAGAATAATCATGGAAGCCATCGAAATAGAGAACCCCCATAACATGAATAAACGTGATGATACCTCCTGCCTACTGAACATCTGGAAACTAGCCCTAGTCAACAGAAGAGTCCCAGCCATATACACACACATACACATACATACATACATACATACATACATACATTACACATACACATGCTGTGGATTCCATCGGCCAAGGAATTTTGTCTGATGGGTCCAGAAGAGCCTTTTCTGCTGTGACTCCTGACCTCTAAAACACTGCGCCTTTTCACCTAAGATCTGCCCCCACCTTCTTGACCTTCCAAAAGAACCTGAAAAATCTAGCTCTGCATAATGGTTTCGGGTCCTTATGTGGGCATCCCATTCTGGAGGTGGTTAGTAGACTACTGTAAATCCCACTTCCACCTCGTTTATATATTGGTTTCTCATTTATGTATTGGTCCCTTTTTAATCTAGTTATTGTTCACTTTTAATGTTTTAAATTTTAACTGCTAATGTTTTTAATGTTTTAACATTATAATTGCTTTATATTGTTGTAAGATGCCCAGAGTTACTGAACAGTAGGGTGAATGGCATATAAATTTAATAAATACATGTTTTTCCCTTAAAGTTTCTTATGAATTTAGAAGCTAGTCGTACTAATATTACTAGTGCTCCAACCAACCCAAATTTTCTAGATGCATATACGGTACATATCGGATGGAAGAATAATGCTGGAAGAAGTAAACAAAGTGAGGTATATTGATCCCAGGAACAGCAGGTGTTTGAGTGGCAATTTACAGGTCCAAATATAAGTGAGTAAATTCTAAGTTGCTCGCATATTAGACTGCTATGTCTGGCTCTATAAATGCTAATGAAGCAGACAAACATGAAAGGGGGTTAAAGGGATAGGAAGCAAAAGACACCTAGTTATTTTGTCTATCAAGTGAGAAGTTGTTAGAAAATCAACCTTGGAGGAAGAAACTCATGATTCTGAAATTTAACAGACCAGAAAAACAGAGCATAGTCTATTTATACATAGATTTGCAGCCCCACAGTTCCTCTGGAATAAAAAAAACCCCCAAATTTTCACTTTCAAAGAATTGACTGGACCAGCCAAAAACTTTTTAAAAATACTCTGTAGGTTACATTGGATTCTTGTTCAAAAATAGTGATGTGGTAGCATACTAGAGAAAAGCCATATGGATCCTCCTACAATTTATAAAATGAAGAAAATTTAATTTCTGAATTTAAAAAATCCAATTTTGTTCATAATTCATGAAATAATATCCACACAATGCACACATATTTTTTGGAATCAAAGGCAAATTAGAAGCAATGATGTCAGCATTAAAAAAATATTTACCTGTATGACTTATAGATACTGGATTAATTTTCTAAATGTTTTAATATTTTTGTTGATTTTTTACTGGTTTTACCAGTAAAATAAGCTTTTATTGTTTTACATTTTAAAAATTGTAATATATTTTCTTAACTGTAAGAAAAACTGTCCAAAGTCACTGACTGAGATTGGCAAACACAGAAATTGAATAAACAAGCAAATGAATTTTTAATAAATCACAATATCTGCATTCTCAGAGTGCACTAACCTAAAACCAAACAAATTACATCTTGGATAACCATAATGTATGAACCTAATCACCAAATTAGAATGGAGCTACTCTGTAGGTTTAAATTTTATCACAGATTTTGCAGTATTAATTGCATACAAATGATGTCAACACCATTTCTTACAGAAGAAGGTAATAATGATTGAACAACAAGTCATTGTTTATAATGTGGTCAGAACTAAACCCTCCCAAGTCCTGCTGTGTTTCCTCATTGTAGTAGTGAAGTGTTCTGGGAGAGATGAGTGAACAATGTTGGGAATGTAAGCCAAGGGCATATATTCCCAGCAGGTCACTTAAAGTGTGAAGATCATCCCAGCTGCTTAGCTAAAGCAAGCAGGTATCTATACTGGGCAGCACTGATACAGGAAGATGCCAGAGGCAGATGATCACTTTAGTGACAATGGCAAAGACATCAATTCATACTGTGCAGGAAAAGGCAATGGTAAACAACTCCTGAATTTTTACCAAAATAAACACATGGGCAGAAAATAAAAAATGTTTATCATGGAGAAAATCTATCTATGTATTCTCTAGGATCAAAAATGATTTGATGGCATATAAGCAAGCAAGCAGGATTAAAACTTTAATTTATTACCATTTTTCAAACACTGGGAGGGGGAGATGAGTCAAGCACATTTCAAATATCCCTTAGCTGAAATGTATATTCTTTTGTGCAGACAGATGTTGACAGAACAGCAGCTTCCCTGTTTGAGGGAACCCACAGCTCAATTTGAGCCAAAGCACTGGCTGCTTGGCAGTTCTCTCTCAATCTCTTTGTCATAAGGTGTCAGCATAGCCACCATGACACCATTGTTTCGCCATTATAAGGGCAGGGAAGGAGGGAGGGAGAAGAGCATGGCATGCCAGCTATCATGAGACTACACAAAATGCCCAACACTTTACAATTTCTCTTCACAGATACCACAAGGCAAGTTCAGCACTGTGCAATGTGAGGAGAGATTCTTAACATATATTTCCTGTGCCATGCTTTTAATAACTTCCCTTAAAAAAAAAAACCCCAAACATAAGCTTTTTTGACTACTGTTAAATCCAATCTAGAAACCTAATCTAGTAAACAAAAATGACATAAATGAACTGAAATTTGTTAGCAGTCTTCCAAAAAACATGATGATAAACTTCCTGCTGGCACCTAAACCACTGTTCTCAAACTCCATTCCACAGATTACTACACAGTTCCTCAAGAACTTGATGGAGTTCCATGAGACTAATAGCAAAAAAAAAAAAAGTTCACTTGAACATACCAATTTTCTATCACTGAAGCCAGGGGTGAAATCTACTTACCTTCCTTACCAGTTCAGAAGTGCACACACCACATGCACATGCTCGCTTTGCTCACACACATGTGTATCACATGTGTGCGCAGATCCTCTGTGCTAGCGCAAAACCGTCTGTGCATGCGCAGCGGGTAAAAACACAGTTTTAACCAGGAAGCAACGACACCCGAGTCGGTGGGCAGAGCCTCGCGCCGCCATTGCTACCGGTTCTCTGAACTACCTGCCACAATTGCTACCGGATCACCTGATCTGGTCCGAATTGGGAGCATTTCACCCCTGACTGAAGCTTTGTCTCTTTATTGAGGGTTCCAGGGATTTTTTTCTAACAGTTTGAAAAGCCTTGATTTCAACCACACAGACCAAATCTTTTCTCCTATTTACTATGAAGGTATGGGGTACCTTATGTTTTATAGTTTAGGTATACAAAGTACTTTCAATATCTCCCAAAAACTGTTCTTACAGCAATAATAACATTACCAGTAATAATGGATTTGTGTGTGTGTGTGTGTTTAGTGAATACTTTCATACTGCAGAGCAGTGAATTTGTATACTCTCTTAGCTGTTTTGTCAATAGGATCATGGGCAGTAGCAGGTCACCCTATGTTATAAACAGGGGTGGTATTCAGTTACCTTTGCTCCTGGTTCGCAAATGTGAGCGTACGTGCCACCTCCGCACATGCGCAGCCTTCCGCATATGCGCAGAACATCAAAAAGGGGATGTGATGACATCCAGGTGGGTGGGTGGAGCCTCCCACAGCCACCTCTACCGATTTGCCCAAACCAGATAGAACCGGTTGAATACCACCACTGGTTATAAGTTAATTTATTTCTACAAATCGTCATTGTTTCAAGACAGAAACTTTGGGTAGGACTATTTAAAAGAAAATAAAGATAAATAGAGGATGCATGTTGAACTGTCCGTGTAAGATAGTCAGAGGGGTAACTGTAGGAGAGCTACAGGGGATTCTTTAGCTATACAACGGTCTCAATCACAACTGCTGTCTCCCCAGGTAGCTTATTTGTAGCTAAAAAACTCTCATTAGCATCCCTGGGAAATTTCCACCTCTTGCATAAAGCAAGAGCCAAGTGGGCACAGGGAGATGAATTTCAAACAGAATTTGTTCATGCCATAGTTATAGTCCAGCTTGCATACACAGCTTGCATTTATTTTTTTCAAAATCATTTGCAAAGGCACAGCACTCATTGTAAAAACATTACTGTAAGAGATGCTAACCCTAGTCTATATTCCTCATTAGCCAAACGCTTACAAATTAAATGTACTGCCATCTGCATCAGCTTGCAAAGATTTGTTCTCTTTCTACATTATTTGAAAATACATAGAGTAGGATGGAAAGTTGCAAAACAGATTACAAAAATGTTTGAATTCAAAGTATTTTAAATTTGAGAAAAAGCATTGAATTCAAAACCCCTGTTTCAATCACTGTGAATGTATGTATGTATGCATTGGTGGTGCAGTGGTTAGAATGCAGAACTGCAGGCTAATTCTGCTGCCAACTGCCAGCAGATTGGCAGTTCGAGTCTCACTGGCTCAAGATTGACTCAGCCTTCCATCTTTCCGAGGTGGGTAAAATGAGGAGCCAGATTGTTGAGGGCAATAGGCTGACACTGAAAGCCTATTGGGCTTACAGTGGGCTGTAGAGAGCTGTAAAGCACTGTGAAGCAGTATATAAGTCTAAATGCTATTGCTATAAGCAGATTTATATAGCTTTGAGATACAGCCCTGAGCTATATATATATATTCTGTTCTATTTATATAGCCATCATCTTATATATTATAAATCTGGAGATACAAGTAGTCCTCGACTTACAACCATTCATTTAGTGATCACCGAAGTTACAATGGAATTGAAAAGAGTGATTTGTGACCATTTTTCACACTTAACGATCATTGCAGTAGGCTCACCATCATGTGATTGAAGTTTGGATACTTGATAACTGGTTTATATTTATGACAGTTGCAGTATCCCGGAGTCATGTGATCATCGTTTGCGACCTTCTGACAAGCAAAATCAATGGGGAAGCCAGATTCACTTAACAACTATATTACTGCAATGATTCACTTAACAAATGTGACAAGAAAATGGAACAAAACTCACTTAACAACTGTCTTACTTAGCCATAGAAATGTTGGGCTCAATTGTGATTGTATTACAACAATAATTAAATAAAAGCATAAAACCAACATAAACACAGCACCTCAACACAAAGTATGCACCCCTGCAATCCAACGAAGTCAAACAGACAATGTCAACTTGCAAAGCTTTCAAGTTGCTATAAATGACTGTATTTCTTTTGAAGTTTGGCTCGTGGCTCATGAATTAATTAGGGCATCTTTTGGAAACTTCACAGACAACTTTCTTGGGATCCAGCCCCATATCCCAATGCTTGTGGGAAAAGCCAGGTCTTCAAGACTTTTTGGAAGGCCAGGAGGGTAGGGGCCAGCTAGATCTCATGAGGATGTTCCAAAAGGCTGGGTTTGGTACTGAGAAGGTGCACTCTCTCTATTAGAGAGCAACACTTAAAAGAAAGACACCGGCCCTTCTTTGAATCAAATCAGGGAGAGGTATATTCCACAAATAAACTGGTCCCATGCCATTTTGATTTTTAAATATGGTAACCAGCACCATGAATTGTATCAGGAATTGGAAGGCAGTACAGTTCACAGAGAAGTAATGTACCTTGGGCATGGGGCATTTCATGGGGCATCAAAAACTGTTGTTAGTGCATTCTGCACTGGTTATTTCCAGACGGTCTTGAAGATCAGCCCCATATAGAGTGCACTGCAGTAAAAGTATATTTTGAGCTTGCAAAACAATTGTTTCCAATATAAAGTGGTAGTAATGTCTCTATCATACAACTTAATTCAGTCAATTCCCTGGTATATTTGAAAATACATAAATAGGTATCTCCTTTTCTTCTCCCCTCACAATCTAAATTTTCTTAATGTGTAGAAGAATGTGGAGATAATTTGATGAAAGAATAGGAAAGCTAAGGAAGGGAAAACAGACTAATCCTAGAAAAGAAAAAGCAGAAAGCAGAAAACCTGAGGGAACACCCCCCCCCTCTCTCGAATATCCCCACCTTGATTCTATTTGCTATTAGACTTAGCCAAGAGAAATTCAGGCAGGCTTTGAAGATTCTTTTATTATATCCTACAAGTATGGCATCCCTGTAATCCTTGCAGTAGTTATTTCCTGACATAGTCCATCATGAAGAGGTGACATAATCAAACTGCAGCTTGACAGTTAGAAAATAAGAGCAAATTATTACTTCATTAGAATAATGAAAAAAATTAAACCAGTTGGAAGAGAAAATTGGTAACCATTGGAAGGTTGTCTAATTACAACTACCATCTCCTTTCAAAGGAGGTTTTGATTTTAGAATTAAAGTACTGCTTATCTTGATTTTTAAAAAATGAATTTAACTCAAATCTGAATTAAACAAGATTAGAATAAATGAACAAAAAATTAAAACTTTCAGGAAAATAAAATTTCAAATGTATTAATGCTAATCAACTAGATAAAACCTTTTGTTAAATATCAAAATTCCTTCAAGTCTTACTGCATCTCCTATCTAATACTTTGCAATCATTTACTGGGTGTCCCTATAAAGACATTGAAAATAAAATCATTCTATTTCAAACATGTTTTAACTGGTCAAAAAATGCCCAGATCTTTATGAATTCAAACAATGGCCATCTTCTACAAACTTTCAGAATATCATTAATAAAACACATTAATAAGCAAAAGGATTTGCTTTCCAAGACTGCCTTTTATATTTCTAGGCCATGTCTGCGAATAAAGATAAATTTGAGAGAATTTAGGAAAGGAAAGAAGGCAGTGGATTACAGTAGTTCAACTTAAGCTGTCATTAATAAATGAACAGTCATTTTATTGCATTACCAATTTCCTCTATAGCATCAAAAGGGCAAAGGTTCAAATCCACTTTCTCTCAGCTTTCTGCCATCAGTTCCCAACACTCCATTAACAATATTTGTTCAGGGTCAGTTCACATTAGAAATTGACCCACTATATATTTAAGCACTTCTGCTGTTACTAGTCGAGTCCTTCCCCCCTCTAATATTCCCAGAATTCCAATTAAACCCTTAAGTACAGGAAGCGGAGAGAATGGCCTAGTTCCAAGGACCACAATAAATTTCAGAGATGCTTGTGGAGCGTGAAGGATCCAGGTGCCTCTCTTCAGTTCTCCAGTCCAGAACATAAGTATGATCATTAAGTCTATATTGGATTTACTGAGCTTGCAAATTGAATCTTGAAAAAGAGCATCTTCCCCAGTAAGCAAAATCCTTAATGATGGTAAATTGTCACAGAAGGGGTGAATGAGAAAGAATAGTATTTTCCGTTATTTCCCCACAAGATCTTTGTGGTATACCATTTATGACAACAAAATATTGCAATTAAATTAATACGTTTTGTCATGAATTTAAAAAAGCGGTATCACTTTAAGACAGATGTTTCTCTAGGATTTATTAAAGAGGGGACATACAGAGGGCAAAGTTTACATCTTCTCGTGTGTGTTATGTAGGTACAAGATTGACATCATCCTTTTACAATGAAAGAATGTTACATAAACAGCTGGTACACAGTTTATGTATCTTCCATATCAGCAGATAATATCAAAGTTCAACTTTTAAATGCCTCCCAAGTAAATTAAAAAATGGAAAAGCAACATGCTTACAAAGACCACATTTATAAAGCAAACCACATATTTAACATGCTATAATTATTTTCTTTTTTAAAAAAAAATAAATTTTATTAAGTTTTCCAAATTAAAATCAACACAAGACAAAAACATTGATTATACATAAAAACAAAAACCATACATTCTCCTCCCTCCCTCCCCCATTCATAACACTAAACATACAAACACGTCTATCCCGGCAGGTAATATTCCTGCTCTCATTAATAAATAATTATGCCCACAACACAGAATAAAGTAAATAATCCCCAAATATGATTTTCATACAATTATCTCTCAAACTAAATAAATATATCTCTCCTTATATTGACTTAGGCCCTCACTTCATCTCAATCCTTTTATTCAACCACTGATACCAACTGTCCCAGCTTTGAAAAAATTCAGAATCCTCTTTTTCTTTCAACCTATATGTCATTCTGTCCGCTTCAGTGCACTCTAATACTTTATTTATAATTTGGGGACCAGCTGGTATCTCTTTTTCTTTCCACTGTTGGGCGAACACAATTCTAGCTGCGACTAAAATATGTAGAGTGAGATACCATTTTTTCTTGCTCAACCCCTCTGGGCGAATACCTAGTAAATATATCTCAGGTTTCCATTGGAGGTCCACATTAGTAATTTCCTTAATCCAATTCCTAATCCTTCTCCAATACCTCTTTGCCATTATACAAGTCCACCATTGATGGAAATATGTACTTCTGGTTTTCCCACATTTCCAACATAGCTCTGATGCACCCAGAAACATTTTTGCAATTCTTGCTGGCGGGAGGTGCCACCTATACAACATTTTGTATGCATTTTCCTGCTATAATTATTTTCATCATAGTGCACAGCATTCAGTGACTCCAAGTCATTTTAGCACACAAAGTTAGTATTTATTTTAGGTGTCAATTTATATGATTAGGACAATATTTTATCAAATATTGGGTATGCTTATATTTGTTTTAAGTCAAAATAATTTCAGGATATCCCCTACAACCGTGTGCCTGTTCATGTCCATTGCTGTGCTCCAATCTTGTGAATTTTACTACTTCCGCTACCTCCAGCTGTTGATCAAGAGCAGGTGTGGCACAGCTAGAACAGAAATCTCTCAAGATTTCAGCATCATTGAGCAAAAAATATGGCAGTCAGGTATGACTTAGGCCACATTAAGCCAATGCTTTATGATATAATATCAATGCTGCTTACTACCGACCATTCCAAGTACTAGTGCACCCTTTTACTAGTTTCTTTAGTGCACCATTTTACTTAGCATCCTTTGCTTTCAGGTTTCCACAGCTTTGTAATCATTACAGAAAAGTAATAAGGAACCTGAACTGAGTTCTAACCAAATCAGGGCAGGTATTTCTATCTTATTATATTAAGAGGCACTGTACAATTTTTTTTCTCAAAAGGTATATTATAATGAAATGCATAAGTATCATACGATTCATAACCTAATGATTTCTAGTTTCCAAGCAACTCCAAGAAATACTGTGAAAATGTCATCCCTTAAGAACATATTTCCTTTTCTTTTTGTTCATTCTTCTCCTTTCTCTGAATGTACTCTGTACCTCATTTTATCTTATTTTCCTTCTATCTTTTACATAATAGTCAAATACCACCCCCTTACTCTCTCAGCATCTGTCATAGGACAGATCCAAAAAGTACAGTTGAAATGTATAACTTTGTAACAATTTAACTATTATACAATTTTAATAAAGACATTATAAACCAGACATCAAAAATGCATCACAATTTTAATGTCACATATACTGATCTACAATGGCATTTATCAGACACATCGGACTAAACATAAAAGGGAAATAGGGAAGACGGCAGGAAGTGAAAAGTCAACTGTGATTGACCATGCTCCCTTGTGTTTGTGGGAAGCTTGCAGGGAATGTCAACAATGGGGATACTAAGAGGGAAAGTCATAAATTGCTTGCCCTTCCATGCAATCTCCCAAGCCTCTCTGTGCTTATGCCACAACAGCCACTCATGCACTCCCATGCACCCTTCCCAATCTGTGCCACACCAACCCTCGCCAACTTGCACTACATCTTTGCACCAGGGGTGGGTTCTACTTACCTTTGCTACTGGTTTGCATCTCGCCCGTGCCATTCTGCACATGCGCAGAAACTTCTGCGCATGCGCAGATCACCTATGATGACATCCAGGTCAGTGGGCAGAGCCTCCTGCCGGTTTTACTGCTGGTTCTTGTGAACCGGTAGTAGCTAATTTTTTGCCCTTCCATTGGTCATTCTGTTTCTTTGTTTAGGTAAGGAAATATCTCTGAAACAAAGAGTCTTTGGGTCATGGGTTATCTACTTTAATTCTAATTATTTATTTCTAAGTATGATTCTTGAGCGATGAAGCCAATTTCATAGGTTCTCAGGTTCAAATGATATGTAATGGCAGCATGATCACCTTGATAACTTTGGCACAGAAAATAAGAGGATGCTTGTAGGCACATGACAAATTAAAATTTGGTAGTATCTAATAGAAGCTTTTTCATTTTCAGACACAGAACTAAAACACTGGGGGGGGGGAAACTTTAAAGTAAACTTTAAATTTACCTTTAAAAGTATAGGGTCTATACTAGGATCATCAAATATATTACCAAATGAAAAACTACCACATATGCTTTCACAATTTATTGAAATGTATAATAATGTGTATCAGTACAAATATACCTAAGGAATCCAGTTTACAATATGCTACAAATAATTATAAACAAATAAATAATATGCTACAGATAATTAGGAGTCCCACATAATGTTGTCAATACAGCAAATCTTTCTTAGCAGCTTCTAAGAAGGAACGTTGTCCATGGGGTCACAATGGGTCAGACATGACTTCGCAACTAACAGCAAAAAGAAACAAGATAGAAACAAAATAAAAGAAAACTTTAAAGTTTACTAATTTATTTGAACAGGTTAAAATTCCTAACTGACTTGGACTTATTTATTTAGAACATACAGTATACATAGTCACCCAATTCAAACAGTATGGTTCCTGATTATCATTATTGTATAAATTCAGTGTTGTTCCATATCAATTTTGAACATGAATTATGTATATTCAGATATATTTGTGCCAGAATCTTACATATGCTGCAAATGTGTTCCATGTTCCCTGTAAAGGGCACAAGATGCAACTGTTTGTAAAATTACTAGTAGATTAAAATTGGGGTGACAGTGGGGTCTATCTCTAACATAGGTCAAATAAATTTAATAAATGATTAAAAAATAAATCTAAATAAAAACGAACATTTAAAATAAAACAGTGAATATTCTATCTGCATACATATCTGCTTCTTCCCTATCAGCACAAAGGCTAGCCATCAACCAAATGAAGGTCACATGATACACTAAAAGGGTTCTGTTTTTAACCATATCACTTTATTAACAAATTGTCTGAAAAACAATTTAATATTAAAGTGTCAGGTGCAAAGAATCAGAACCACCAGTTAGGTTGCAGCAGAGAACATTTATTCAAGCATAGCTAAACACAAGGATCTGGTGAAGTAAAGTCCAACGCTAAATTGGCACCCAGATAAGAGTCAATGGAATTCAGGAGGGGTTGGACTTGGAGCAGTCATGGGAATACAGTAACTGTAAGCTGATGACGTGTTTAACTCTGCAGCCCTCCAGCCCTGCCTGCTCTTCTCCTACAAACACACACACATACACATATTAAATAAATAAATCATATCATTCAATATATTAATCTAGTCTAACTTTTACAACCATATTTGCTACAATCAGGCACATCTTTTTTTCCACTAATGTTTGAAATGAAATGGAATTTTTCAACATTCTGGCAAGAAAGTGTTTTTTCTTCAGCAAGGAAAATATTAATTGCTGGGCAGAATTGATTCTTTAAAATAAGTTGCAGTGGAGATATATATATTCATTTTACTGGCCGGTCCCATGTCTGTCCAATGTCTTGCCTGGGATAACTGAAACAATATTTGTAACGAAATATACAAAGCATTTCTTTCAAGATAAACAACTCAAATATAATAAGATGCAGGAGAGGGGGGGAAGAGTGCGTCATTTGCAATTTCAAGTTTTTCCATTTAACTCTGCACTGATTGAATACACATCCAGGCTGCATATTCATCTTCCGCCAATATAAATTACGGGTTTGTATAGTCTAAGCTTCCAGGATAAACATACAATTTCTGAATCGCTCATATCCTAAATAAATATTTCATGCTTTTCTGAGTCCCTATCTACCCTGTTTACAAAGTTCCATGTCCCCCACTCATAGCCAACATCCAGGTTCTACTGACTATATTCTAAGTAGTTTTTACCAATGTCAGTCTCAGAAGCACCGTTTGTGCACAGATGTTTATTCCAAAGATAGATTCTTTGTAGCTATGATCATCTTTTTAAAGGAAAAGAAATACTGATTTCTGCATTTTTGCTAGCAAACTCCTTATATGAATGGTCCTTAAATCATATGAGAGAAACGAGAGAGAGAAAAGAAATGTCAGAGCAGCCAGAAAACTGGCCATCTCTTAGGTGTGGTTTTTTTAAAAAAAAACTCATAATACTGCAGAATTAGATAATGTAGCATTGGGACAGTGTCAGAACCAGAACACTAGAAAAGCTCACACTTCCCTGGAGTTTCCGTGTTCTTTCCTGCATACCATCTGTTCACATAAATCCAGACACGGCAAATTATTGTTGCCATTTTCTTTTATTAAAAAAGTAGTACCTGTTTTTATAGTATAATAGAGTTAAAAATGTCCATCTCTCTTCCAAGAAAGGGATCCTTTTACAGTCGCTTCACCACTTCATAAATGTTTATTCATAAATAAATTTTACCAAGTTCAGTGGGCTTAATCTCAAATAAACTAGAATTGGGAGGTCAGGCTTCTCTGGGAAGGCATATTTTTTCTGGGTTTATATACTATGCAGGATCACATTTTGTGGTACTACAGTTAGTTTCATGCATATATTACATTAAAGCATAAACCATAACTTAATGACTACAATGACTGGATTTGCACATCATGACATCACATTTTAATAATTCTATTAAATTTGCATACAAACTTTTCTGAGAACATCAGTTTCAAACATTGTGATTTTTGAAATCTCTGATGAAATTAATTTACAATCACAGTAAACAATAAAAAACTCAGAATACTATGGTCCTGTCAGGCCTGGAAGCCATCTTTTGCATTGGGCCTTCAGGCCTGCCACATTTACTACTGTGGGAAATTGGGAGGAGGGATTGTATGGAGCATGGGTGATATATAGTCATAATAACATTCCTTTCTCAGAGAGTCAAGGACAACTTGCCCTGCACCCTGAGGGCTGGAACTGGGAGGCATCTCCAGTTGGGATGGTGCTTGATTGGACCATGTGATGGGCATGTGGGTGCTAGGCAGGGACTTGAACTTTCCTTTGGGTGGAGAAAACCTGGAAGCTTTCAAATTCAGGTTTTCCCAGATGTGCCAATATGACATCGCTAATAAAATGTGCCAATATGACATCTCTAAAAAAGTTGAGGAACTTCAAGCCTCAGAGTCTTCTTTCATTGGGGGTGTTACTTGGAACCCTAACAGGTCCATTATAAAAAAAAATGATATCAGGATACTCATGTATTTCTTATGAGAAAAACTTACATCGGGAAATAGGGCAGTCAAAAAACATTTCCCACAAAATGTGATAGAATTTCAATCAGCACTTTCCTCATAAGTTACCTCAGAAAGTTTAGCTTTGTGTCTTTAGGACCACACATTCAAGCAATATCATTTAAAAGCAGGCATGTGTGCTTTTAAATAATAGTTTAAGAACTTTTTAACTTCTGAAGATAATATCCTAAGCCTTCTGAAGTTCCAGAACAATTGTCTCAAATTTGTTTAGGACTAACAACTCTCATCAGCCAACAGACACATCTGGAGAGCACCAGTTTAGGAAAACATACTCTGGAAAAATTATTCTGAAGGATTTAAAGTTGCCTGAATTCTTCATCAGCAATTATTTTCTTTGTCAGTTATACAAACTGGCCCAACATTAAGAAACAAACAACTTCTGGATTTGAAGTAAGCATTGTCTACATCAGAGTTTTCAGACATACTTTCTAAAGTTTTATTATTATATTATCTGAGCATATTTTTGTAAATCATCCAAAGCCAGTAGGATTGGGTGGTATAGAAAGTTGTAAGCAAAAGGAAACTTTCACAACATTTTGTTCAGAGATCAGCAGAGGAGCTAACACTTGAACTGTCATTTTGCATCTGACAGGAACTGAACTGAGTTTATCAAAGATACCAAAAGCAGACAGTTTGAAACAATTACCCTGTTAACTCATAAACATTTGGAAATTTTCTAGAAACCTATCTCTCTTTTATTCACAAACAGCCAATCTGTTCTCTTCTTCCTCTTCTTCTTCTTTTTTTTTTGTCTTCCTTTTTTAGACTGGTCCATAATAGCAGAGCTCTTCGGGATTTGCAGACTATGCTATAATTTGCTGCCATTTTTTTCACTCTGTCATTGCGTCCTCATAATTATAGTCCCCTCAACAGTATCTTTGGATGCTTTAAAGCATTGCCAGCTGGATTTGCACTTATACAAAGTTGTGAAAGGAACACAGGATGTTCCAATCTATTGAGTCATACAGTCAGTCTGCCTAGCTCAGTATTGTCAGTACTGACAAACAGTAGCTTTCCCCCTCTCAGGAAGGAAACTTTTCTAGACTAACCAAGAGATGTTAAAGATTAAACTTGGGACCTTTGACATACAAAGCATGAACTACCACTGAGATACAATCTCTGTCATATGTAGAACTTGCCACAATTTGTGAACAATTAAATTTCTTTTGGGAAAGAATACTGATCTTCTATCAAATGTCACAATTTTTTTTAATCCTTTGCAATTTAAGTGAGAACTGCTTGTATTTCTAAAGTTTAGTCCTCTCTGTTAATTAATCAAAGGGAAACTTGAACAAGATTTAACTGAAAGTATCCAGGTATCGCGAACATAGGGTGTGCTTTTTAACCATAAACTTTCCATCAGAATCAGACAGGATGCTGAGAAGCAATAGCGGGAAAGTTTACTCGCATTATATTCTTCCTTTGTAATTTTCTATGGTGGGATACATAAGGAAAATGATTTTGAATTAAACATGTAATATTCATAAATATAAATACACTTTAGATATGTGTATAGGTATATACACATATAAACACTAAATATTCTACTATAATGAAATTAAACATTCTCAGTGATTAATCATTTATTAATCTTTTCTGAAAATCAAACCACACAAAACTGCAATAGACCTTTTTTATGTACAACACCTGTTATTTCTGATCATTAGCCATACTGGATAGAGCTGGTTAGAGTTACAATCCAAACTGCCTGGTGAGCATTATGCTACCTCCCGCAAACTATTTAGATCAGGGTGAGCAATTATTTAATTATTCTTTCTGTTCTAACATAAGGATCCTCTAAAATAAGGATACGAACTATTGTGGCAGTCTTCAGAGTGAAGCAACATTAAAGTTCATAAAAATACTCTAATGTAGTTTTAAAATGCACCACAACTTCACTAGTTAAAGGATTACATTTGTAATTCTATTTTCTTAATTTTGAAATTTTCTCTATGTGTATGAAGTGAAGTTCAGAATATCTAGTAACAACCCTCAGCACAAAATATTACATAACCTTATGTTATTTTACACAAAATAGAAGTGCTCTATGGCAGAAATAATTTGAATGTATAACATTAAAAAGGCATAATCTTACCCACTTGTTTTAAAATTACCACAATTTTATTATTTAGCCAAAAGACTTCATCACAATTTACAAAGCTTAAGAATCATCCTAAATATAAAACTATATTGAGGAAGCATATAAAAGCAAATTAGATTATATTGTTTCTCAACATGGCATCATCTAACTGACCTTGACTTACTTTGGAAACTAAGCAGGGTCAGTTGTGTTTACTATTTGGAAGGGGGGACATGAAAAGAAATGTCTGGAGGGTCAGGCGGGCTGCTAGTTGCTCCAACTAGTTGATCTTCTGGCTGAGCTCTAGCTGCATCCAGCTTCCCTGGGCCACCTGAGACCAGCAATGGCCTCCTCAGCCAAAAAGGCTGGCGTTTGATGTCACAGTCACCTGGCAAGGCTCCCTGAAAAAACAACTCTTCCTGATGGCTCCTGACACTCACCAAAACAGGGAGAGGAGCACTCGGGGCGGCATCCTCACCCGAATATTCAAGGAGCTGGTGCCCGCTCTCTGAAAGGGAAGCAGAAATCACTGAAGTGGTTGAGCATGAAACCTCACCCACAGGACAATGGTCAGGCAGGAGATCATTTTTCCAAGAAGTTTTTTTTTATTATTATTATTTATATGCCGCCCTTCTCCGGAGATTCAGGGCGGCTTACAATGTGTTAAGCAATAGCCTTCATACTTTTTATATATTTATACAAAGTCAGCTTATTGCCCCCACAAACCGGGTCCTCATTTTACCGGACAACCGAGCCACCGGTGCCATCTGGTCCTGCTGGATGAGATGAACCAAAGCCCGGATGCTCTCCTGACGCTCCTGTGACAGGAAAACTTGGCCCTCCTGAGTGTCTATGAGAGCCCCCAGATGGACCAGCCTTGTGGAAGGTACCAGGTGACACTTCTTCAAATTCATGGAGAATCCATGGTCCCTCAGAGCCCCTATTGTCATGGCCATTTCCCTTTCCGCTAACCGCTGGGATGATGCCTGGATGAGCAGATTGTCCAGGTAACATTGTATCCTGATGGGGTTCGACCTGAGGTAGGCCGCCAGCACCACAAGGATCTTGGTAAAGGTGCGGGGAGCTGACACCAGACCAAACAGCAAGGCCACATATTGAAAGCGGCGGCTGGCATAACAAAACCTCAGGTACTGTCAATGGTCTGGACAAATAGGGACATGGAGGTAAGTCTCTGTGGGATCTATGGGTGCTAAAAAATCTCCCTCCCTGATGCCCACTAAAATGGAATGCAGGGAGTGCATTTTGAACCTCCTGTACACAACTTAGTTGTTGAGTCCCTTTAAATTTAGAATTGCCCTCCATCCCGCCGAGGCCTTTGGAATGATGAATAAGATCAAAATAACCCTCACCCCCGTTGTTCCGGCGGAACTGACTGAATGGCCCAAATATCCAGCAAATGCTGAATAGCCATCCATGAGTCCCCGTTTGACCAGATCTCCTGAAATGGGACAGCAGAGGAAAAGCCTCAGAGGAGGGGAAAGAAATTCTAGGGAGAGCTCTGCTCTTAATGTCTCCCTGACCCAGAAGTCTGTGGTTTATCTCATCCCAGCGGTCTGCAAACAGGCCTAACCTTCCCCCTATAGGCCTGAGGCCTGCTGTCACTTGGTGTGACAAGCACCTCTGCCACCGTTGCCCCTGTAGGGTCTCCCAGACTGAGGTTGTCGACCCCTGCCAAAGGCAGGTCTATCTGTCTGGACTGGATCTGGACTGGATCCAGTCCTGATCTGGACTGGAAGGGCCGCTGCTGATGGGGAAAGCCTGATCCAGCTCCCTGCCTAAAGGAGGGCCACCTGAAATAAGATGACAGGCGAAAATCAGTCCTTCTGCCCTGGGAAGGGAGCACCTTCCTCTTGTCCCTGGTTTCCACCAGTAAAGGGTCCAGAGACTGGCCGAAGAAGTGTCACCCTTCTAAGAGGGCAGAGGCAAGCTTCCACTTGTTCTTAGCATCAATGCGCCAGTGACACAGCCAGAGCATATGTCAAGCGGTAATAGAGGATGCCCTGGCCCGGGCAGAGAACTTAGTGGAGGCCAAAGTTGCGTCGGCAGTGTATTCTGCCTCTGCCAGAATCTTAAACAAGTCCTGGTGAGCACGGATATCCTCAGGAGCTAAGTGGGACTGATCTGCCGGAGCCATCTGACTGAAGCCCTGGTAAAGAAAGATGCTGCTGCAGACACCCGGATAGTCCAGGAATCCGCCAGGTGAGCCCGCAGAGAGCCGTCTCTTCCCTGCGTTCCTCTGCCTTTAAGCCATCCTTCACATCCGGAGGTGGGACGGAGGAAGAGGTCAGTGCCGTCACTGGCGAATCAATCTTTGGGATCTCAAGCAAATTAAGCAGATCTGTGTCAATGCCAAAAAGCAGGTTCTCCTGCCCAATGGCCCAAGATGCCAAGCTCGGTGCAGCCCACTGCCGATATATCATTTCCAAGAACATCCCAGGGATAGGGATAGTGTTTGCCTCCATAGCCTGTTCAGTGAACAAGTAATCATCCTGTTCCTCACTATCAGTGGTAGGTCCAGTTGCTGTAGGGGCTTTATCCAGACAGGCCAAAGCCCTAGCCTTGGCCACCAATGGTTTCAAGAGGGCTGGATTAAATAGGTCCTTAAAGGATGGCTTGGCCAGAGTGTCATGCTCAAAATCGGAAAAATCCCTTTCTCCCTGATAGTCCTCTGAACAGAAACTAAGTTCAGAGTGAGCAGGAGAGTCTGGATCCTGACAATCCACCACCTCAGGCAGATGCCTCTGAGGTTCCATCTCTGGAGCCACTGTATACAATTGGGCTGGCACTTGAAAGTGCTGGCACATGCCTTCAGTAATGCCCCTTCTTATAGCCTCATCAATCCATTGCCTCATAAAAGGTGGCATATCCTGCTATCCCATCTCCTCTTGGCAGACCCCCACCGCTGTGGGGGGGAAGGTGGCTTCAGGGGCCTTAAGCGTCACCCCTGAGGGTCCAGGCCGTGGTTGTGGATCCCCCTGGGCCTCAGGAGACCAGGCCGGGCAGTTCCCGACAAGGAAAGCAAATTTTGAGTCTGTTGAGCAGATAAAACTGGGGGCGGAGAAGCCAACTGGCGTTCTGCTGCTGCCTTAGCAAATTCCTTGTCTATGGCCTTCTGCCTGCTCAGGGCAGACTTTTCCTCTGCCTTGGAAGGCCCCCTACATGCTCTGGCCCTGGCCCTAATCTTTGCAGCCGCAGCAATGCTGGCTGTCCTGGGCTTGGATGGCACCCTGCCTGCTCTCTCATGTTGAGATGACCAGGAGCCATCTACTGAAAAGGATCCCTGTCTACCAGGGTCCTCCATATCCAATGCTAAGTAGACCTAGAGATGGCAGGTCAGAAAGCAGATAAAAAGCCCCGAAAAATTAATCAAGCCTCCCGCTGGGTAATTCCCAGAAAAACAGTTCAAAGTCACAATAATCAGACTGGCAGGGCAACCCAAGATCCTGAAGAGAACCGAAAGGGCCAAATGTACAATACTGGTCTGGCTCCATGAGGTGAAGATGAAGACAAAATGGCCACTGTCAACTGCTATAGCCTCCAACACATTGGGAAGATCAGGCCGGCTGGCCATGCCAGATCAGGCCGCAAGGCGAGCCCGCAGATGTAACAAAAATGGCTGGCTAATGTCCAGGGCTCCCATCCGCCATTGCAGAGACCCCATCAGCCTTGTGGCAAGTCAGGAATGCCGAGGGAGTGAAGCCACCCAGACTGAAGGCCGCAGGAGGAAAGTGCAGGAAACAAATCCGCCGTGACTATTTCTGAATAAACAGGAACCGTGCCAGGCTATGGAAGGCTAGCGCAGTTCAGTGGTTCTGCCACAGCTCTGTGCCGCAGCGCCCAGGCACTAACTGTAACAAGCGGCAAAAGAAATGGCCCATGCCCAGGCTGCAAGAGGCTGGCATGGCCGCAAAATTCCGTAAAATCACCAGCAGCAAAGAGCAAGCCCACCCTACTGCTGATTGGTACAAGAACAAAGGGAGCAAGGGAAAACTGCACCAAGCCTCACAGAGGCTGGTGCGGTTCCGACAGCTCTAAACTCGGCACTCCGGCAAAACGGAGCACAGCCGCAAGCACTGGGGCTAAGCAGCCCGCAATGCAGCACCCCCAAACACACAGACAAATTACCTGTGGAGGATGGAGAGGGTGGGAGACACCGGAGAGGTCCACCCCCCCAGCTCCAATCCATAGCCACAGAGAGCCCTCTCCAGCTGCAAACAAATCCAAAGTCAAAAAGAAATAAAGTCAAAATCCTTATAAAAGAAAAAGAAAAAGAAAAAATATAAAATAAAATAAATTTCTAGGGAATTATTCCAGCTCAGCTCAGAAGCTCTGGAGCGAAGGAAAATACGTCTATAAGCTGAGACTGAGTTGAAACAACTGGGGAACATCACCAGGGAGGCGGAACCTCAAAAGATTCAACTCAGTCCATAGAGCTAGAGTATAGAATAACCCAGCCTGGCACCTCCCATTACCACACTATGGAGAACTCACTTAATTGACTTGCTTAGCAATCAACATTTTGGACTCAATTGTGGCTGTAAGTCGAGGTCTATGTATACCATGTTAAACAGCAACAGACTTTGGGGAATATATATTTTGCTTAACAGTCAGAAATGTCTCTAATCATACTCTAATGCTTTATAGATTCTAAATATGGAAAAAATATTTTGATCTATTCTGCAATTTTCAGTCATTTTCTTTAAGATCCATTTCACGTGGTTTCTATGTGACACAACATAATCTTAGCTATATCAACTCCCACTGATAATTTTGACGTTGCAAGTTATTGACATAAGCATATATGCCATATATAAGCTCTCTGTACATATTTCAGAAGGTTTTCTTTTCCTAATCACCTAGGTCAAAACAGACTGCAGCCCTGAAGGAAGCATATAAAGATTGGAAATGTCTTAAAGCAAACGTCCTATTATATAGAAGACATTTGTGGCTGAGATCTTCTCATAGCAATCCTTGACATAAGCATTATAACTGACATTCCAAAATTTCAGTGGGACAGTTTAGGATGAGTTGGATTAATGCCCACTTTGTTATTTTTAATTGCTAGGATTCAGATTCATTTAAGAAGCTTTAGTCTGTATTGAAATCAATGTCTCATCAGCTTCAGTGGAATTTAACACAGTAATCCAATAGTCTGGATTGGACCCTTAGAAAATCAGATCACTCAGTTAACTCCGCAAGATGACAAACTCAACCGACCTACCACCTCTAATTTCTGCCAACAGAAACAGCTAAATCATTAAACTATAACAATAGTGCTAGAAGAATGTGTCTAAATTTCCTTTGGTAGATTATTATGGTATCTACTAGAATTTCACTAAATTGAGCTGTGAAAAAATGAATGCAACCCTGAAAGATATTTATTTCTTTTTATTGTAGGGTTCCCAAAAACCTTGAAACAAAAAAACCAGAAACAAACCACATCCAACTTACTGATTTAAATTGCCAAATTAACCCACATATGAAAAAAAATGGTCTGACTAGAGTTACATTGTATGACCACTACGTTTTTCCAAATAACCTCTGTTGGCGTCTAAAGAGTCAACACTTACTGTTGCTCATGATTTCCCAAGCTTTTCTGACCAAAAAGTAAAGGTTAAAAGCTTTAACTGACAAAGTTTGAGAGGCTCCTTGATGAGACATAACTTGCACTATTCCAGTTTTTCAACAGCAGGCATATTAAATTTAACAAAATTGATATAAAAGTTATGAATTTTATCTTTTAAATCAAAAACAGCATGCAGCTATACAAGGTAATCTAGCATTTGATATTTGAAAAACAAATTCACCACGTAATATTCTGGAAATCTATATAAAACTTTATATCCTCTATCATGTTTCATGCCTAGCACTGAATGAAAACTAACTGAAATATTTAATAATACTTCTCCAGTTGGATATTAATCTGATTCTCCTCATCAGAAGGATACCAATAAAAGCATCTGTTGATATACAACTGTAATAAATCTTAAGAGTGCAAGGCTTTGATTTGCATAACTCAAATCCTTACATCTGATGCAAAAATGCATCAAAAGATTATATTTCAGAACAAAATTCTTACCTGTGAAAGCATTTGTGGCCTGAAAACCAGCTTCCTGCATACTGCTCTTCCACTAAAGCTTGTGACTCCAATCTTAACCTTTCCTTTCCAGAGGCAGTTTATGCAGTTGCAGGAATCAAGTTACTTCCATCTTCACATGTGAGTGTCCATTTTTTTATCCCAATCCAGCATTTAACATCCCTCGGTTCCCACCTGTTCTCAGGTCCTTTAAGACCTAGGGAAAATAGGATGTGTCTCAAATTCAAATGGCAAGTGCAGGTGAAGTGCCTCAACCGTCCTGACAAAGAATTATAGCCATTGTATTTGTGAAGAAGATAGCAGCCATTTCATGCATAAAAACAAGTTCAACATTTAGTCTAAGTCTCTGCTTGGAGGACATCATAGGGTTCTATCACTTGTTTGTGTGCGCATTTTGCTTAGAGTCAGCCAAAGATATTCTTCACTCCTTTTCTGGTGATCACTTTGAGCTTCACCGTTCACTTGTGCAGGCTAAGAAATTGAAAAGAAAGATGTTTTAAGATGATTTATGGCAAGATCTACAACATTCAAGGAATGAAAGCACTTGCATGCACGTACAAACACACACACACACACACAGCCCCATTTAGCAGGAACTGATTATACACATTAAAAGGGATTTGTTAGAATTTTGTTGAGATCTAAGTATGATTGCATATGCCTTTGAAATGCAAAGACAGTCTTGAATGATGTCAATAATGCATTTTAGAACATGATATGATTTACATTTCAAAAGCTGTATTTAGTAAAATGGGGCAGCTGCACAATAACAAAATTGCAGTTAATAGGAAAAAGTAAAAAAATCAAGACCTTCAGTTCTAAGATGTAATTATCATTTTATCAGATCTTATTCTCACTTTATGAAAGTATTAAAAAACAGGAAGTTGGATATGACATTGTGCTTTCAACATTTACCTTTTGAGATAAAACCTTAAGACTATATACATATAACATAGCTGAGAATTCAAATATTTTCCTAAAAGATCAATTCAAAACCAACTATCAAA
Organism: Ptyas mucosa; assembly: GCA_012654045.1. NCBI lineage: Eukaryota > Metazoa > Chordata > Lepidosauria > Squamata > Colubridae > Ptyas > Ptyas mucosa. The sequence continues at coordinate 18,798,188 of WNWU01000003.1, forward strand.
AACAATATTAGTAAAGATATTCACTATGAATATTTTTGCCAACCAAGATTTTTTTTTAAATGTGGACATGACAGAATGGATAACATTACCATCATCTTGTGTTATAATATTTACTATTTTATAGTACATCTCAGCTTAACAACTGCAATGTACTCTGTATGGGCTACCCTTCAAGATCACTTGAAAACTTTAACCGGTCCAGAATTTAGTGGAATGGACAATGAGGGGCATATCTTGGTAGTCCTATATGACTACATTTGCAAGGCATTGTGCCTGGTCATTTGAGGGACACCTTATCTTCCACAGAATCAGCCCATTTCACTTGAATAACAGAGTGACCAAATAAAAGAGTTGGAAGGGACCTTGGAGATCAGATCTTCTAGTCTAACCCCCTGCTCAAGCAGGAGACCCTATACCATTTCAGACTAATCTTTGGTTGTCCTATCTCTTTTTAAAAAACTCCAGTATTGGAGCATCAACAACTTCTGGAAGCATTCCATTGATTAATTGTTCCAAGTGTTGGGAAATTTCTCCTTAGTTCTAGGTTGGTTCTCTTCTTGATTAATTTCTATCCATTGTTTCTTGTCCTGCCCTCAGGTGCTTTGGAGAATGGGTTGACCCTCTCCTGTTTATGGTAGCCCTTAATTATTGAGAGGTAGTCCAGACAGGCTGCATGCCCAGGTGAACTAATTGTACTTTATTATAAGATTATATTAACAGGATAAATTTGAAAGTACATTTCTCCCTTATCACCTTTATAGCCCAAGAAACTAGGAAGAATTCCTTCTGAGAAGTTTGCCACAATCACATTCCTTTTGAGGGCTAAACTGCCTCTTGACTGTTCCCCTGGCTGTGGCTCTTCCCCTTGTCTTCCAAGTTCACTACCAGATACCATTACAGTCCAATTGGTTCAATCCAAGAAAGATGGCACACTCTTTCATATATCAATGTTACCTATCAGAACCCCAGAAGCATGTTTTCTCTGTAACAGCCCTATCAAATGGAATTAAAGTCTTCCAAAATACACCACTTCCACCTTTCTGATATTTCAGAAAACCTGTTCTTAAACTATGGATTTGAGGTAGCTGGGGTCCCTCCTAGATTGTGCATGGATGCAGTTAACCAGATAAGCTATTGATTTTTGTTGTTTATTCTTTTAACTTTCATAATTATTGTTTCCTGATTTTTTGTTGTTGGTTTAATTGTGCACTACTCAAACCCGGTTGGAGTCAGGCATTAAACAAGTTAAATATTAATTTTTAAATTATATAGCATTATAGCTAGGTTACTAATATCCAGTAACAATAAACAAGCAATATGTGTGGTGAATCATTTGGTCAAATCTGCCTGGATTCAATACAGAAAGCAACAATGGATCTAGTTAAGCAAAATAAAGGAAAATCACTTAAAGTGGCATGCATGCACAATCACTAGGAAACAGAAGTAGCTTTCAAAGCAATCATGTCAGTCTAGAGAAAAGATGCATTGTGCAAACTTTGTACATTCCAAAACATATCTTTCTAAGGATTTGCATAGCTTTATTTCATATGACTGGTAAATAATGGTGGTTATCTAAGTTTCCCCAACCTTCTGCACTGGAGCCTTTTTAGGACTAAAATTCTCAAGATTTGTAACCTCACTGGAGAAGATCAATTTCTGGACAGCTCTGAAATTTTGGTGCTTCTCTGGACAATCTACCTAGTAAATATAAGCGTACTTTTCATCTGACATGCAATTCTTCTCTTGAGCTACTATTTTTATTTTAAGTGTATCACATTTCCTCAGCACTTACAACATAATAGTTTGAATGTGAGAAAATAAAAGTCTTCCTCTCAACAGTAAATCCACTTGCTATTATAACTGCTGTGAAAAGTGTATTGATTTGCAGATGTACTGCCAAGATGCTTTAGAACATTTTAGGAATCAAAACTTGGAAGCAGACTTTGGTTTTATAAACACTGACCAAGAAATAAATAATCCTCAGCCAACAACACCCAGGAATGCCATTTATTTCAAAAAAAATTGACAGGGTCATAAGAACCTCTAGACTGAAACAGTGTCACTATCAGAAACAACAAAACAAGAATGCTGATGTGCCACTATGCGATCCAACCTAGCAAAAATTGCTGATTGTTGGAAGGGAATCTTTAGCCTAAAACCAAATGTAAAGTAATTTTCCTCCAGCCCTTTCTTTCAGATTCCGATTGAAGTCAGAATCTTAACTTGAAAGTGTTGAGAGAAAAGTAAAGATACATGCCAGTATAAAATCTTGCTTCCTGATGGAGAAATTGAACTTTATACAGTATGAGATTTTGTAACATTTTAATAGCAGGTAAAACAATATTTTAATCCCCAGGGCCTTAACTAAAATGAATTTGCTAAATTCAGAACACAAAAAAATGCAAAGCAGATCCTCGTTCCAGGCTGAGGAAGGAAGAAGGGCAGGGGGGGGGCAGAATGATTTAAGGCCCTTGATATTTAAAACATTTATTGAGGATAAACTCTCAGAGAAATCTCAAACACACAATCACACTAATTTCTGGCGCTGCCAATCCACATATAAAGATTCAAGAAATACTGCAACTACTGTTTTATTATATAATGGTTGGGAAGGATGTATCATTTGAACATAATTGGGAACAGTGGTGGGTTGCTACCGGTTCACCCCGGATTGGACAAACCAGGAGCGGTGAGGGCGGGAGGCTCCACCCACCCACCCAGACATTTCTGCACATGTGCAGAAATGTTGCACACGCACAAGCCCACGAGCAAACCAGTAGTGACGGGTTTTGAAACACGCCCGATTGTGAAGGCTGTTTGTCTTAAAACAAACTAGCGTTCAAGCCATGAAATCAGGGATTAGAAAGCCTTAAGAGTGTGTGTGTATCTCCAAGGTGGGAAAGCAAATATTCTACTTAATTTGGTAAATGCAGTTTTACTGTTGATCTTTAGAAATGATACTGGTCAAACTTTGGTTCCACTTTTTTTAAAAAAATCCTGTAGAAATTTGTCTTCTTGGAAAGATGAAGCAGTCAGTAATGTTAAAATTGTGTCTGCCATAACCAACAGCTATTCAAGAGTCAAATGAATGTAGAGCAACAAAAAATAAATAAATCCAAGACTCTTATACATGTTACTCGGAAAAGCAGAATGGTCTTCTTATCCAAAGCAAACCATGCTGCACAAATTAATCTGATTTATTTACAATGTCTTAGTAGTCAACATCTTCCGTCTGGCTGCTAAATAAAGACATGCAAATAGAACATTACCCAGACAAGCAAACAGTGTCTAAAAACCTGCAGACACAATCAGCTGCAGGTTGCTCATAACACTAATGTTTATAAAACTGAACTAGATTATACTTTCTTTTTCCTTTAATAACTGAGTACTGGCAGCTTTGAAAAACAAGATTGATACATGAAGAGTCTTCATGTCCAATCAGATGCCACATCTATGTTATAAAAGAGAAATGATGGTAAGTGTTCAATATTAATAATACATGTATTTCATTAAAAATGTCTAATACTGTACACTGGTAACTAGAAAATAAGCCTCAGGAAATACCATAGAAAATTAAACAAGATTTTTCTGTCAGCAGCTCGGCCCATATTTATCTTAACTCCACATCTGAAGAATACAAAAATTCTGAAAGATTTTTATCTTTCCCTCCAAGTTGCTGTGAATTATAAGAAAACAGGCACTAAAAAATATACACAATTCAGATACTTGTCAAAAAAAATTTACATTGAATGTGTCGTCATAGGTTATATCTGCATGTCAGTGTGAATGGAGAATATTTTAAGAACAAAAACTGTATATACATACATTTCTACCAGAACCCCAGACAAATCTGTGCTGCCTACATTTTAACTCAGTTGTGTAACACACACACAAAAAATGCACTAACTATATACTGCCAAATAGTTATCATACTGAGAGCTGAAAGTAACTTTTCAATCATTGTGGTAATAATACACCCATCATATGAAGTTAAACAAAGGAAGTAATAAATCAACTACATTTGTTGGAGAATGGCTGAAATTATACTCTAGCCTGTAATATTTCCAAATCTACATACTCTTAGTAAAATGGTACAAATATATGCATCTTTCAAGTTCTTCTAAACACAACAAGCCAAGGATAACATTTATTTGCTGCCCTACAATGGTGGGTTGCCCCCGGTTCGCACCGGTTCTATAGAACCAGTAATAAAACCGGCAGGAGTCTCCGCCCACTGAACCCGACGTTATCAAAATGCTTCTGCACTTGCGCAGAAGAGCATGCGCATGGCCCCGCTGCGAACCAGTAGTCAAGATAAGTAGAACCCACCCCTGCCTACAATGCATGTCCTCCCTAATTCTATTATTATTGACTCAGACACATTCAAAATAAAGTGTACCAATAGAAGGGAATATTTGTAGCTCGGGGTTGAAATGAGGGGTCCTTGGTCTCTCTGAGCTTTGTGCAGATGTTTCATTACCCAAACCAGATAACATCATCACTGCCATACTAAAAAGGACTCCTCAAAATAAAGTGTGTTCATCACGCATATTTCAAGAAGCCCTGAAGAAACAGCACAGCTAGAAACAGTTTGCAACAATCTCAGAAAGAGAAGGTTGTCATCTGCTTAGATGAAGATTCGGTGGGCAAGCCAGTAAGTCAATCATTTGCCTATTGGATGCCTTCTCTCATTCCTTTTCATTGAAGTAGATCAGATCCTGGAATCCTTGACTGTTCATTCATTTTTAATATTTGAACTTCCCAATCTGAGTCAGGGCTGTTTCCACTCATCTAGCCTCACTGGATCACTGTTGTCTTAAGGCCAATAAACTTTGCCTGTTTCGGGGTGGGGGGGCATAGCTGCCATAACACCGTCTTTTTAAAATATTGCTTTATGTGATTATCATAAAACCCAAATAGTACATTATATTATTTGGGTCCATTGGTATTTATACAGTGTTGACTCTGATATTTAGAAAACTTAACATTTTGTAAAACGTTAAATTTAACTCTGGCTCTTTTCTCATTCCATATAAATTTACTAACACTAAATTACTAGAGAAAAATGTAAAATGTGCACAGAGAAGAGCTCAACTTTCCTTAAGGGAAAGGAAGGCCCTGCAATTGAAGAATGGATCTTGGAAAACAGGCAACATCTTGGGAGGGATCACTGAGAAATTACCAATATGGCTCAAGGCTTCCATGGCCAGATGTAACAGAATGCGGGAATGATTTTAGGAGACAGGAGGAACAGTCATAATCTAGGCAACGGTCTGATAAACAAAACCTGAGTCCAAGGAGGGCTTGGGGTAGAGAAAGTGTCCCAAAAGGTTCTTAGTTTTCAGAAGAATAAAAATAAGGGAGGGGGGAGCTTGGATTTGTAACATTCTGGTATTGTAACATTATGATAAAAGTAGTGCTACTACTCATGGCTGTTACTTCTTTTCAGGACTACCTCAAAGGACAGACTCCGTAGTAGGAGAAAGAAGGCAGGTTCTTTCACTGTACCCCAGGTTCACAGTAATTCATAGATTCCCAGTTGGCGGCAGCAGCAAATAATTTGCATAATTATGATTTGTGCACCAGCTGCAATCATTCCACAAATGGTCAGATTTATAAAATTACCTATGTTACTTAGCTGCTGCAGTAGACTCTATGTGGGCTGCCCGGAACAAATGTCCGGAATGTTTAATTATATAAAATGCAGCAACTAGGCAACATGGACAACATTAGGTCTATATTACTTCTGGTCTGGAAGACCCTCATTGGTAGACAATTATTTTTCAAGCATAGTTTAAGATATTAATTGTGAGCATTAAGGGCTTAAATAGCTTGAGGCCTGGCTGAGAGACTTGATATGACCATGACTAGACATTAAAGGCAGTGATGAAATGTAAAATTTGTTTCTACCGGTTCTGTGGGCGTGGCTTGGTGGGGGGTAATGTGACTGGGTGGGCGTGGCCAACTTTTTTTTTACTTTTAAAACCATTTTTTCTACAACCTCTTCAGCCGAAGAGGTTGTAAAAAAATGCTTTTAAAAGCCTCTGACGATCAGGCAACTCAGCTGGGATCGTCAGAGGCTTTTAAAAGCATTGTTTCGGCTGAAGAGTTGTAGAAAAGATGTTTTTAAAAATAAAAAAAAAGCCTTTGATGATTGCACGGCTTAGCTGTGCATGGGGGGAGGAGCAGGGATTTTTGCTATTGGTTCTCCGAACCATCCATCACCATCGCTACTGGATTGGGTGATCCGGTCCAAACCGGGAGCATTTCACCCCTGATTAAAGATAATAGAAAAAGCTCTCCTAAAGAAGCTTCTAAAGTCTGAATATTAAACCCAAAGTAATAGACATTCTCAAGAGTTGTACTTGCCTATGTTCTTTCTGCATTCAAAACCTTCCTCTTTAATCATTCCTTTTCCATTTGAATTAGTTATTTATTTCCATTGCTCTTCTCAGATTTTTTTCATATTTATTTATTTTATTGAAGAAGGCATGGAGTGCTCTCAGAGAAGATGGAAGAATAGATGATAATATCAAAACGAAAATAACATTTCATGAAATATGTCTTGTATGGTAGGTTAGCATAAACAACTTATGATTTGTCAAAATTGGTTTTGTTGCCTAACATTACCCAAATCAACGTTCTTAACAGCATGATTTGTTCCTATTTACAGAAGGTCAAATAGTTTTTGCAAAGAGGCTTGTTTATTTGTTTCTGGCAAAGCTCTTGGAGGTACTGACTGAGAACTATTACAAAACTGTACTTTTCTATAATAATATACTGTTTTTGACCCCGTAAAATGAAAAAGGATACTGAATATTTGTAATGGGAAAATTTGGGATTGTGTCACTTTTTAAAGTAACTTTTTGTCATTGGAAAATACGTTTTTCAATAGCTAAAATGAAGGACTGTCAGGTATGAATGAGAACAGTGCTCAGTCTGCTTGCAGTTTTTCCTGTACACAGCCCTAGTGTGTTGGGATATAAAATAAATAAAATAATATTTTGAATGAATGAATTCTGCAACAAAAAAGTCTAATTTTTCAGAAGAAATGTTTGTACTTTTTTCTTTCCTTAAACTTTATCAAATATTACTATACTCATCAATTATTTTTGTCCTTCACCTTTATCATTCTTTCTCTTTTTACTGCAACCATCCTTTCCCCAACATAATTATTTGGTATAGTTGGTGCAAGAGAAGAGAATCTGTCTGCAGGTAAAAAATTAAAGGATCCCCCGCACATGTGTGCTAGTTGTTTCCAGCTCTAGGAGCAGTGCTCATCTCCGAAGATGAGCCAGCACTGTCCAAAGACGTCTCCGTAGTCATGTGGACAGCATGACTCAACACCAAAGGCGCATAGAGCATTGTTACCTTCCCACCAAAGTGGTCCCTATTTTTCTACTTGCGTTTTTTACATGCTTTCAAACTGCTAGGTTGGCAGAAGCTAGGGACAAGTAACAGGAGCTCACCCCATTATGCAGTGCTAGGGATTCGAACCGCTGAACTGCCAACTTTCTGACTGACAAGTTCAGCATCTTAGCCACTGAGCCACTGTGTCCCTGACTACCTGTGTCTACAGGTAGTCCTCGCTTAATGATTATTTGTTCAGCGACTGTTGAAATTACGACGGAGCTGGACGAAGGGACTTATAACTGGTGCCCAAACTCATTGCATGTGATCAGCATATGCAATCTTCTCTGCCAGCTTCCCAAAAAGTCAATGGAGAATTTGGCAGGGAAGTTCACAAGTTCCTGCCGCCTGCCCAGAGGACTCCCTCTGGTTCCTGGAGGCTGGCTGAAAAAGGTCCATCATGAAAACCAAGCAGGAAATCCTGCTTGGATTTTGGAAGGAACTTTTTCACTCAAACTCCTTGAGAGCAAAAACACTGCTTAGTAGACAAAATTCTACCCCGCCATGCAAGATCAATGTATCAAGAAATGCTTTTTGCTTTCAAGGAGGCTAGGCGAAAAAGGAAGGGACATTTTCACCCAGCCTCCTTGAGAGCAAAAGCACTGCTTGATGGATTGATTTCACTCCGCAGGGCAGTGCTTTTCTGCCAAGCCATGCATTTGTTTTCAAGGAGGCTGGATGAAAAAGTCAGTCCCAAAATCCAAGCAGGATTCTGGCACAGGGCATTTGCAGGATGAGGCTTTTGCAGCCAATCCCAGAAACAAGAGGACTTCCTCTAGATTCTCAGGGTTTCAGCGTGCCCAATGCTGAAAACATTCCATGCCAAAATTCTATTAGCATTTGAGATTGGAGTTCTCTTCTGCCCATGGAAGGGAGGGGAACTGCAACATGGAGCTGACGAAAAGAAGTTTCTTTTCTCCAGCCATTTTCCCTTTTGTGCATGGAGGGGAGCTGCCTGCCATGTCCTTTCATGTTCCTGTCAGAAGCTGGAGCAAAGGAAGAGAGCTCACCCCACCCCGATGCAGGCTTGCTAACCTCCAACCCAGCATGCTTACCATGCGATCCACCGTGCTCCTACCGAATTTGATTATAAAACAGTACTCTCATTCTTAGCAGTTTTCCATATCTGAAGAAAAGAGATAGCTAATACTTTCTGAAAATGCTTTCACTTACTTACTACTGCACACTAGAGTTTTATATAATATTTAAACCTATACGTTTTCACTGAACATGTCTATATTTGGGTGACATCATTTATAAATAAACTGCAAAATTAGCTCACGATAGCTAGAACCTCATATCTCACAACTTTTTAAAGGCAAAATATTTTATTAGGCACTTTGGATGTTCTTTAAGTGTGCTAAATATACACGTAATCCTCATTTAATGACCCCTTGTTTGGTAACTTCTCGAAGCTGTTGCAGTATTCCCAGTCACACGATCAAAATTCATGCATTTGGCAAGCAGTTCACAATCATGACACTGCAGCATCCCACAGTAACATTTACTGTATTTTTGGAGTACAAGATGCACTGGAGTATAAGACGCAGATTAGTTTTGGGGAGGAAAATGGGGGGGGGGAAATCTGCCTACCAGGTATTCATCTGGCTAGCATCCTTAGTCTGGTCAGCTTCAGCACATTAGTTTGCTGGTTTTTATCCCCTGCTTAGGGATAAAAAACAGCTTCTAAAGCACAACTGATCTTTGGAGAGAGAAGCAATGAGAAAAGCAGGCAAACCACGGAGATCGCTTCACTCACAAGCGCCTCATTAGGGCTGAAAAAAAACTTCACAGCTGAGAGTTGGAGGGAGCAGGCAAAACAGGGAAGATCTCTTCACTGAAAAGCTTCTAAAGCACAGCTGAGAGTCAGAGGTAGATTGCTTCACTCGCTAGTACCTCGTTAGGGCTGAAAAAAAGCTTTGAAAAAGCTACATTCGGAGTATAAGACGTTTTCAGCCTCTTTTAGGAGGGAAAAAAGTGTGTTTTATAATCCAAAAAAATACGATATTTAGCCATTGTCTATCCACTGCAGGATGAAGGCCTCTTCCGCATGTTTCCAACCAATACAGTCCTGAGCTTTCTTTTGTCAATTGGGCTCACAATACTTGCTGATGTCATCGATCCAGCTTGTTTGTTAATATATATAAAATATATATATAGTATACAAACACACAGTTACAGCATTACTTCATAGCATTTTGGCAAGTACCTTACACAAACAAATCCTCACAATGAAAGAATCAATTCCTACTCCAAAAATCCTGACATACAATGTCATTATAATGTTCTTAAAAGAAAATCAACAACCATTCAAATGAATAATAGTGACTGAATGAACTGTATTACTAGGTTTTTTTTCCACAAAGAAATCTAACTTCAATTACCTCCCCAGGTTAAATCATAGAATAGAATAAGACACTCATCTATAATATAGAGTTGTTAAAATAAATTGATAAATTGAGCCATTGAAAATTTCATTTTTTGTAACTTTCCTAGTCAGTGCCATTTTATAAAGCAAAGACCACTTTTAATCAGTTTCAATTTATTGCTAAAATACATTTCTGGGTATATTTCCTGTTACTGTGGACCACTGTAATGTTATAATTTTATATTTTTTCCCTTCTTTCCAGTTCTTCTGGGTTTGTCTGAATGCTTTTTACTTCTGTGGAGGGTGCATGTGTCTGTGCCTCTATGTATTTGTCTGGTACCCACAACCAATGAGCTAGTGGGGAGAACTCTGTAATTGGTGGAAGCTGGAGAATCCAGTATAGTACTTCTTGGCTCTCTAGGCTATCACAAAACCTTGGAGACACCTGAGGCCTCCAAAACTGCATGAAACCAGAAAAGGAAAGGGAACGTTTAGAGATGAAGCCAAGTAACCAATGTTTTTGGATTTAGCTTGGACAGACTCAATCATAGTTTCAATTGCGAAATTGTGAGCATCCTACACTAAGCTAAATCAAAAAAATATTAGGGAATTCCTGGAAGCTTGGCATTGAGACAAGTCAGCCGTCAACTGACACATAAATAAACCATATTTATGCAACAAACAAAACATATCCCCTTTAGCAGCCAACACCCAGATAAGCAGGGATTAATACCAGACAAACAATCATGTAGAAAACAACATCCTAATCAAGGAATTAGCAAAGACAAAACTACATCCCCAGCTCCCCCACTAGCAGTTAAAAGGAAGAAACAGCTGAGATCACACATTGCTCCGAGAAGCACGAAGCCAAAAACACCAACCTGAAGATGACGAATGAGACTTCGTCGAAACGTTGCCAAGACACTTCCAATTTTACGCGGGAGAAAACCCGAATAACCAAAGAGCTACATACAAACACCCGTGAAAACCTCAGAAAATATATATATATATATTAAACAGGAAATAAACCCTACACTCTCTTGCACTGATGTTAACTCACTGGGTAGTGAAATGTTTGTAAGCGATCAACCAAACTCAGAGAGTACTTAGGACTCCAGAGGGAGATAGGGCAGAAATTCAAAGGTAAGCTGACCTCAGGGACACCAGGCCTGCTACTTGAACAGTCTCGCTTTCCAACCCTCAGTTTCTACCCTCAGTGTCTATCAATAAAAGTAAAGGCAATTATAGGCTGCATCACAGAAATATAGTTTATAACTAAAGGGAGTAGTTGTTCCATTTTATTCTGCATTGGTCAGACCAACATTCAGTATTATACATAGTTCTGGGTAAGGTTTGGAGAAAAACAATATGAACAAGAAATTGGAAATTTATGAAGAGAGATTGAAAGAACTGGGAGTAAGGGTGTGTATGACAGCATTTTTCAAGTATTTGAAAGAACATGTAAAGATATGTGGAACAAAGAGATTCTGCCTAGGGAATGGTCAGAAAAGAGACATCATAGCTGTAGCTGAATTGTAGGCAGGAGTTCAAAAGGGACTCTCCCTAGTTTCTCAGACTGTAAAGGAAACAGTGAAAGAATTGTATTTTCAGGCTTGCAATAGTCTGTTAACACAGTATTACAATAATGTAGAATTAGTTATCTAATCATGTTTCCTGTCTGGTCTACCTGGTAAAGCTGACAGGATGTCATAGGACAATGTTTTTCTCTCACAAGTTCAGGATTTATGTTGCAGAAAGACATATTTAATGTGAATGTGAAGAAAACAGTCTTAAAAGAAATCTGCATGAAAGTGATAACAATTACTGGAGAGTCGGTGAACTTCACTTGGTTGCCTGTGTTTAACCATAAGCCAGAGGTTAACTATCAGGAATATTTTAATTTAGATTCCTGCATTGATGAAATGGGGGATTAATTTGATAGGAGAGAGATGACAGAGTACATTTTTCATGAGAGAGATGATGGAGTACATTTTTCACTTTCTTTAAAGCATTTAAATACACATGCATAATAGGCATGCATCCAATTTTTAGGGGTTTTTTTTTCCAAATTCAGAAATGGAAGGGAAAAAAAACCCTAGGTTCCAGACAGTTTTTCACCATCTGTTGCTCTTCAATTATATAATTTAGCTTCTTAAATCTGTATTTTTCTTTCACTTTCTGTTAGAGGACAACAGTAGATTAAAACCAGAACATAACATGTCTTTCAAACACAATACATTGTGTGTGTGTGTGTGTGTGTGTGTGTGTGTGTACACATATAGAAATAAAACCTTATAGTTTGTCTATATTTCTCATTTAATGAAGACCAATGTCTCACACAACAGTGCAATTGTTTTCTGTTTTCTGTTTTCCATTAACAGAGATCTCTGGCATTTATAGCAGGACTGATTGAAAAAAAATCATGATCAAGATCAGAAAAATACTCAAGGCACAATGTTTCAGTACTTAGCAAAGTTTAGTGAGATTAGGTAACGTGTTCTCAAAGTCTGGCAGGGTTTTTCAAGTAGTCACAGTAAAAGTCAAGGGTGAAGGCTAGCACAAATCTGTTGGCATTTGAAATACAAGGAGTATACTTTCCTCCAAAGAAAAGGACTCCTCTGAATCATTCATGTTAGAGTGCCAAATAAAATTTTCATGAATTTCATTTTGTACATAGCTGAGACAAAAGGGGGCAAGAAAATGAAGATGTCTTTACACAGCACAACTCAGAAATCAAAAGGTATTGTTCCGTCTGTATCTTCCGTCTGTTTGTATCCAATCAGTATCAGAAATAGCACAGCCAAAGGAGAAAAACCTCATAGATTGAAAGAACTATGAAATTACTTCCATCAGCCAAGAGGACTTTAGATTTGCTTTTCAGTCACACCCATCCCCCATTAGTCTTGACCCAAATCAATTGGAGTGTGTGTATGGAGTTTGATAGAAGTTTAAAGCAAGCATGATGAAATCTACTAAGCCAAAAGAACCCAAGTAGTTATGAAAAGGAGCATACATGTCCTCATCCACAAATCAATACACTTTTTTGTGTATTTGTAGTAAGAAAGTGCTTGCCAAGCCTAGCTGAGGAGTCACTATAATTAATTTCTTCAGCATTTAGCCGATAAAAGCATTTAGATTTGAGAGGAACTGAACTCCAGTTGGCCTGAGCCCTCATTCTATGAAGATCTTATGAAGCCAGAAGAACCCAGGTAGATATGAAAAGGAGCATATATGTCCTCATCCACGAATCAATACACTCTTTTGTGTATCTATAGTAAGAAAGAATGCTTGCCAAGCCTATCTGAGGAGTCACTATAATTAATTTCCTCAGCATTTACCAGATAAAAGCATTTTGATTTGAGAGGAATTGAAGTCCAGCTGGCCTGAACCCTCAGCTTATGAAGATCTTATTCCAAGGCTACATTATGAGTACTCTGGATGTAAAAAGGACCCCTCTATAATTGCAGTTCTACCACTTGGACTCCTGCCCTCTGTTTCTCCATAACGATGCATTAGAATTTTTGACCAATTTTTCACCTTTTTCAAATTCAGTTTCTCCCACCATACTATTATGGTGGTGCAGTGGTTAGAATGGGCATTGGTCCTACCTTAAATGCCGATTCTCGGAGATGCTGTGGCATTGTCCAGACATGGGTTGCTTCAGTCAGATCTGCATATAGGCTGAGTCACAGTTTTTTGATCACGCCTCTGGCTCCTCCCTCTTAGGCTCAGCAAAGAAAGGCCAGAAGAAATACTCCAACAGGAACCAACGCCGTTGAAGACAGGATACCAGTCCAAAGCCCCATCCTGAATAAAAACTCCTTTGACATTAGAGAAATTCACTACAGGCCTTGAGTACAAAAGGAGGGTCTGGACGATGCCACAGCGTCTCCGAGAATCAGCATTTAAGGTAGGACCAATGCCCATTCTCCAGTGATAGCTGTGGCCAGACATGGGACATACCAAAGTTTTTGGCATTCCTAAGGGCGGGATGTCAAAGGGCCTGGAGAGACCCTGGCTTAATGCACCTGCTGTAACACCCTCCTTCCAAAAGATGCTTCCGCCGAAGCGAAAACATCTAATTTACAATGGTGGATGAAGGGTGAAAGGGAAGACCAGGTGGCTACCCAGCAGACCTCCTCAAGGGAGGCCTGCATTGCCCAAGATGCTGAGGTGGCCACACTTCTTGTGGAGTGGGCCGTGATGTCCCTGGGAACAGGAAGTGCCTGAGCTTGATAGACCAAGCTATGAAGGCTCTGATCCATCAACCAATGGTCGCGGAGGAGACCTTAGTCCCTAATGAATTTGGGAGAAAGGAAAAAAACAATGCCTCAGATCTTCTAAAAGAGAGCCGTTTTTTTAATATAAATTTTGAGAGCTCGTCTCACATCTAGAGTGTGCCACCTCCGCTCCAAACCATGAGATGGTCTTGGACAAAAATTAGGGAGAATAACCTCCTGGGCCCTATGGAAAGGAGAATTCACTTTTGGAATAAAGGAAGGATCCAGTCGCAAGACAATGGTGTCTGGATGGAAAAGGTAGAGGTCCTCCCTAACTGAAAGCACTGCCAACTTGGATATACGTCGAGCTGACATTATGGCCACTAGAAAGGGTACTTTTATAGTGAGGAAATGGAGATGGACAGTCCAGAGGGGTTCGAAGGGAGCCCCAGTCAATGCATTAAGCACCTTGGTTAAATCCCAGGTGGGATGTCTGTGGACAGTTGAGGGCCATAAGTGACTGGCACCCCATAAATTTTTTTTAATGATTGGGTGTTGAGTAAGGGGCTCCCCTACATTACCTGACAATACCGAGGAGATGGCTGCTATATAGCGCCAAATGGTGCTGTGGGCCAGGCCACGGTCTAAGCCATCCTGAAGAAATTCAAATACCTGCGGGGCGGAAGTTGACAGAGGATTAATCTGGTGAGAGGTGCACCATCTATAAAAGGTCAATCAGGTGGCATTGTAAAGCCTAATTGTGGACCTATGCCTAGCGGCTTGTGGATAATTCTGTCTGAATATTTATCTCGCTTCAGAAGGACCCTTTCAAGTGCTAGGCGGTCAGTTGGAGCCACTGAGGCTCCGGATGAGTCAGGACCCCCTGTCGCAGGATGATCTGATGTGAGGGAATCCTCCATGGTCGACACAGCCAATGAGGGGCCACCAGGATGATTTCTGCCTTGTCGATGATGACTTTCCGAAGCAGCACCGGAATCAGGGGTAATGGAGGAAAGGCGTAGTGAAGACCGGGGGGGGCACTTGATTTGAAGGGCGTTGACACCTTCTGCCCTTGGTGTCGGGAATCTTGAAAAGAACCGAGGAAGCTGAGTGTTCAGGTTCGTCGCAAGGAGTTCGATGACCAGAGTCCCAAATCTGTTGCATAAGTTGAGGAATATATCCGGATGGAGCTGCCATTTGGCATTTTCCACCTGAGTTCGGCTGAGAAAATCCGCTTGAATGTTCTTCGTCCCCGCGATGTGTTCCGCCCAGATGGAGAGGACGTTCTTTTTGGCCCACTTGCCCATATGAAAAGACACCTCCATGAGTCGTCTCAAGTGTGTCCCCCCTTGGTGATTGACATGTGCCTTTGCTGCGATGTTGTCTATTAAGATCAGGATATGGTGATTCTGTACCACCTGTTGAAAATGTCTGAGGGCTAGACGGATGGCCTTTAACGCTAGCCAATTGATTGGATTGGAAAGGTCCTTGGCAGACCAGCGGCCTTGTCTACTTGAGAATCGAGGTGGGCTCCCCAGCCTGAAAGACTGGCAGCCGTAGTGAGAACAAGTCTTTTGTGATCCATGAAAAAACACCCTTTGTCTAGAGAAGGCGACGTCCACCAATGAAGAGATCGCCTGACCAAAAGAGGAACTCTGATCTTGGTCATTGTGTGAGCCTGTCGAGCCCATTGAAAAGGAAGCAGGAACCACTGCAGATGTCGAGCATGAAGGTGCACCCAGGGAACGATTTGAACACATGAGACTAACTTGCATAGTAACAGGATGGCGAAGGGAACTGATGGACTCTTGTGAATCTGGGCTATTAACTCCCGTATGTTGTTCCTCCTGTCCAGAGACAGGTAGACCGCCACCTGCACTGAGTCAATGATGGCGCCCAGATGAACAATCCTGGTGACTGAAACTAACCGATTTTTTTTGTAATTGACCAAGAATCCATGTTCGCTCAAGGTCTGTATCATGAGATTGAGATCTTGCAGGACTTGGTTGTACGATGGAGCCTGGATCAATATATCGTCCACGTATGCCTGAAGTCTGATCAGAATCAGCCGTAGATGAGCCACCACGGTGGCCAGGACCTTCGTGAAGCTCCTTGGGGCCGAGGCCAGACCCAAGGGAAGGGTCCTGTATTGTAGATGCCTGCCTGCATAGCTGAAGCGCAGGTACTTGCGATGGACCAGTAAAATGGGAGTGTGGAGGTAAGCCTCCATGAGATCTATTGAGACCAGGAAATCATTTGGACGAATCCCCTGTAAAATGGAGGTCAGGGAGCATATTTTGAACTTTCAGAAGACTATGTGGGAATTGAGGGCTTTTAGATCTAGAATAGCTCACCGCCACCCCCCCTCCCGAACATTTGGGTACCACAAAAAGAATGGAGTAATAGCCCTGCCTCAACTAGCTTTTTGGAACCTCCTCTATAGCCTGAATCTACAGGAGATGTTAGACAGCCTGGTCCATCAGTTGTCGCCTGGTTGAGCTTTTTGAAGGAGGGCACTGAAGGAAGCGGGGGGGTGGGAGAGAAATTCTAGGGGAAGTCCAAATTTTACCACCAAAAGTACCCAATGATCTGAGGTTGAATGTTCCCACCTGTCTGCAAAGAGGGCCAGTTGGCCCCCAATAGGAGGCAATGAGTCATTTGTGACCACAGGATTGGCGGTAACCTGAACTGCGGAAAAACCGCTTGGACTGAGGAAATTGTTTGGACCTGTCCTGAAAGGACTGACGATCAGCCGATCGATTTAATCCCTGAGGATAGACCTGCTAGGAAGAACTGCTTGTGAATAGGCACGGAAAGATTGCTTCCTGTAAAATGAGGAAGATCGCCTGTCAGCTCTTTTAGTGGATGAAGGGAGAATTTTACGTTTATCCCTTGTTTCAATGAGCAGCGGCTCAAATGACTTGCCAAAAAGCTTTTCTCCTGTATAAGGAGGTGCAGCCAAACGCCATTTAGCTTTGAGGTCTGCTGACCACTGGGGAAGCCAAAGCAATCTCCGGGCTGACACTGTAGAAACCAGAGCTCTAGATGCGTACTTGGCAGTGTTTAACGTAGCATCAGCAGAAAACTGAGTAGCTGCAATGATCTTGTTAATGTCCTGATGGAGGTGAGCCTCACTAGGGGCCACCCTGGCCTGCAACTGATGAAGTCAAAAAATAGTGGTGCGATTGAAAAATGAGGCTGAGGAAGCCACTTGAATAGCCCAGGCCGCAATCTGATGAGTCTTCTTAAAAAGAAGGTCAAATTTCTTATCCTCAGGGCGGAGACCATCTGAGGTATCCCCGGCCACATATGAAGAGGATGATGATAGTGCTGCAACACTATCCACAGAAGGGACCTGCAACAATTGGGCGAACTTGGGGGCAACATAGTAATACTTCTTATCTGCCCCAGTTGCTGAAGAAACAACTGCAGGGGTTGCCCATTGTTTTTGCACCACATCTATAAATAGTTGTGGAGCTGGAATAAAATGGTGTTCAGGAGCGGATTCAGAAAATAAACCTTGGGGTTGGCCTAGTTGAGCTTCCTGAACCTCCTTGAGGGAATTATCCTCTTTGAGGGCATCAGTGATTCATGCCTTATGAAGTAAGGACTTGAATCTATGTGGAAGAAAAAGGCCTGTAAAGGCAGGTATGTCTGGGATCACTCCTTCATCATCAGAAAAATCAGAGTGATGTTCTTCTTCAAAGGCAAAGGCCTCACTAGCTCTGGAAGCTTCAGGTGAATGGGAACCAGTTATACTGGCAGAAGGAAAACCCCTAACTTGAATGGAATGTTCTGAAATAGCTGATCCAGAGTAATGACCTTGGAAAACAGATGCCATGTGTGAAGCAATGGCTCGGTCTTTAAGGACTTGCAAACCTTCTGGCAAGTCTTTAAATGGATCCTCTGGAGGTTGTTCTTTTAGAGGAGACTCCCTTACAGAAGGTGCTTTTGCTGAAATTTCACCATCTTCAGGAGTTACAG
Organism: Ptyas mucosa; assembly: GCA_012654045.1. Taxonomy (NCBI): domain Eukaryota; kingdom Metazoa; phylum Chordata; class Lepidosauria; order Squamata; family Colubridae; genus Ptyas; species Ptyas mucosa. The sequence goes on from WNWU01000003.1 coordinate 18,816,170, forward strand.
GAGTAGCTAATTGGCAGGCAAAGGGATTTTGACTTGATCCTTGTTCCCCTTGAGGAAAAACCCCTCCTTCCCCTTCTGGTGACCAAGTCTGATTTGGGGCAGGGGTCTGAGGAGAAGAGGTGCTAGGATGGGAACAGATCTGCTTATCAGTCAAATTAGCAGCAGCTTTGGAAATTTGCTTTTCTAAACACTTGTGTCTCCTTTCAAGATCTTTTTCCTCTGCCTTAGAAACATGCTTGCGCTTGCAAGTGGCCTTTTTCCCAGTGGAAGTCAAAGCTCCCTCCCCATGGGAAGAGCGATCTGCCATTTTGAAATTGTACTCACTGCGTCCAAGATGGCGACTGGGAATGCTGTAGTTTCACTTTTGCCATGTGGCAGAGTAAACAGCAGCGGCTGTGCCAGAGAAGACCAGGCTAGCCAGCACACACGTGAGCAGGATTTATACTACTCAAGGAGGGGCTATCTAGGAAGAACCCTAGATCTGGCCCACTCCCAATGCCCATAGTCGCGGACAGGAGATAAGGCCCAGCGACCAGAATATTGCCACAAGGAGAGTGCAAACTATGGATGAGCACTTCTCCTATTGAATCTCCGTTGGTGGAATAGCAGGAAAAAAATGCTTCCAGGCCTCTCTGCTGCTCTCGTTGGTGGCAAAGCAGCAAAAAAACGCTATTTCAAGTGCCATGGCACTTCAAAGGGCTGCCCTACAGTTGATCGTCAGCAATCCGGAAGCTGTTGGTGGCCGTGATCGAAAAATGCAAGCCTGGAGCTGTTTCCAGGTTTCACATGTTAGAAGTTGGTGGTATAGCGTTCTGAGCTCTTTAGAAGTAACGTTGGTAGTAATGGAAGCTCCAGAATGCCCACCTGAAAGGAATAAAAATAAAAACAGCTGCCCGAAAAAGGTTTTCAAAATGGCAGCCGCCAGGAGCGAAAAAGAAACCTGGTAGACCAGGACACTCCCAAAAATTTAAAAAAAATCTGGGTAGACTAGTAGGCACAGAAATTAAAAGCCTGGTAGACTGGTCCCCTTAGAAAAAGGAAAACTTTAAAATGGTCAAAAAACTTACAGTGATATATAAGAATCGAAAAGACATGGGCTGAGAGCCAGATCTGTAAGAGATGTTTCTCTCAGGCCAACTGAGTCGAAACTGAGCCTAAGAGGGTGGAGCCAGAGGCACAGTCAAAAAACTATGACTCAGCCAATATGTAGATCCGACTGAAGCAACCCATGTTTGGACAATGCCACAGCTATCACTGGAGAATGCAGTATCGCAGGCTAATTCTGCTGACTGCCAGCAGTTCAATTCTCACTTGCTGAAGGTCAATTCAGCCGTCCATGCTTCCAAGGTCGGTAAAATGAGGAGCCAGATTGTTGGGGGCAATATGCTGACTCTGTAAACTGCTTAGAGAAGACTATAAAGCATTATGAAGCAGTATATAAGCCTAGAGTGCTATTTCTATTGCTATTAACTGAAAAATGCAGTTGTTCTGTTCAGTTTTCTTTCTCACACATAAAGAATCTGGCAACCCTTTATATAATTTCTTTCCAATATTTCACTGACTTGGAAAGAGTAAAAAAGGAAATGGAAAATATCTATACAAGAATCCTTGATAATCAAACCTGTAGCCAAGACGGATCAGGTAAGAGGATTTTTTTAAAATTATAATCATTATAATTACTTCCTTCCTTTAATAGGCAGAATCTGTAATACTGTAATATCCGCATACAATAATATTATTGCACACAACTTTCAGGGTATCTTGAAGAAAAGGTAAAATAAACCAAGAAGTAACAGGCAGCAATGTATACACCAATAAGAGCAATAAGTACTAACTGTTATCAACTCACCAATCAACAAAAGCTCTGGATAATTGTGAAGTCTCTTTTTACTTCTTAGGAGGTTAATTCAATTCCACTAGTGCAACCAAATTAAAGAAATAAAATCACTTTACTTTGGCAGTGAATACAAAAGAGAGCTGACAATGAGAAAAACACCATAATTGCAGAAAGCCAGAAGAGCAGAAGTAGCAGACCAATTAATCAAAACTCTGTAAACCTCCCCTCAAGTAACAACTCGTCATTAGAACACCAACTCTCAAGTTCATAAATAATAATCAGGTTCTATAATTTAGAAGTCAAGCAATGTGTTCTTTCTGTGAATTCAAACAGTATTTTCTATATCCCTTGTAGCTGCAATCATCTCCCTCAAGGCTTTGAACTTTAACTACAATTTGCTATCAGGAAGTTAGTGAAAAACTAAACAAAATATATAAACATCTGAAAACCTGAAGCAATCCCTGTATTTTGTTCTTGGATATGTTGGGACAAAAAAACCAGTCGAAGTCCAACAAACATAGTGCTTCAACATCAAAATAAAATTAAATACACACTTGTGCACAATATTTCCACATCTTGTCATTCATAATAGTAGGCAAATCAATAGTAAAATACGTATGAGAAATAGGCCAATAAAATCAATTCAATAATGTCAGATAAACCAACCTCTGGACATTCAAACCAGTGAACCTGCTTGAATGGAATTATGGGATCTTTTGTGGCTGCAGTATTAATTGTATAGCAACATTGCAATAAACCTCCCCATCCCGATATTATGCTACTAAAGTTAAGAAAACTTTTGTTAAATACATTTCTCTAAGAACAGTAAGCTTCATTAGTTGTGATGTTTGATACATTTTGGATTCAGACTAACTACCTGTCACACTACTTCTGTAGCATATAAAATTTCTTCCATACTTACATACCCAAAAGTGTGTAGCGGTCTGATCCTGATTGGAATGATTAATGTCTAATGAAGAAACCTCATAGCTTCAGACAGATTTCACACCATGCAGATATGCATTGCAAATGAGAATACAAAACCAATTGCAGCTTCATGCCAAATCTGTTTAGTGGGTCAATGAATATAAAGTATATATGGAATGGATTTTAAATATAGCTCTTCATCTGTCAATCATCTACATTCACATATATTAAGTGGTCAAGAGGACTAGTTCTTATAAATCAAGACCTCCAATAACAAATCTTAAAATAATGCCATATTTACCCATTAGAGAGATAAGATTTCTTTCCCTCAAATAATCTGTAAATTGGGGACAGGCTTCATTTTATTTCCACTCATGGGAATAAAAGAAACTAGCAACAAAGAGGGAACAAAGAGTTAAGAAAGGGGGGATGTTAATAAATCATATCAGCTTAATTTATCCAGCAACGGGGAGCAATAATAACTAACAAAAATGCTCGCCACTTTGCAGGATATTAGCAAAATTGTTACCATATATAAGAAAAGGAACATGGAATCTCCAGAATTAGTTTAAATTGCAGTCAACAAACCTAGGTAATAGAGATATGCAGGATTTGAATTTGAAACAGGAAAGGTGCTTTAGGTCTTTCATGGCTACCCTTGCTGTACTTGTGGCAACCTTTTAAAGGAACTGTACCTTTTCTGAAGCTCCCACAGTTGCTATAGGGGCTCTGGAAAATCCCAGAATTCCAGCAGGCAACACCAGAAACAGTAATATGGTGTACAACCACATATCACCACCTCTTAATGCCTTCTTAATTTAAACATGCATTTTGTTAGTTCAAGATGCTCTGACATGAGTCCAAAAAAGGGAACAATTCACTTAAATTCCTTTCAACAAGTACAGCAAGGATCTACGTAGGTCATACTGGTGGGGGAATTCTGGAATTTAAAGTCTACACATCTTAAAATTGCAAAGTTTGAAAAACACTGATATAGGCAATAAGCAACTTTTGTCTATTTTGGATCCAAATATTGCATACTTAAATTAATAAACTATATACAGGGAATATAGTCTTCTTAAATTCAGGGATGTATTCTGTTCAGGTAAATATCACCCTATCTCATTTTCATATTGCCAGCTAGATGTAGAAGGTAATAAAGAAATCCAATTTTAATTAGTCTCACAAGCACCAGGTAGGGGCACTGCCATTCAAATTCTCTTCTGTCTTGAACATTAATCCCACCCCTGGTTATCTGTTAGCAGACTTTTCCTTTTAAGTCTTTTCTAACAAGATCCAGATCTTGTTAGATCCTGACCTTGCTTCATTTAAAAAAATTATTTCTTCACACTATTAATTACATGTTCTTATCGACTAGTACTATTACACACCCTCAGCTATAAAATGTAAAAGGTTTGCAATATATATTTTAAAAAGGAGAACCAATGTGTCTTTGTATCAGTCTGAAGGCACAACACATTTTATTCATTAGATTACTAATAATGTGAATTTCTGTAACATCACTTTCATACGTAACAATAGAGTGCTAAGTTAAATGCTATGCTATATAATGCAGTTTTTCAAAGACATAAACTTAAATGCTTCTGCGAAAAAAGTGTTTGAAATGCAACAAGAAATTTTATTGAATCTAATAAAAAGTATAAGCATAAAAGACAGGAAAGCCGATCTCTTATGTTCTCTAAAACTAATCAATACACTCCTTGACATCATGTTTCAAACTGATCAGTTCATTTCCTATGAAGTCTTATCTTTACAAACTAAACAAACCAATGCTAAAAACAAACTTTATACTTCCAAATTCTGCTAAAGCATACAAAACAGTGGCAGAAACTGTACTTTAAATTTCACCCAGTGGACAGGATTTCTTTGAAACCTTAACCTGGAAATAATTCCATGAAGTAATCTGAGAATTTACATGGTTGGTTACAATTTCAAAGCACTCCAGAAACAGAGGAGTGAAAATATTCAATCTTTATCTGTTTCTGAGGCAGCAAGGAATAAGTGATATATCCCCAGACTGCATTAAGCTGCATTACACAGTGGTCCCACTGCTAGAACTGGCAGGCAATCATTACTGGAAGACAGAAACTGATTATGATAATTCAGGGCATATTTTTCTGCTCCAATTCTGAAGTCCACTTTTCACTCCTGTCCACTTTGGACAGCAGTTTGTTGCAGGCTAATTCCAGGAGTTCATTGACTACTTTGCAGAAGAGGGAATGACCCTTCAACAGAGTCAGTCAGTGTTCCCCATGTTCCCTTAAAATACTGCAATAGCACAATTGATAAAATCCTTGCCTTCAAGGAGAACCTGGCAGAACTTTTTAAAATTACTATTTCCTTTTCCTGAGGTAACTAGTCCTCCCTCTTTTTTTAAGAAAATCCAGGGATACACCATTTTATTAACCTTTTAGCTACCTGAGGTAGAATGATTACACTTTCTGGGTTGTTATGCCTACATGAACTTTCATGCTGCAACTTTATATACTGTATACATGTGTATGTGTGCATACATTTGTGTCTGTCCAGGGAGAGCCATCCACAGGAAAGAAAGTACTTATTTTTTCTAGGTAAAAAAAGAAGTGAGGGCACAGTAATTTAAGAATTGTCCACTGGCATGGTGACTTGCCAAAATATCTCAATCTAGACAGCATTTTCTTAAACTAGTTTAGCATTAAGTTCCATAAGCAAAGGACAGAAGTAGTTACTTAAACACTAAATCTGGATATACCCTAAATGTTTTCCTCTTTTTTGACTATGGGCAAAAACAGAACCTTTGTTCTCACTTAGTTATTAAGAGGGTTGCACCTTTCTTTTCCAGAAAAAAAGACCCCAGTCATTTCAAGTGATGTTTTGTTTTAGAAATTCCCTATAAGTGGTGTTGTATTTTTTAAAGTATTAATTGGATAAAGTTACTCTTAACATCCAAAACATTCATACTGAACAAATCTCCTATATATAGATCAATTAGCCCAATTGTATTACTCATTTTATATTCAGTATAAAATAGCAAGAAAATTAAATTTAAATCTATTTCTAGCATCAATGAAATCTACCACTGTTCAGTTGAATTTATAACCTTGGGGAGTAAATAAAATATCGACTTTAATTCATTTTTTCTTATTTATAAGTTACACCAAAATTAAGACATAATTCTTTTAAAAGTAAAGTGAGTATTTTCAAAAATTAATAATGCCTTAATTAAGACTAAGGAAAGTAGGAAGAAGACAATGAATGAGGTAAATGGAGAGAATCAAACAAATTACAGGAAGACCTATCAGTTATTACTAGACATCTATTTTATATTGCTTTTATTAGATTGTATTATTTAATAAGATTGCATTTTCAGAATCTCGTGTACTACCCAAAGTTATGTGATTGGCAGGGGTGGGCTGCTGGGGGTTCGCAGGGGTTCGAGAGAACCTCTAGCTAAGATTCTGTGCAATTTGGAGAACCACCCACCCCACCCCTCCCAGGAGTCCCCACGTGGCCAATTTTGGATGCAGGTAAGTGCAGGGCACATGTAGAGGCTCTGAGAGGGCGAAAAATGGACCTACTGGAAGTTCAGAAAAGATTAGTTTTCGCCCTCCCAGAGGCTCGAGGAAAGCCTCCTGAACCCGGGGAGGGCAAAAAACCCCGCCGCCACCCGCCACTGTGCAGGAGGCCAACTAGGCCATGCCCATCATGGCCACCCCCACCCAGCAACCGGGCAGAGAACCCCTTGCTAAACTTTTTGAAGCCCACCTCTGGTGATTGGAGCTATATAAACATTTTAAATGAATAAGATTTAGCCTTGGAATTGATTTTATATATTCTAAAACAATAACTACAGTTAAAACAAACTTTTACAAATTAAGTTAATTTTAAAAATGAAAATATGATTTTACCTAAGAAAATTAAAATGAATTATATGTTAAAAAAGAAAAAAGTGCTTAGTAGAAAAATAGGATAGGGTAAAAATCATTTTACTGTAGAAAGCAAAATAATTCAACATATATAGATTTCTTATCAGTGAAGATACAATATGTATTCAAAATTATTACATATTGCTGCTATAATATCTGGCACATAAAATTACTAAAGCACAATACTTGGAATAATAGCAGTAGTTATATTACTGTTGTCTGAAAAAAGGAACAAGGATACACACATTAAGGATTGAGTAAGTATTCACTTTTTTTGAGGACTAAATATATACATTTCATTTTTAAGAAACTAGGAAATAAAATATTAAAAACAAAATTAATATAAAAATGCAGGATAATAAAAATACTCTTAATTAATGTAAGAGGACTAGATATGCTGGTTAAATGGAAAAGAACATTAAACATATATAAGACTACAAAAAGGAGTAATATTACCGTAAGAAATTCGTCACTTATATTAAACTATATGGTAACATTTAGCTAATGGATTAGTCACTGCTATAGGAATCTTTTTGAATCATAAGGTTGCAATACTGTTAAAAACTTGATTGCATATTGATCAATTAATAGGAAAACCTAAAAGATAGATTGTTAACACATAAATGTAATTTATTTTATAAAGGCTACACTTATTCCTAGATTCAAAACTGTCACATAATGTTTCACTTTGTATTTCCAAAATGAAATATTGGGTTCATTTGCCAAGATGGCTGTTCATTATGTTTGATTATTTTAGCTAATTTTCATGTCAGAGTATTAATTATTATTCATTGATGTTACTGCTCATGTTGCTATCAAATCAGTTTTCCATTTTATTTAATAAAATTTAATCTCCTCATCCAGCGCTAACTCAGACGAGGTTGCTTTTCTGATTAGTGTAAAGTCTAAATCTTAATTCTTTTTGTAGTAATAAACTCTATTCCACTATCTCTTTTTTTAAAAAAAAAACATGGCTTGTATTTAGTTTGGCCAATTATATCATTATAATTTTATCAATACTAGATCTTGGATCTCACCTGTTATATTTTTATATTGTTATCACCTAAACAGCTTTACGAATAATTCAACTTTGCAATATTTCAAAGGATCCAAGAACATCAAATCTATGAAATAAGTTAATAGTGCTACTTCTTAAAAAACATATTACCAATTAGGCATTTTTCTACAACCCCCTCCCAACAATTCAGATTTTCTTTCTTTAATGCTTGGTTCCAAAAATCCTCTCCAAATCCTTCAAAAAGAATATCTATCCCGGACTATGCAAGCTAACTTCAGCAGATACGACCTTTAGAAAGCACTAATGATGTTCATTCTGTGCTCGGAGGCACTTTGACACATTAGCACTTGGAAAGATCTCCAGGCAGTAGTTTATCAGCAGGGTCCATCCAGGCATGATGAACACTTTCACAGTGTATTAGCATATATCTAGAGAAAGAATGCGCCAGACTAGAAGAGGTTTTGAATGTTGAAGCGACCTTAAAGTAGAAGGAGAATTCAAGTTGTGCCAGATATTCATGAATATTTCTTACCAACTCACAATTCAAGATCAGATCACTGTTAAACACACACAGACACACACGCTTTATTTTCTCCATTTCTAAATTATCTAGTTTGTTTAGTTAAAAAATTTTAACTAAGTATTCACAATAAATGCAGAAGCAGAAAGGGTGATCATATACTGTACTAGGGGAATCCTCACAATGTAGATCAGGGATGTCACACTCGCAGCGTCACATCGTCACATGACTTTTTTCCCCCTTCACTAAACTGGGGGTAGGCGTGACCAGCGGGTGACACATCTGGCCTGTGGGCCGCAACTTTGACACTCCTGATGTTGATTACAAGGATCTATAATAAAGGAATTCTCACCATAATAGAATTCAGATTTTGTAGCATGCTATTCATGCCAAGCAATTTATACCTTGTTTGATGGTTAACTATCTTCAGAGTTCTAAATAATGAACTCTTCCACACTCATATACTGTACCTAATTTGGCCATGCACAGTACAATGAAGCAGAGTAATAAAGCTACATAGCTTGTGCCTCTGTTGCCATAGAAAAAAATACTATATAGGTACACAAACATAGCAAATGGTGAAATTTTGTTGTTGGCAGCTCCAGCTAAAAGAATCAAGTAGCAAGTTATGTGAAAGATATTTAAAATGTCAGTTCAGTGTAAAATGGCATTAGAGATCATTTTGGACCCAGACAGTGCACAATGGATAAACAAACTCTAACTAACATAATGCTTACAACAGTACTCTTTATGGCTTCTTTTATACTGATGTCTGCTGCCAGATAAGGAAGCATGAGTGGTCAGGGAGGTGTGATGTGTGATCAACAATGCTTAGGAAGGGTATGTAAGAGGACAGGAAGGACGCATAAGTGACCAGCACAGCAGAAGCTCAGTGGTGCAGAAGTGCCATAGAGCACAAATGGTCAAGGAGGGTACATGAGTATCAGAGGAGGCATGGCACAAGCACAGTGAGACTGTTTGGGTGGAAGGAAAAGCACAGCGTAAACATGGAGGGCCTTGGAATAGTGGCTGCCAGGTGAAGGAGGGTGTGTGAGTGTCCAGACAGGCATGGCACAAACACAACAAGGTTCACTGAGGATGTGCAAGGGTGCACAAATGCAGAGTGGCTGGTGGAGTAACTTTGCTTGTAGGAAGCTGGCAAATTGTGATCACATGACCATAAAATTCTGCAACCATTGTAAGCGTGGTCGCCAAACACTCAAGATCATGATTACAAAGGGGATTTCAAGGAACTCTTTCATAACTTCAGACAAGTCACTGGACAGATAATTAACCAAGGACTACTGTACCCTATATCTTCTGTTGACTTCAAAACAACAATCACATTACTCTGGTATAATAAATTGTCTTGTTATATTGACTAAGGTTGGGTTGTGATTGGGAACTCTGGCTATTTGGCTCCACTTTCTATCCTCTTCACTGATTCATTGTCATGGGGAGTTGTTCCTGAGAGGGTCGAGCAGAAAATGCTGGCATGTACCCCAAATATATATTCTCCCAGCAGGGTCATCCAATGTATGAAAGTCATTCCAGCTGTCCAGACAAAGCTAGTAGGCATCTATATCAGATGACAGTACTATAGGAAGATGCTGTAAGTCAATGATGGCGAACCTTTTGGCACCGAGTGCTGAAAAGGGAGCGCTCGTCTGGCCCGCAACCCAGAAGAGGAGCTGCCCAGGATGCATGCGCCCCCCGAAAATGAAGTTCCGGTTTCCGGTGCGTACATGCACGCTGGCCAGCTAGTCTTCTGGGTTTCTGGTGCGCATGCACGCATGACGATCAGCAGGCCAGCGCACATGATCACGCAGGAAAACGGAAGACCAGCTCTTCCAGTTTCTGGTACTGTCGCACGTACAAAGGCCAGTTGATCATCATGTGCGCATGTGCACCAGGAACGGGCAAAGTCGCATGTGCCAGGCAACATGGCTCCAGGTGCCACTTCGGGCACATGTGCCATAGGTTCACCATCACGGCTGTAAGTGGACGATTACATTAGCAACAATGGCAAATGCACCATCCTATATTGTTGGGGAGAGGAGAGTTTAAACCAATCCTGAATTTACTAAGAAAACTACATGAATGGACAAAATAGAATGACCAATAATGATAGAAGAACAGGATCCCTCAGGTTGGATAGCACTCAAAATGTATGTATGTATGTATGTATTTATGTATGTACATATTTATTTTAATTCAAATTTATATTATCACTTTCTCATTAATATGACTGTGGGTAGTATTTAAATTGTGTTAAACAACAATTAAAAACAAATCTGAAATAAGTATTGAAACTATTAAATATAAATAAGATCATTGGAAAGTGCACATATAATGAAACCACACCAGCGGATCCTCATTACTATGAAATCCCCAAGCCTGCTGAGGAAATCACATTTAAAGGGTTCCAGATAGTCAGTACAGTTAGTTTCACCTTGGGGAGAATGAGGTTCTAAATGGCAGGTGCTATGGTAGGAAAGGCTCATTTCCTGGGTCCATCAGCTGGAACTCCTTAGCAGACAAGAGCCTGTAACATGCCTCTCCAGATAGAATGGATCAGTGTAGGTGGTTCTTCAAATAACTGCTACTGATGAGCAGCAGAAGATTGTTTGGAGTATTAACGGTGTTATAAGCCTGCTGGATGTCTACCTGCTGCAGAAACTAATTCAAAATTGAAAAGAAAAAAATGGCAATAGGAACATGGAACTTAAGAAACACAGTGAAAGATTAAATGAATCAACTATATTTTGGCATCTTAGGTATCAACAAATGAAATGGATTGGAAGTGATTGCTATCAATCATGAAAAACAAAGAAGGAATCGCGTTGCATTCATTGTAGAAACAATATGGCAATATAAGATAGGGTACAGTGCAGTCAAAAATTGAAAAATACTAGTTAAACTTCATAGGCAACCCATTTAACATGATGGTTACTGTTAGATCAGGCGCAGGAAAGAAGACAAGACCAGCGGGGTCTGTTCAACAAGTTTTATTCAGCTCTTAACTAAGTCAGAACAGACGAACGGCTGTGCTGCCGGAGCCCTTTTTATAGCGCTCCGGCAGACCAGCCGTCCAATGACAGCGGTTTAACTTTCCCGCCCGGAGGATTAACCAATCCCCGGCCGGATGTCCTTATAAGGACATAACACTCCTCCTCCCCTAGATGAAACATGGTTCAGCTCGTGTCGATCAACAAACGTAGTCACGCAGGTAGGCGGGACGTCTGGAAGCCCTGCTCGACCTGCGCAGTTCATTCTGTTCTCCGTCGTCCGTCTGGAAGGTGGCTGCTCCGGTGTCCTCCGACCCTCGCCCCTGGGATGCCTGCCGCTGGGTCGTTGAAGGTGCCGGCCTTGTCCGTGCGCCTCCGGCCTTGCTGCTGGGCTGCGAAGTGGTCGTTGCAGGTACCGGCTCCGGTGTGCCGCCTCCCGACCCGCTGTTGGAATATATCTGCTGGTCCGGTTGGTCTCTTCCCTGTCCTGGGTGCCGATCGTCGTAGGCCGGTAAGTCCCTTGGGTTATTTATATTTTTTGCAAATTGTCCGTATCTTTTAGACTTGTGCTGGTCGACCCTGTCTGGGTGGTGCAGGTCGACCTGGTCGGGTCGTTGTTGCTTGGGACGGGGGTCAGCTGGACGGAAGATTTCAGACGGGCGGTGTAGTTCTTGCATGCAGGGGTGTCGTAGGCCTCCCTCACCGGGTTGTTGTTGGCCCTCTCGGTTGGGCATGTCCCGGTCTACTGGCGTTCCCTGGAGTTCCCTGCCGTCAGGGTGGCGTTGGGCTGCCTTGCCGGGGAGGCGTGAGTCTTCGTTGCCGTGGAGTCCCCTGTCTACTTGGCAGTTGCAGTACGGTAGCTGGTCTGCTGGCTGGCCGGTCATGTTGGGGTGGTACGGCCCTTCCTCGACTGGGTGTTGCAGGGCTACCTCACAAGGGTGGTGTTGTCCTGCCCTGCCAGGGTGGCGTTGCCCTACCTCGACGGGGTGGTTTTGGCCTGCCCTGTAGGGGTGTTGTTGTCCTACCTCGTCGGGGTGGTTTTGGCCTGCCTTGTAGGGGTGTTGTTGTCCTACCTCGTCGGGGTGGTTTTCGCCATCCCCTTCCCACCGCTTCCGGAGTTGGTCGATGTGACGTCTACAGACCACTCCATCTTGCAGTTCAATAGTGTAGGACTTCGGGCCGGTTGTGCTCTCGATTCTCCCCTTAAGCCATTTCGGCAGGCCGTGGAAATTAAGCGCGAAAACCGGATCTCCTGCAGAGAAGGCTCGGAGGGGGCGGCTCGCGGTTGCGGTGACCTCAGAATGGTACAGGGGGTGAAGTCGGTCCAGGGGTGACCTCAGCTTCCTGCCCATCAGCATTTCGGCCGGGCTCTTTCTAGTGGTGGCATGCGGCGTAATATGCTGTATCAAGAGGAAGTTGTCGATCTTCTCTTGCCAATCGCCCGGTCCCATCCTGGCAAGGGCTTCTTTGGTGAACCTCACCATCCTCTCAGCTTGTCCGTTGCCAGCCGGTCTGTAGGGGGCAGAGAGGGCATGGCGAATGCCCAAACTGGCCAGGAACTCCTCCATCGGTTTCGAGGTCAGCTGCGGGCCGTTGTCGGAAACAAGGACGTCCGGCAGCCCGTGGGTAGCGAACAGCCGCCGGAGGGCTCTAATGGTGACTTCAGTAGTGATGGATGCCAGGGGGACGACCTCAAGCCACTTGGAAAAGGCGTCCACCACTATTAGCAGGAACTTCCCTTGCATCGGGCCCGCAAAGTCTATGTGTATTCGCGCCCACGGGTTGCTCGGTGTTTCCCATTCCGCAACAGGCGTTTGCGGAGGGGCGGGGCGGACTTCTTGGCACGGATCGCATCTGGAGACCCAGTTCTCAATGTCTTTGTCCAGTGATGGCCACCAGACGTAGCTCCGTGCCAGTCCCTTCATGCGCACGATGCCAGGGTGCCCCTTGTGCAAAGTTTCCAATGTCTTTATGCGCAAAGCCTGGGGAACCACAACCCTGTCACCCCACAGCAGGCAGCCCTTCATGGTTGACAGTTCCTGCTGCCTCTTCGCGAACGGCTTGAAATCGTCGGTCAACGGTTCCGCAGGCCAGCCGCGCAGCACCCAAGACATCACTTGCTTCAAAGTCCGGTCTTTCTGGGTTAGTGCCGCGACGTCTGCGGATGTGACTGGGCAAGCCAGGTCGCCATCTATGTGATGCAGTCCCAGGGTGGGGGCAGGGTCCTCCACTAAGTCCTTTGACGGGCATCTGCTCAAGGCGTCAGCGTTGCAGATGTTACTGCCGGGCCTGTGGCAAAGTTCGTAAGAGTACCCGGCCAAAAAAATTGCCCAGCGTGTCATCCTAGGCGATGAATAGTTCGGTGTGGGCTTGCTTCCCGACAGAAGGCCCAACAGGGGCTTGTGGTCTGTGATGACCGTGAACCTCCGTCCGTATAGGTACTCGTGGAAGCGCTTGACGCCAGCGACGATGGCCAGGGCCTCTTTGTCCAATTGGCTGTAATTTCTCTCGGCGCTGGACAGCGTCTTCGAGAAATAGGCGATGGGGGCTTCCTTCCCGTCCGGGAATTGATGGCTGAGGACTGCTCCGACGCCATAGGGGGATGCGTCGCAAGTCAATAGCAGGGGGAGCGTCTCGTGGTATTGGATGAGGACACTCTCGGAAGAAAGCAGGTTCTTGACAGCTCTGAATGCTGCTTCCTCTTCCTTCCCACCTCCAGGAAACCGCCTTCCCCAGCAAGCGATGGAGCGGTTCAGCCACGGAGGCTTTCTGTTTCAGGAAAACACTGTAAAAATTCAGTAGTCCCAGAAACGCCTGAAGCTCCGTCTTGTTTTGGGGGGCTGGAGCTTCATGGATAGCCCTAACCTTAGATTTAGTGGGGTGAATGCCGTTTTTATCAATGAGATAACCCAGGAACTCGACTTCCTGGACCCCGATGATGCACTTGTCCCTCCTGACTCTCAAACCCTTCTCCTTGAACCGCTGCAAAACCATGCGCAGTCGCTCAAGTAGCTGGGCTTTGGAGTGGCCGGAGATCAAGACATCATCGAAGTAAGGGACCGCCCCTGGAATGCCTTGAAGAAGGCATTCCATAAATGATTGAAAAATACCTGGGGCTGCGCTGACCCCAAATTGGAGGCGCGTGCATTTAAATGCCCCTCTATGCGTGACAATGGTTTGTGCCTCCGCAGTTTTTTCATCCACTGGCAATTGCTGGTAAGCTTGGGCCAGGTCCAATTTTGCGAATATTGATCCGCTCCCAAGTGAGTGCAGCAGATGTTGCACCACTGGAACCGGATATGCGCTCTGCTGGAGGGCCTTATTTATGGAACACTTATAGTCGGCGCAGATGCGCACAGACCCATCATGCTTCATCGGGGTCACAATGGGGGTCTCCCATGCAGCATGATCGATCGGTTCCAGGACCCCCTGGGCGACAAGCTTATCTATCTGGGCGTCGACCTTGGGCCTCAGGGCGAACGGAACCCTGCGGGGCTTAAGCCTAATTGGGGTGACATTTTTGTCCAAATTGAAGGAAATGGGTTTCCCCACAAATTTCCCCAGCTTACCATCGAAGACTTCCTTGAACTCTTCGATGATGGCGTCGAGTTCGTCCCTACGAATTTGATGGATCCCGCTGATAGACAGCCCCAATGGCTCGAACCACTCCATCCCCAGCAGGCTCGGGCGGTTTCGCCCCACGACAGTGATGGGTAGGACGCCCTGGAAGTCGTGGTAGGTGACCCGGAGCGAAGTCCTCCCCAGGATCTCAACCGGGTTGCCGCCGAAATCGACAAGACGGGCCCGTAGGGGCTTGAGGTCTTTCCTCGAGATGCCCGGTTTCAGGCGCTTTAACTGGTGCCAGTCCATGATGGAGTAGTTCGATCCCGAATCAACCTCCATAGAGCAGGGTGTTCCCTCCACGAATACGGTGGCATGGAACTTTGCGGCCGCATCGTCAATGGTGTGGATGCCGGATGACAGCTGCTCGGTTCTGACCGCCGCGTAGCCGCCGCCTCGTTGCTGAGACCTGGCAGAGGACCGTTTGGATGGTCTCTGGTTGTCTTGCCGTTTCTCGCCCCAGCCGGGGGGAAACGGACCCGGGGTAGGTGCTTCGGCCCTGCAGGCTTCAGCAATGTGCCCCCGCTTGTTGCAGCGTCGGCAGACAGCGTCTCTCCAACGGCACTTGGCTCTGGCATGGCTTCCTTTGCAGCTGCCGCAGGGCTCGATCCGGGCGCCATCTTGTTTGCGCTCGCGACGGTTTTGGCGGGAAACCTTGTGAACGGCCATTTCGTCGTCGGAGCAGGAGCTGGCAGACGACTCCTCAGGCGAGCTCTTGGGTTGGCGGTGCAATTTGTGCACCCCTTTAGCCCTACTCATGGCGGCAGCCGCCCTTTCTGAGATCTCGGCTGCGATTGCCTCCTCAACGACGTCTTTCAACGCAATCTTCTTTCGGCTGAGGAACTTACGTTGCAGTCCAATGTCCCTCATGCCGAAGACAATGCGGTCTCTGATGGCGTTCTCAACGTTGTCAAACTCGCAGTTTGACGCGAGTTGCCGCAGAGCTGCCACAAAGTCCTTGATGGGCTCCCCTTCCAACTGATTCCTTTGTTGAAAGGTGAATCTGTTGGCAATGGGAGTTCCAGTGGGAGCGTAGTGCTCCTTCAGCACATCTTGCAGATCGGTCCAAGACATCTCCTCGATGTTCCTAGGGGACACGAGGTCGATGGCCATCTCCAGCACCTCGGAGCCGCAATGCGCTAGGAACAGGGCTCGTTTCCGTTCATCGGAGAGGTCTTGATAGTTGTTTCCCCGCAGAAACTGGCGGAAACGAACCAGATAGGAGGTCCATTTCTCCACTCTGGGGTCGAATTTGGAGATCGGAGCCATCGCGGCTTGTGACGCCTCCATCTTCAGTGACTTCAGCTCAGTGAGAAAATTCTCGATGAGTGACTTAGCTCCGCGTGGCGGTTCTTTTCAAATCCTTCGTCGCCAGTGTTAGATCAGGCGCAGGAAAGAAGACAAGACCAGCGGGGTCTGTTCAACAAGTTTTATTCAGCTCTTAACTAAGTCAGAACAGACGAACGGCTGTGCTGCCGGAGCCCTTTTTATAGCGCTCCGGCAGACCAGCCGTCCAATGACAGCGGTTTAACTTTCCCGCCCGGAGGATTAACCAATCCCCGGCCGGATGTCCTTATAAGGACATAACAGTTACCAAAGTTTGTGTTCCAATTCATTGATACAGAAGTGAAGGAGGTTGTTATGGTCAAGCTCAATCTGAAATTGGCAAAACACACAAGCAAATTGTGCTGCTCTTGATTGGAGACTGCAATGCCAAAATTAAAATAGCAAGGAAAAAAACATACAGTGTTTGAACTGTATGGCCAAGAAAACAGAAACAAAGCAGGAGAGCAACTCATCAGTTTCTGTCAATCCAATGTTTTCTTCATTGCCAAAACAGTTTTCAAAAAAACCAAAAAGACATCTTTATACATGGACAGTAACAGAAAGAATGAACAGAAATCAAATTGACTACAAGCAGTGCTTACATAACAATTCTAATTGGGACCAGCAACTCTTGTCGCTAAGCCAAACGGTCACTAAGTTGTAAATCAAATAACTGAGACTGCTTTCCAGCTGGAAAGAAACAAGACCACTCAGTTTCACACCTTTTTTTTTCTTGTCTCCTAACCACTCTCTGCAGAACCACAGAATGTGCAAGTGCCTGTTTACTGTCTTGTATACATCAAAAGCAATGTGAACATGCTGGAAAGTTGAGGCTGGGGGTATGTTACGCAAACAGATTACTCTTTTGAAATCCCTTCCTCTCCTATCTCTGTTCTCTAGTGGGCAGGGTATCAGTTATAACCGAAAAGGGATGGCCACAGACTGATTATGGAAGAGATTACAAACTGCTCAGGTACAAGTTCCAAGTTAAGCTAAAGCAGAAAAACAAAGCCAACTGGTTTCTTGATGTGATCTTGATGTTTTCAAGGAGAATATAAAAATTGGTTTGAGATTCTGAGCCTCATGATAGAAAACCAGAGGAACTGTGGAATGAAATCAAAGAAATTGTTAAGAATGACTGTGAAAAGAGACTGCCAAAGACCAAGGAACAGAAGAAACTAAATTGGATGTCAGTACAGACAGTGAAAATTGCCAAGAAGAGAAGGAAAACCAAAGCCAAGAAAGACAAAGATCTCAGGAAGGAATTTAACAAAGCATTTCAGACAGCTGTTAAAAGAGACAAGAAACAATATACAACAACATCTGTACAGACATTAAAAATGGAAATAGACATAGAAAAACAAGGAAAATCTTCCAAAAGATTTCTTAACTTGGGAGGGTGTTCCAATTTTGAATTGGTATGCTAAGGAATGCTAATGGACAGAGAATAACTGATTCAAAGAAGATCATACAAAGATGGAAGGAGTATCCTGAAATTCTATGTTGTAGAACTGGCAATATCTAAGATATCATAAAACTTATTTCTATTTACCTCTAAGAACCCTGGAAGATGAAGTCAGATCAGAACTCTGGACATTCCTAGTTGGAAGACTAGTATCTGTAAAGGTTCTAACCAAACAAAAGCAGCCCAGTGACCAACTAATTGATAGAGATCAATCTATACACCAATATTAAAGAAAGGAGATGTAACAGAGTATGCAAACAATTTCCTTAATTTAGTAAATTAAGATAGTAAATTAATGTTTAGGATCATCCAATGAAGACTGGATGTAGACTGAAGGCAATCATGCATCATTTCCCAAAGCTCCCCAACTGGAAGCATTTCAACCAGCACTTTGGAACCCTTCTCACATAGTGCAAACTCCAGAATAAATTGAAGGCAAAGCAACCTAGCACTTTGCTTCACTCTTAAGAAGGGACTATTTTGTTTGGAAAACAAATCCAAGAAACTGTTTTGTACAAACTCTTTTCAAATTGAAGCACCACACATTCATAATATCTAGTGAAAAAGAATAGTTTATTTACTAGAAGTTGTAAACTGGCATTAAAAGCAATTTCCATTTTGAATAGCTCAATGAATGAATGATGATTTAGAACATTAAAATCTACATATTTGCTTCACAATTCTTTCAGTCCCTAATAGCAAAGAAGAAATACTTGCTGCTAACAGAAATGCCACTAGGGTTATTTTTTTTTTAAAAAAACCTAACTTCTGGAAGCAAATTTATTAACTGGAACATCTGATAACAGATGCAAAAAGAGAAACTAAAGCTAGAAATGATTAAGAAAAGTGCAACATCATTTAATGAAATAATAATTTTGCTCCCCAATCACCTTCTTCTCAATGTCACATCAGTTGCTCCAACCTTTGGTAAAAGCATGCCCCTCTTGTAAAAAAAGTATCATTAAGCATCAAGATCTGCTCCAAGAAGCACACCAAATAAAACTAACAATTGCAAAAGAAATACCAGGTCTGTTGAACTTTTTCAGGGAGTCTAATTAATCTCACAGTGACATTTTGGAGGTTTTGACAGAGCCACACTTCCAAACAAAATAAATCTCATCATCCAATGCTCTATATTTGAATAAGGGAGAAAACATGGTGCTTGAAACAGCAGGGAATTGCCAATGGGATATTAATTATAAGACTTGTTCAAGAATAGCTGAATGTAGTAGCTTTATTTTGGTTTGCTTTGTTTGCACAGCATTATGTTAAATGCCCATGAAAGCAAAAATGGACTCAATGGATTGAATAGTTCAAGATTAACAAAATTACAATGATATTACTGGTGTCTGTACTGTAAGTCATGAATACATATCACATAATTTCCCCAACATCTTCCAATACTTTTTAAAATCAGAACAAATACCAAATACAGAGGTCAATCCATCTAGTATCTGTCTCCATCACCAATCAAGGTGTATATGGTCCAGATCCAATGAAACATGTTGCATCTGAGGGCTGGCTTTTGGAGCTATTATCAGGAGCCAACACAAATGAAAACATTTTGTCCTAATGTGTTACCTATGCAATTTGGTGAAAGGCAATCCTGTGAAAAATATTCCAGATGCCTATTTAAATGAGGTAGCAGAAACATACTGGAACAACTTGCAGGAATACTCATTCACAAATTAACTGTTGGAATGCATTTGGGCAACTGTATATAGAGAAATATGTAGAATATATATGTTGCATACAATGCAGTCCAATAGACCAGTTGATAGACCAAGATCCAAAAAGATACATCTATTTCACTATGTCTGAAAAAATTCAAAAACTATGTTTGTAAAACAGCAGACTATCACAGTGGTTAAATATGGTACACTACTTTGATAATAAAGGAAACGATTGTATGATTTGGCACTGGATCATACACTTAAAGAAACTTTATCTTTTTTAATCTAATCCAATATTTTTCATGAAGTTTCCTCATGCTCATTACATTGGACTGTCATAATAATCATGTAGAAAAGCAGCATATAATGAACTCTATTGTATAATACATCAATAAAATAATGGCCTTGTAAACATTAGCCCCGTGAAATTAGGTTCATTGCATTTTGGAAATTAAAAACTACTACTTTTACCAGAGATCTGAAGTTAAGAAAATCAATTAAACATTTAATTAGCTAGTTGTGCCACCTCTGCAGAACTTACTTCCAAACACAATAATAGAATTGCCTTTATTTTAGCCAGGTTCTGGTCAGCTAAAAAATACTTTTCAATCTTTAATTGTTTTGATTTTTTAAATCTTTCATCAATCTGATTTGATTCTATTTTAATATGAGATTTTATCATATTAAATTTTACCATAAACATATTTTATAAGTTTTCATGATTGAAATGGTTATAACTTTTTTGTCATTGATATATCATTCAGGGATTTAAGTGATAAGCGGTCTAAACAAAATAATAAATAGTTACATATCCAAGCCATTCTTCCCATTTCTTTCAGCCAAGAATGCAAAACTGACCTACTACAGTGGAAGAATCTATCTATCTATCTATCTATCTATCTATCTATCTATCTATCTATCTACCTATCTATCTATCATCTACCTACCTAGCTACCTAGCTACCTACCTAGTAGTCCCCCCAATTTAGAGTGCCCATCTCCTGACTTGTTGAAATCACAAAGTCTGTTCAATTGTCTCAATGATCACATATGCTACTCCAATTTGTTCAAATTTACAGCTATGTATCATCATTTTTTCCTGTTTTATTTTTCTGTGAACAGTCAATTCAATACAATTGTTCTGAAAGCCTTATTTATATAAGAAAGTGCTTTACAAAACACTAATTAAAATTTATCCTTGTAGTAACTCTAATGACTTCATCAACTTAAAATAAGCCACTAAATATTTTTTAAAAGAAAACAAAAATCAAGAATACTAGGGAGGAAAAATTAATTATAAACCAAACATAGCATGTTTTGAAAAATTATTCATTAGACCACTTTGCTAATAATAATTCTCAATTCCAAAAACACTGTAATAACTTTTGTTGTTTTATTAAAAATCTAAAATTCATTTTCCTTTAGAATTTCAACAACTAATATGGGACACTTGCCTCTTCTGTAAGTTCTACAAAATCATGTTGTTATTGGCTTCAGTGTGTAATTTTAGGTGGAAGCGGTGGCAATGGTGTAGTTATTCAGTCACTTCTAACTCTTCACTACCCAAGGGATATCCCTTTGTCAGGACTATCTGTCAGCAACTGCCTCTTTGAATTCTTACAAGCTCAGGCTTCTGTCATCAGTGATAATATTGAGCCACCTGTCTTCTGTCAGCTTCTTTTTCAATGGCCTTCCACTTTTCCAAGTATCAGGTTCTTTTCCAATGACTCTTGACTTTGCATTATATGTCTAAAATAGTTACACTTTTGTTTCATTATTAATTTTTCAGTGAGCAGTCTAATGGTATTCTGGCAATTGTTCTTGTTGCAATTCAAAATATTCTCAACCATTTTTACAACACAGTGCAAAGGTACCAATTTATCGTGTTCAATCTTTCAGACAGTCCAGTTTTCACAGCCATATATCAAACCTTGGGGTTGAAAACACATATCTTTGTTGCCAGTGTAACTGTCCCTTCACTTCCACATTTGGTGTATATCTATCATATTCTTCCTCCTATAACTTCTCTTTGTATCATAGCTGCAATCATCATGCTTGTGAACTTTCTGAGACTAAAAAGGAGTCTGTTGCTATTTCAACTTCTTATTCACTTTTTTGCATTGGTTATATTTGCCTGTTGACATTTGAGGTTTTCTTAGATTGAACAACAATCTTGATTTGCAATCTCTTCTTTTATTTTCAGCTAGAGATTTCTTAAGATCTTAAGAAGCTGGGCCTCAAGCTGCATCAACAGACAGTTAGGAGCATCTTATGAAGCAGCTACATGACACATAATCATTGCAGGTACTAAGCACAACTGTGCAACTTAACATAGAGATACCAAAAAGGTTTTTTTTCTGTTGTCTAAAATATAACTAGATTTCAAAACTCTCTTCCCCATGATCTCACACAAACTCTACAAAGTACAAAAAAGTCTCTTGAAATTTCAGTCATTTCTAATTTTTTTTAGAAAAAACATTCATTCAACTTTAGGGTTCTCAAAATACCATCTAGAAATATTGATGTCTGTATTTTTCTAATCTGGGGGTTTAGAAAAAGAAAGAGATTTGATTTCTACCACTCTCTGCAAAAATACTAATAAGCTAATTTTTGTTTCTTAAAAAATTTACAAATGGTACACTGTCATCTTCATTAAAAAAACTATTCATTTAAATATTCTTATGCAAATTTATAAATTTCTTATACTAGAAACGAGACATTCACACACACTCTCATATATCACACCACAAGCACATAAACACATAAGTAAAAATATATAATCAGCAATTTGTATGGTACCCTGAACCCTCAACTGTGACATTGCAGAATAAAATCCAAATCTAATCTTAAATAAGACTTCTTGGGGACTTCTTTAAATAAAACTTGGTTCTTATGCATTCTAGGGTTCCAAACTGAAAGACTACTTCTACATTATGTATTTACATGTTATAATTTTGTACAACTATAGTAATGTTACTCTGGGCTTTCTCCCTACTTTATTCAATTTTTGTTATACATTTTAACACACTGCTCTCCATTCCTTTTTAAAAGTTTCTCAGTGTTTCAGTCTTTTCCCACTGTTATCACATATTCTTTTTTTCTCTGTATTTTTTTTAGAGAGTCATAGAATGTAAGGGTTGAAAAGGATCTTGGAGACTATCAACATTCTGCAGCAGTCTACAATTATAAAACCCTGACAGATGACTGAGCAAGTTCAGTTTGAATATCTCCAGTGAAAGAAATTCCTCCAGCTTCCACAACAGAGGTGTTGAACAGCTCCTTGCAGTAGGGCATGTTTCCTTCCTTCCTTCCTTCCTTCCTTCCTTCCTTCCTTCCTTCCTTCCTTTCTTCCTTCCACTCTGGTTACTCAGATTCCACTCTGGACAGGTTTTGTGAACAAAGTGTAAGTTATTTAAACCAATTGTTTCTTGTTCTTCTTTCCTGGATCAAAGCTAAACAATCCTGAACCATTTGCAAAACAATCCATCAAATACTTAAAAATAGCTAACATATATCCCCACAGTCTTCTCAAAAGTAAACATCCTCATCACCTCTAACTATTCCTTGCAAATTTTTTCCTTCCAGCCTCCTTGTTATTTTGACTGATAATCTTAAGGATGACTACCATAGAACAATAATCATCTTAACATTTGATATCCAGAACTGGACACAATAACTCAAGATGAGATCTGAGTAATGCAGAATAACAAAGAGGAAGAATGATTTCTTCTGATCTCAACATCTCAAAAACAAGGGTTTTTCAACCTGTTTTCTGCACAATTTAGGGTTGTATGACAATTTGATGGGCTTCCATGAAAGGCTAATAGCTAATTCTCTTATCACTCAAGATTTTGCTCACTTGATCAAAGACCTGGGTTGTTTTTTTTAACAGGCTCCATGGCCTGAAAAAGTTTTAAAATACCTGACTACATTTCACTTCTAAAGAATGGATGCACTGCAGAGTGAACTGACTGTCACTTGTACTTAGCATATTTGTTTCTCCACGTGGGATCAAGTGAAATCACATAAAGGCTCTCTGAATGCCACACAGAGTTGTACCTTCACATCGCAGACCACAAAAATACTTTTAAAAAGTAAAGAAAGCAAAAGTGGCAAGGATTGGCAATGAAAGCTGTCCAATAAGTGGGGGTGGGGGAGAGAAAATAAAATGAGGGAGGAGGGCAAGGCTACAAGTTTCCCCAAAATTTACATTGCACTGAATGTGTCCTGAATTGTGCAGAACCTTAGCCCAGCATTCTGTTCCTAATGGTAAATTTCAACAGCAAAATTGTAACTTGAAGACATATCTAGCAGTAATGTTTGCAAAAAGTTCAACCTGTAGTTAACAATTCATGTTAAGGCCTGATTTTCTAATAATTCTAAAAGTGCTTTAAAAAGAAATCCTAAATTTTATTTAGGATAATTATCCCCATCCACCAAATTGTCCCTTTAATGTTGCAGAATAGAGGATCACCTGGTGTCTTGCTTTTTATCTCCATTCTGCTGTTATGTACATTAACAAATTAAAACTGGAATAACCAGACTACTCTCTTTGGGATTATTCCTGCTAATTACCAACAGTTCTGTTTTCAACAGCATTAAATAATTGTGTTCTTTTGATGTATCTGCTAATATAAATACATTGATAATCTAAATTCATGCTTGTTGGGGGTGTGTGTTTCTGTCTGTTTTTTGTCTGCCTTTGTCCTGTTTCTGTCAGTTAACTTTTCTGATGTTTGCTGTTGTCCAATAAATAAGCATCAAGCCATATTTATTTTTGCTACCTGCAATGAGTGGCATATGTGCTTGCTCTGATCTAGATACAGGGATTGACTCGGAGTGTGGTAAGTGCAAACCAAACTGGAAATTATGCACCATAATTTTCAAACAAATTTTACTTTGAAATATAGTATGTCTGGCAACATTAGGAACTAAAAATAGTTGAGAGTTGTGCACATTGGAAGAGAGATATTTTTAAAATAGCTGCTTTTTGTCATTTTATTTGAGGAGAGGAAAGGGAGTTGTAAAATATCCTTCCCAGAAATATAGTATTTCCAAAGTTGTTCACATACATTAATACTTCATCTCAGAAAGTTTAATTTTTAGACATGTGGACAGTGCCAGCTCTTTCCCTCTTGCTTGCTTGTTTTTTTCTCTCTCACACAGACAATTGAATAGCACTGAAGTGTAAAATGTGCTTTTTGCCAAGGTCAGTTTCTTGTGATTACTTGCCTGGAGCAACTGATGCCAATTGCAACAGACTGAGTCTCAGCAGTCCACAAAGTCACTTTGGTGTTTCTTTAGAGGACATCTAGTAGGTTACAGCCACTGATATTAGGTTTTCTGCAATGCTGTTGAATTTCAGCATACTCGTTGTAGCTATATCACAACTTGAAATATGTCTACTTAACAAGTTTCCAGTTGATATATAAGAAGATAAAGACAATTATCCTAAAGTGTCCTCTCTGCATTGAAACTATATATACTACAAAAGGTATGTTCTATACTAAATTAATAAACAAATAGTCTCTATACAGTCATGTGAAGAAGTAAATACACCCCACTGAGCGTTTTTTTATTTTTTCACCATATTTCAACATACAGATATTTGATCTTCATTTCAACATTGATAAAAAAAGATATAATAAACATCATTTACATTCTGTATTCCACTGTGTAATTTAAATAAACATAAGTGTACATTTCACATGTGGAAAATGTAGTACAAACCTACATTAAGTACTATCTCAAATACTCAAAATTAGAACCAGATGTATCAGGTGCAAATGATTAGATCCTCATTAGAGAGGATCTGGCAGAAACCTGTCTTACTGAAACTTCAGACATCAAACTATCTGATCAAATATCTGTATGCTTTGCTCTTTGTTGTACAAGTATATGGTATTGAAGACACTTAGGGCTTCAGAACAAAGGTTATAGATACATATGAGTCTGGGAAGGGATATTAAAAGACTGGCAATAATTGGATATCAAACATTCCATTTGTCTAGAAGATCATCTACAAGTGAAGAAGATTTCAAACAATTGCCAACATGTCCAGGCCAGGACATCTTACAAAATGCGGAATAAGAGCTGAATGAAAGATGTTGAAAGAAGTCTTGAAAAACTCCAGAAGTTAATCACATGATTAACAAATAGCTCTTGCCACTATTGATGTCAACATGTGAAAGTCTACTGTTTGAGAGAAACTGTGAACATTAGATATATATGGGAGTGTACAAGAATGAAATCTTTGCTGTCCAGAGAGAACATCACAGCAACACTAAAGTTTGCTCATGGATACCTAAACAAACACCAGGACTTCTGGAACAATGTGCACTGGATAGACGAGGCTAAGATAAGAGTTATGTGGCAGAAGACATTTTTAATAGCAATAGCACTTAGACTTATATACTGCTTCAAAGTGCTTTACAGCCCTCCCTAAGCAGTTTACAGAGTCAGCATATTGCCCCCAACAATCTGGGTTCTCATTTTACCGACCTCAGAAGGATAGAAGGCTGAGTCAACCTTCAGCCAGTGAGAACCGAACTGCTGGCAGTGGGCAGAATTATCCTGCAGTACTGCATTTTAACCACTGGACCACCAAGGCTAATAAAAAACAAAGATAGCATTTCACTTGAAAACTTGATACCAACTGTAAAGCAGGATGATTGAAATGTTTTGATTTTGGGATGCATCAGGGGCTGAGCAGCTCACTGTTACATAATCCACTATGAATTCTTCATTGTACCCAAGTGTACTTGAGGATAATGTGAGATCATCTGAGAGAACACTGAAGCTCAACTGAAAGTGGATGTTGTAACATGGAAATGATCCTAAATATTTCAGTAAATCCACCAAATAAAAGTTGAGAAAAAAAGAGAAAAGAACAGTTCTGGAATGGACAAGTCAAAGCCCAGAGTTAAATCCCATCAAGATGCTATGGGGTAATTTGGAACAGGATATGCCTGCAAGAAACCCCTCAAACATCTCTGTATGAAGAAGTGGGGGGGGGGGGGGAGATTGGTAGACCATTATAAGAAATGCCTACTTGAGACTATGGCTTCCAAAAGGGGAACAACCAGATATTAGAGCCAAAGATACATTCATTTTTTCCATTTTTTCCCCACCCGACCCCTGCTAATGAAGAGTTTAACTAGTTTTATCATTATAAAATTCAGTTAAACTGATACTAAATGGGGGGGGGATTTAAAAATGCTCTGGGGTCATATAGAAAATCCCACTAACCACCAATATCTTCAATTGCTCATGAAGGTTGATATTACAACCTCAATGTTAGGAAAATTAATTTGGGTGTAAAATAAGCAGGAAAAATTAGAAAAGGTCACCCATAATGAGATAATTTTATCTCATTATCTTTAATCTAAATAATTATCCTAATTGTTTATATTATTTATTTATTATATAATAAACATAAAAGAAATTACTTTTTTTTCTTTTATGACAGTAAAATAGATGCAGGGAAAAAAGGAATACAACAATGGTAAATCTCGATGCTGCTGCCTATTCTTCCACAAGATTTACACGTCAGCATCCATATTAAGACAGAATAACAATGGCTACATGAAAGGCTTGTCTACCACTTTCTGTTTTCTTTTCTTTAATCCAGTGAAAACCCAAATCACCAGGCTACATGTGATTTCCAAAGGACTTAGATATAATCCTCAAGTCTCTACAAAACTTGCCACTAAGTTGTAATTTTTATATATGAGTAAATTAAGTACATGGGAAATAATCCTATTAACCTTATTTAGTTTAATTAGTTTTTGACCTGACCCTACTTAAGTTCTTTAGCCTGGAATCATTTGTGTCATTCTGAATCCAAGCCAGCAGTTCAAAGACCCTGCTGAAATACTTTGTATTTCTACTTTAATCATATGATCAGCCAAGATCCCATCATTTATCCAGGTCCTTTTTCACACACAAGAATTTGAAGACAGGATTGTTTAAACATGAATTTCTTCTGAATCCAGATTTACCATCATTATGCTGAAATAGATGTTTAATACTCAACATAGATGTCCTTAGGAAAATGTGCATATTAGTATATAAATCTATCTGTCCATGATAAGCCCCCAAAATAAGCTACTGTGTAGTATATTCCTAAAACATCTGAGACATATCATTTTACCCAAGAAAAATCTAGAGGGTGAGACTGATAGTGAATTTCCAGTAAATTGCTTTAAAAATACCTAGAATTAATACATGTTACAAACTTAAACTGATTACATTCATCCTGTAAATGAAGCCTTTGTAAGGTATTTTTTTAATCTCCTGTAGCAGTTATTTATGAATCATACTCTTAAATGCTCTTGCTGGAGCACTTACAGCATATCATGACTCACTGGTAATTTTCTTCTAGCATGATTTGAGGGGTGGGAGAAAAATGCCAACCTGCCATTAAAAACACAACAGATAGTTCTTTCAAGCATGATTTCTAATTATTATTTTTCCTTTCTCTTTTGATGACTTGAAGAATGGCTCACTCATCTGCATTAACGCAACACTTCAGTTTTCATTAATATATCATGAAAATTGAGATTTCATTTGAACATTATCAAAGGTTAGAAAGTGAATTACTTGTCCCACATATGCATGGCATGCTGTTATTTCTGAGTTTCACCTGACTTCTCAATTATTATGCACCCAAATCTTTGCTTCTTGTAACTGGAAATGAAGCTCCTTTGAGAAAGAGCCAAGGGAAAAGCAGCTACAAGGAATAAATTGCTGAGATGTCTATGCCAGCACAGTTGTAGCTGCCAAGAAATATAGTGCAATCCTGTTCTAAACTGTGTTCAGATATGTAGGTCACTTTAATGTACTGGCTTTGCTTTCCAATTCCTTATTTTGGCACAGCATGTAGTATAAATTCAGATTCTAATAACTGATGCAGCATAATCAATTGATTAGTCTTATATTTAATTTCAGGCCACACTGAGATCCAATCCAGATTTAAAGTAGGCTATGGCTTCAGAGTCTGCATTTTTCCTCTCTTCCTATAGAACCAAGAGGAGAAGATTTAGAAGCATATTTATTATAGTATTCCTTCTATCTTTAATTTACTGAAATGTACTGATATGTTTGAATCCAAAACTATAATTAATTTTAATTATAATTTAGAAGAAACAAACCATTCATAAAAAAAATTCTAAACCAGAATTAATCACAAAATAGTATCTGTAGACAGGATATAAATATGTTACAAAGATAATAGGACTATCATTATAGCCTCTTACTGCATGTGACACACCACAACTTATTAGACCATATATAAATATGATAATTATAACATTGGAGTGTGTTTAATGTATTCAAGCTCACCTATACATCCATACTGAAGATAAAACAAGACAGATTAAAGATACATATTTTACAATCTGGTTTGTTAAATAAGCTTATTGAACTTATTAACTCATAGTTTTAGCTAAGCATGATGTGCCAATGACTTTGTGTTTGGTATAAATTAGGCTGTTATGGCTCTCTCAGCAAAGATCAAGGCCCCTTTGACTTGAAGTCAATTCGCAGTGATTTCATCAACACATATATGAAGTTTTCTTTGAAATCTTTTGGAAGTGAATTACCACCACTGCCTTCATCCATAATGCTTCTGATTTTCTGCTTTAATCTATAGTCTGGTATTCCCTTGTGGTCTCTCATCCAAATACTGAGACTTGAGCCGCGATCCAGTTCAAACAAGGTCAGGCAGGTGCTGCCATCTACTGAGATATTCAGTAGCTCTAACATTCTTGATAGGTTTGTGTACATATGAGACTAGTAATTTTGCCTCAATAAGAAAATTAGCCACATTTTTACAAAATTGCCAATGTATTACTCCAGGTAAAATCTTACAGTAAACCTTTCTGAGAATGCTTGTTTTATACTATACACTTATACACACTATACTAATACTACCATGTTTCTCCAAAAAGACGACCCACCTTGAAAAAAAGCCCTATCACGTTTTTGAGTGCATGTGATCAAATTAGCCCCACCCACAAAATTAGCCCTAATTAAGACCCCGCCCAACCCAGGGTGCAGGGGGTGGGGCAAGGCTCACAGGTAAAAAATAAGCTAGGGTGGGAATGGGGGATGGAGCTGCCCTACTTACCAGGCCTCGCACACCCTGACACCTGCCTCTCCTTCTGCAGCCGCTTGCCACCACTCGCACGCATCGCCTCAGCCTGTTTCATTTTTAGATGCCTGCCGGAAGGCATCTGTAGCCGATAACAGAGCTCTGTTATAACAGAGCGATGCGTGCGAGTGGTGGCAAGCGGCCGCAGAAGAAGTGGGCCAGCAGCAGGCTCCTACTGGGCGGAGCTGTTGGTGTCACCGCCACGAGGTGAATCAATAATTAGAACCCTCCAAAAAGAAGGCCTAGCCATTTTTTCAGAGGTCAAAGGAAAATAAGACCCAGCCTTCTTTTTGGAGAAACACGGTAATACTATAGAATATTAATACTATACTATACTATATTACACTATACTACACTATACACTTTGAACTATATATCCAAATTGTATGAGGAATAAAGAATCAAAGGTACATGGGAAAATGAAGTGCTAATCAAAGACATTCTAGAAAATGTGACTACAGTGGTTTCTTCTGCTACTTTGACTGATCCTCCATCTATTATTTGCCGGTTGGAAGTGAAAACAAAATGTAGTATGATTTTATTATACTTTCTTGATATTTCAAGATACCTGCTATGGAAGTAGCAGCTACTTTTTATATACAGCTTAAAAAATTCTCTTTTTCCTGCTCAAGTTTCTCATTTCCACTCAGTTGAGATCATCTCACAGTTCTTCTGATGATCTCATCTGTTACATAACCAAAACACACAGAGGCAAAGTCTGCAGTCCACTCCATGTTGGAAGCTATTTGAACTTCAAAAGAATTATAGGCAAGGCAGCTGCAGAATCAAGTCTGTAATAAAGATGGGATTTGCTAAGAAAACTCTCTCAGCCCCAGGAAGAAGGTAATGGCAAAACACTTCTGAAAAAAACCTGTCAAGAAATTTGCAGGAGCAAATTTCCAAGCTGTTTCCAGGAGTCAACACTGACTCAATGCAGTGTTTTGCCATTTTAAAAAATTACCTCCATGATGCTCAATGCAAGGAAAGGGACTCTTAACCCCTTTCTGACCAGTTAAGAGACCATTTGAAAAGGAACCTCCATTAATGGCATCCTTGCACATTTACTTTTTTACTTTTTACCCCAAACAATGGAGCTTTTTACATCATAAAACTTAAAAGATATATTTCATAACTTTAAGTTTATACAGTATCGTTAGGTTTAAAGTTATAGTGTAATCATTATTATTAAATAGTGCTTATAAAATGTTGATGCAATTGTTGGATTCATTCATGGTGAAATATGAAGTTTCCCACCACTAAAAGCTCCCTTAGAACACTGTTCCAAAGGTCAGTGTTTCTTAAACTTTTGCTCTCAGAACCCCTTCCTTTAAAAATAAAATAAAATATGGAGGACCAAAAGAGTGTGTATGGATTACATTTATCAATATTGCCATATAAAACATTAAAACTGATGAATTTGTTGAATATTTATTATTAAATGAATCATGTAAAAACAACATTAAAACCCATTAGATATAACATAAATGTCTTTCATAAAAAACTTTATTTTTAACAAATGAAAAAAAAATAATGAGAACCGTATTGTTTTAATTTTTTGTAAGTATCGTCACTATCTGCCAAATAATTCTGATTTTGAGGTGTCCCAGGAGGTCCTAGGACCATACTTCAACAAACTCTAATCTATGAAATTGTCTTCCTTCCAACCTCGTATCATTACTTGTACTCTTACTGCATAGCGATTTCCATGTTACTGGAAATAAATCTACATTTGTTTTAATTAAAAATTATCCTTCCAAGCTGATAAAAAATAGTGTAATCAAGATGGGAACTATGTAATTTATCTTGACCACCCATGATTACTGTGTTTTTCTATCTTGGTCAGAACAGGATTAAGTGGAAAAGATGCAGATATTACTTATAATTTCTTTTTAAAGCCATCGTTTTCTTGTTTTTAATAGTGGAGGAAAATACCAAAGCAGAATATAACCTGCATTAAATACCAACTTTAAAAAGAAATAATAACAAAAAGCTTTAAATTACCTTCTCCAGAAATGACAGTTT
Organism: Ptyas mucosa; assembly: GCA_012654045.1. NCBI lineage: Eukaryota > Metazoa > Chordata > Lepidosauria > Squamata > Colubridae > Ptyas > Ptyas mucosa. The sequence continues at coordinate 18,847,665 of WNWU01000003.1, forward strand.
GAATTCTTTTAAAATTTCCTTCACATTTGGGGAGGGGTCTCTTTTCCTTGTAGGATACTTCATCAGGGCAACTGGATATAGAAACTTTTATCAAAATATTTTTTTGGACATTGGAAATTTAAGAAAGCTCTAAAAGAAAAAGTATCTCTTGACGCTACTAGTTACACCAGAGGTAACTGTCTTCCCAGAAAACTGAAATCGCCAAAATCATGCTAAGCTATTACTGCGTTAACTGTATTTTTAAACAAGTTCCAAAACTTGGATTCACACATAAAGCATGATTTTCATCCACAAAGATTAGATTTAAATATGATATCAAGTCAAAATCAAAGACATCACAATGTGGTTTAACTCAATGTGTGAGCCCTGCCAAAAGCAGTTTTAGCTTGGGTCCATCCTCTTCTTCCTTAATACCTTTCAGCATATACTACCCAATTTAGGGCATGTCAAATATTTCAACTTTCAATTTTCAAACATTAGGGATGCTCAAAAGTTGTGAAATGCTTTGGATTGGTTACTTTCATATATTTTATGCTTTTATATATTTTGTGCTTGGTAAGTAGCTACATAAATATCATAACTTTTTAACATTTTGTTTGTTTCATTTCTATACCTCCAGTTACTGGAGACCTTAGTTTAACCTATGCTGTGTATAATACAATTGGATGACACACACTGTTGGAGTGCCCTCCCCCAAATAATTTTCAATTACACAATTATTTGGATCCTGATTTCTTTTCCACAGTCAAGAGTACTTTTCATTACCATGGAATGGAGCTCCTCTTCCCCTTGTACTTGAAAATATACAGTAGTATTATAGATTTGAGGAATCTGGGAACAGAATTGCATCCTGTGAGAAAGGTTAAAATCTGAAGTGATAGAAATTACTTCCTTTTCCTGATTAGAATATTGCTTAGAATTCCAGCAAATAATAGAATTAACATGCCAGAAAATATTTGTGGGCTTTGTTCCAAGCATTTATTTCCCTAAACTATCAAGACTTAATATTAGTATTGAAATTAAGTATGGAAGTACTAGAGTAGCAATGTGTCATTCATTGTTTCTAATCAACAATATAGCACACAAATTGAATTACATTATTTTAGTCTTTAGATTCTTTCCTTCTCGGATTTCTTAATTATATGTCTAATATCAGATATGGTATGTATTCAAATATAGAACATTGGCTGTCTCATAGTTAAAATTTCTGCACTTCTGCACGTCTTCAAGAACTGGAAACTTATAGTGTCAGTAAAATACTTGCTCTACTCACAGAGCAAGCAGACAAGGTGAATAAAAAAAGCAATCAATAAATAGGCAATGCAGTACATATCAGATTCCAAAGTGAGGAAGAAATTCCCAGATATCAGGAAAACTTTGTTTAATTGATGAAAGCCCAATCAACTATTGAGTTGCTCAATCGATCTACTTTTTAATAACTGGTCAAGAACTATAGCTTTTTGACAACTGGTCAAGAGAGAAATCACCATAATACATTATAGTGCATTAGATATCAAATAAAAGACAAAAACAACAAAAAAGGTATTGTATGACAATCTTTTTACACAGGCTATAGAAGAGTTAAAATATTCACCCGCATTATGTACTACACCTGTATGAACATTAACCGTATACACATTTGCAAATCAAATTGTTAGCTTTGATTTATGTTCATATGGTTTTTCTCTAACATAGAAGGGGTGAAAAAGTTTATGTTTGGTATGGGCTTGTTATTTCATCTTAATGTCCAAGAAACACACTTGTGCTCATTTTTCCTAGAAACAAGAAAACCTTTTGTCTATTTTTAGGCAGACAAGCTATTTTCACAAACAGCGGGCTTGTATCCTAAGTGCTGCATGTGTCAAACATTTCATCTAGTAGCCTGTAGACATGGAAACATATGTCTTTTTGAATCAAGTGTTTAAGAGAAGTTTGTGGCCACCAAAGTGTGCAGCAAACCAATTCGATGGGAATTATTTTTTATATCCTACAATGTGAAAGAGGCAACCTAGCCTGTAGACTGGATAGTGTAAGCCAGAAACAATTTTCCGTTTCTGTTATATTTGTGTCCTTGAAAAGCAATTTGAAATATAACAGAGTTACCAGGTCTGCATCTGAAGATGACGCCTGTTTCTTGAAATGTTCTCTGGCGACAGAACTCCACTACTTTCCAGAGTTGCTGGTTTTGTTTCTTTTTATATTGTTCCTCCTCTATTTGCAGCAATGTGGAAGGCCCTAATTTTGTCCCAAAACTCTTCAGAGACGAAAGATTGGGCAAAGCAACTAGGAAGTTGCTGCAATGCCATCTTTTAATGGTACTTTTTAATTTAGTTTTATTTAAGACTATAACTAGAAATGAAATGTTTTGAGTTTTGTATTGTTGGCTTTTGCCACAGACAAATTAAAAGTAGTTGACAGTATCTTCTATGGGCAACTATAATTGAAAACCTTATTTGAATGTGTTACCTTTGATTTTGATTAGGTATTGTGAAAACCTAAACAGATCACTTTGCAAATGTGAATGACAAAGCAGCCAATCATTCCAATGTATGAGCGTACATGCACACACACACACACTTATGATATAAGTAAACCTGTAGTAGCCCACAAAATAAATCAAGTTTAAATAAAGTGACTCATATTCACCAAACGGGCCAGTAGCCATAAGTGCTACTCAGCTTTGATTACATATTTTTCCATGTTGGCCTGAAGAACAAAATATTACCAAACTTACTTATTTATGTAAGATTACTGAAATCACTGTCATGAATGATCTCACAACATTTCAATGTTTTGTTATTACTATAGCAGTCTAATATAAATTAAAAAAAATAGATATAACTATAATCATGCAGGAGATATAGATACAATCAAAATCAGCCCAAATCAATCTATCATAGGATGAAGGCATCTTCAGCTGCTTTCCAACTGCTTCAATACACAAATCATTTGCAGTTAATCCTGCATCTTTGATTTGAGTCATATCATATCATCTGCCCAGCATTTCCTTGGGCATCTTCTGGATCTTTTAAAGTTAACTAGTATCCAACTGAGGATGGTTGTTGTCTGATGTTAATCTCATCATGCAATATGGTTATCTCATTGGCATTATAGTCCTGTGAGATGCACTGGATATTGAAAAGACTAGCAAGTCACTAGTGAGATCTGTGGTCAAAGGGGAGATCTTTGTAGTCTCCCCAGGCATAGACCAATACCTTAACTTCTAAACTACATTGACTTTCAGTGCATTTTGTAATATGTTATTCATAGTTGCAGAGTTTTTGTTTCTTTGTTAATGGTATGGAGAAAATAATACTGTCTTCATTTTAGGCAGAAAGGGTAATTTCACAGAAAATGTAGAATTGGAAAAAAAAGTTGGAGGAGAACTACAGCCAGTTAATAATTTCTATATCTAAAAAACCCTGGTTACCTAATGGTAACATATAATACCTGTCATCTACCTAGTAATCTATGCTACCAAAATTCTTTTTTCTGTAACCTTTAACTGAGCAAAGTGGTGCATCACTGGGCAAATTTTTAACCCAGGTACATCAAATGGGCTAACTAACAGAATGCATCCAAAATGACTCCCGTAGAATTGAAATTGGCATAAAATTATCATAAAACACTTTATAATATGTCATGAAACATTTCCTGTGCTATATAATACAATATGTGCTATTTTGAATAAATATACCTCTGAATATATAGTAGATATATCACTGAATAGCTCCCTGAATTTTAAAAAACTTTTCAAGTACATTAGAAACTCTATCATTGCTGAAGGCATTGAGGAATCTGGTAAGGCAATATCTCTGAAACAATGAGTCAAGGGGTCATGAGTTGTCTAGTTCAGTCTAATTATGATAAACCAAGGCCAAGCTTAGAGCATTAATGAGTTTCTTTATTATATTTTTGCTATATTTTATTGGTAATTACTAATTTCACTCATTTATATTCATTCAGATAATTTAGCTGAATTAGCAAGTTACCTATCATTTCTGTAAATCTATTATAATATATATTCTGATTTTGTCAAAACACACTTGGAGATATTATAAATTTTTCATTTTAAATATTAAAATGTTGCATATTACTTCCACTAAAACAACCATATTTTGAAATCTTAGCACAGCATTTCTAATGTATGATTTGGAAGTGCTTAGGAGAAGAGGCACTATTGGTGAGGGGGCAGAAAAATGTCATTGACAGAAATTCAGCCACTTAAAATAAAAAGTATAAGGTAATTTTTTCCCATAGAAAGATATATATATATATATATATATATATATATAACATATAAATCATGTTACTCACCACAATTGATTCAGGAAGTACAGCTTTGAATTCTATTTAATTAATAATCATCCTGTTCAGCCGGTAATTTCAGTTATTCTGTGGAGAGAAACAGACAAAAATTGTTTTAAATTTCCAAGAATTCTTCTCTAGCAAGACCTTGATGAACCTCTATTGTGATCTCAGCTGAAATATGGATTTTCAAGACAAATTAACAACTATTCAGAGGATAAAAATAGTACATTTTTCTACACAAGAAAATAAAGATCTATTTGACTTTCTTTCGCTAATTATTCTTAATTATTATACTTATGTCATAATTGCTAAGAAGTAATAGTTTTCAGCATCCAAGTTTTTTAAATATTTAAAAAATAATTAGAAAAAATTAAACAAGCTTACTAGTATTTTTTACTGTTTTTACATACATTCCAAAATTGTATGTTATTTTGCACACAGTAGTTTTTTATTACGTATTATAGAAGGAATGAAGAAGCAGGACAGAAAGAGTACTGGCGCTTTTGAACTTTGGTGTTGGAGAAGACTCCTGAGAATACCTGGACAGCCAAGAAACCAAGCATGCGGATTACTGTATAAATCAACATAAGAGTTCTAGTTCAAGGTACAAATGACCAAGCTCAAATTATCCTACTTTGGACACATTACAGGTAGTCTTCAACTTACAGCCATTCACTTAATGACTATTTAAAATTGCAATTGCACTGGAAAAAGTGACTTACAACTAGTTCTTCAATTTATGATTTTCACAGCATCCCCGTGGTCAAATGATCGTGATTCGAACACTTGGCAACCAGCATGTATTTACTATGGTTGCAAAATCCCAGGGTCTTCCTGATCTTCCTTGGTTTCCAACAAGCAAAGTCAATGGGGGGGGGGATTGAATTTACTTAACAACCATGGCAAAACACACTCATAAAATCAGGCAAATTCACTGAACAACCCTATCACTTAGCACTTTGGTCCCAATTGTGGTTGAAAGTTAAGGACCACCTGTATGTAAAGACCTCATTCTCTAAAGAAAGTGATCATGCTGGTAAAAGATAGAAGAAAAGAGAATATGACCATCAGCATGGGCTCTGTTGCAATGGTGGTGGGTGTACTATTAAAGATAGAAAAACCAAGTTAGGGGTAGATTGTTATGGAGAAAATCCATCTATGCAGTTGCATAGATTATGTATGATAATACATCATCAATCAACCATACAGAGAAAAATATAATAAATACTAAAGACTTTGAGAAAGAAAAGTATAATTAGCAAACAAGTAAATGAGAATAGACTTTTTAAAAATGCATCCCTCTCCTGAGCAATTGAACAATTCAAATTAGTGTCTTTTCAAATGTGCACTTTTAAAATGAATTTCAAACAACAGATTATATTTGCTGCTATTTACTATATATATTTTGAAACGGTCAGGATTGTTCTATTTGATTATACCAGAGCAACATTATTATATTCAAAGTACAAAGCTGTTTGTGAGCATTTTTATCATATCTTTGTTTCAGATGCCATTAGGGTTGTATAGCTTTCTCTCCGTCTCTCTATACTTAGGCTTTGCCAGTATGTAGGATTAAACAACTTTCCAAGGTTGAATAAGCCACCATCTGTCTGTTTTGCATGGTACTGTTTGCCATACAGGAGGCTTGTCCCTCAAAGCATGTTTCTACCATATGTCACCCTCAAGTGATCAGCCAGACATTTGAGAAAAAAATGAGCAAGTCTTACTGGAAATCCCTCTCTAGAATTCTAGAGGAAATTCTCAAGGCTGTGTTTGTCATATCCTGTTATCGTCATGTGCCAGGAACTTTAGAGGTAAATCATCTAATAAAAACGGTATTCTATATACCATTTCCTAACTAAAATTCACAGGTCTATCATTTTAAAAGGCATGAACCAGTATAGGCAATTCTCATCTAGTTCAGGTTGCTACATTCCTCATTCTAAACTAGTATATTAATATAAATCATCCAAATTAATTTTAAGCCGTTACAAACCTAGATATTTCCTATGCAGTAAACTTTTACTAGTTTTATTATTTAGCAAATACAATTAGAAATAGTTTTTCTCCAGACATTTAAAATTATATATGCCAGGTTGCTCCGTTGCGGCTTTCAGTTTTCTTTCCCAAGTGTAGAGCAGAATGCATATATATCTAAATTCAAATTATTTCAAATGACAGCCAGATGTTTGGCTTGCTACAACTACGTGTTTTCTTGGGCTATAAAGCATCCAAGTACAGGAAGTAACATTATTAGCTGCAAACTTTTCATGATCTCTATTATTACTTTCAATTTTGTTTCATTCAATGCATACTTCAGACAGCCATTTGTCTGTATTGAACAGTCACTTGTCCATAATGATATACGGTTTCCTGCAGGGGGTTGAATTAGAAGACCTCTAAGATCCCTTTCAACTCTACTATTCTATACGGAATGATCTGTATAGTTGTTGCTTCTGTATAATTAGAAATAGGACTGTTTGGTGAATTAGTATGTATATCAACTATCATATGCACAAAAACAGGTGTACATACTTTAAGATACTTTAGGATACGTAATTTAAGATAAATCTTCCACAGCTCCCAGCTGCAATTAGAAGAGAAACAAATTAAAATTAAGTGAGTAGTTACCAAGTAAGTAGTAGATAAATAGTCAAGTAAGAAAATAATCAAGCTAGATTATTTTATGCTGGTATAACAGCCTTATTACAGAGCTATCCAAACTTGACAACTCGAAGATTTGTGGACTTCAACTCCCAGAATTCCTCAGCAACAATGGCTGGCTGAGGAATTCTGGGAGTTGAAGTCCACAAGTCTTCAAGTTGCCAGTTTGGAGACCCCTGCCTTATTATGTAAAACATTTCTTTAAACTATTATTTGTTGGTTGGTTTTGTTTATTGGATGTTGAGCTGCCCAACTCCAAAAAGAGATTGGACAGCTTACCGTATTTTAAAGAATACATAATGTAAAAGAATCATGACCATCTGAACAAAACCCCATAAATAAAACTCAGAAACAACAAGAAAAATTGCCATGGATTCCACAGACACTTTAACCCCAGGCCTGGAAACAGAGCCAGGTTTTAAGAGATTTCCAGCACATTTGAAGAATGGGAGCTGTAGCCTATCTTCATGAGGACTGCTGTTTCGAAGACAGGGGCCACAACTTCATAATAATGTTATGTTATTAATGAACCTTTACTCAAATGTTAGGATTTAGGATTTAAAATTTAGAAGAGATCTTGTAATGCTTAAACTAAAGAGATGGAATATGTTTTATGCATTTGGGAACATTATTACTTCTAAAGAGTTAACTCTGGAATGAGTATTTGTAGAAAACTCTTTGCCTTATCTATAGAGGGCAAAACCAACACAACAAGAATTATTTTCTTTCGTTAAATTCTCGTTCTGTAATCAGGGAGACAATTTTAATTTTACCATTTTGCAAAATAGCTGCTTCACTTCATGGTTTTATCAAAATATAAATCAATAGAGACTTATTGTTAAAACTCAAGTGCTGGAAAGGATATGGATTTGAAAACTAAAATATAGTAAATATGGTTAGAATGTTTTTAGAATCCAGTTGGATCTGTAGCTTTATCCAGTAGGGCTCTTCTTGTGTTTTATTTCAAGATATCACAATGAAAGTTAATTGACAGGTGTTTGTGTGTGTGTGTGTGTGTGTGTGTGTGTGTGTGTGTGTTGATTTTATAATATAACACACAGAGAGATAAGATTCATAACTGATTAGTTGCTACTATATATTTCATTTGGTCAGATCAAATTTTAAACTACAGATGAAAACTAGATCACTTGTTGCTGATAATATATTTTAAGTTCTTTATAGAATGTAGCTATTTTGTTTCCTAATACATTATAAGATGAGACTCATTGTACAATTTGGCAATTCAATTACCTAAGGAGAAAAGACCAGAAAAGTTAGTATAAATGATAGCACATTAAAAGTACACCCACATACCATGACTCAAACACCAACACTAGATGAGAATTTATACTAAAGAGGAGAGTGAGCATAAAGGCAAACCATTTAGGATTTTTAAGCCAGACTTTCAAATTAAACAAAGCTAGTCCTACTTTTTGATTTCTCCTTCCACATTAAACTGCAGGAATGATGCCGTTCCTTCAGATCAAAGGAAAATAATCAACCTAGAGCCAAACCAGTATCATGTTTCCTCTCCTCTCCTGCTGCTTTATCTTTATCTTTCCACAGAGGAAAATTCAAGTATATGTTTTCCCAAATTTTGTAAATGCCAAATCCATTTAAAAGGAAAATAAATGATGCTAATCACAGGCATCTTTCTACAAATATTTGTAAAGAAGTCTTACAATAAAAATAATATAGGATAGACTCATTCATCAAAATTATTTCAGAAGAACAATGCAACAGAACACATGCAATAGCTACTAAATGTACAAATACAAAAGGAGGAAAAATATGAAAGATAAGAGAAATACAGCAGGGCACTGCATTTCAACAGGAACTGCAAGATGACTTTGAACAACAACACTGTAGGAACAATGTCAGTTTCCTAACTTATTGAGATAGACGTCATGTTATGGAAAAATGTTGAGCTTCAGAGAAAATTGATATGGCCAAACACTTCAATCTTTGCATATTATTCAGGAAACAGGTCTTTTGCTTTCAGTGCTTCCTAGGAAAACTACTCATCATTTTGGAATCAGGAATCTGGTTACAGAACCCAGACAATTGTTGAGGCAATATATGCTTAAAGAGAATTAAGTAACACCTAAAATCACATCTGGCCCTCTAACGCTACAGTCGTTTGTCAACGCTTGTCAATCTGAATAGTTTATCAACAGCTCAGTGACTAGAACTCACAGTCACCCAGCTTCTAGTCTGATGTCTTAACCACTACAACAAATTGTCTCTCTTTGGAAAGTTAAGGAAAAGCAAAATACATCAATTGGAAAGTATAATTATTTATAGTCTCATAAATATAAAAGGTAGTCCTTGACTTACGACCAATAAGTTACAATGAACCCGTCCCCAAAAGCTACTTAGGAACCAACTCTGGACATTGGAAAGTTGCACATGCACACACACACCCGTGGTCACATGACAGCATTTCAGGCACTTAGCAACCAAGTCACCTCCACAGGTGTCTGCCGCATTCCATGGTCATGATTGTGGTTTACTAGTTGCTTTTCTGGTTTTTGGCCTTTGGGGCCAGTTTCTGGGGGGAAAAAAACCAACCATCCATAGGGATACATGATGTGCTTAACAATCACATCATTTTCTTAACAACCACTATAAAACAGGTCATGAAATGGTTACATGCATGCCTTGACAAATGACCATCATAATCTATGACAGAAATTCCAAGCTCCTTTATGGTCATAAATTGAGGACTACCTATAATGGGTATGTCTGCAGTTTAAAAATCAGATTTCCAGCCAGAATTCCTTTTATCAGTGCAATGCAAGGTAAGTAAGCATAGCTGCTGTATACATCAAGCAATCAAGAAAGGATCAATAGAAAGCTGCAGACCTTTAAGAATTAGCAAATAACTAAATAAATATAAATATAAATATGCATAATTTTTATACTATATCATGAATGAAGCCATGACAAAAGAGGGGGTTTTTTTTGCACACAATGTGTCCAAGTGTCTAGAGCAGTGATGGCTAACCTTTTTGCCATCGTGTGCCAAAAACTGGGGGAGCGCGGGGGGGGTCACACCCACACGTGCCCACATCCATAATTCTATGCGCCCCCCATGCTCCCCCCACTTTTGGCACGTGATGGCACAGTGGGCCCAGTAGGCCCGTTTTTTGCTCCTAGAAAGGCTCTGGAGCCTGGGGAGGGCAAAACCGGCTTCCCCACCCCCCCCAGAAGCCCTCCAGAGGCCGGAAACAGTGTGTTTCCTGACTTCTGGTGGGCCCAGAAGGCCCAAAAATCAGCTGGCTGGCGCACGCATGCATGTCCGAGCTAAGCTCACATGCCCACCAATATGGCTCTGCGTGCCACCTGTGGCACCTGTGCCATAGGTTCGCCATCACGGGCCTAGAGCAAAAGGTCATTGAAAAATATTTGCTGTAGACAATACTGTTGATATGGAAAGAGAACAGCAGCACTCAATTGCAATTGCCGAGTGGCATGAACCAACTGTCAATGTTAAAAGTGTTTTGCCTGTAGAAAGAAATCTGTGTGTGTGTGTGTGAGAGAGAGAGATCAATAAGGAGTAAATGCTGCAATGACAAATATGTGCGTTAATACACCTACAGCATTGATTTAGTCGCTAGCCAAAATAAGAGCCAAAACATTCCCCCCTCCCATTTCTGTGGCTCCAAACTGTAACAGCAAGCAGTTAAACAACATGCTCTGTGGCCAGATGGCTTAAATAAAAAGAACACTTTTTGTTAATTAGGAAATAAATGAATCTGCTGTTAATACAACATGTTACAGTGCAGGAGAGCAGTTTAAACTTTTGATCTTTCCAACAAGCAGGAACACAGCTTCCATATGACAGTATTAGAAGCTTTGTGAAATGTTCTCCAACCTCTTTCTGAAACTTACTGAATCTCAGTATTTTACAACTGTTTATTCCTTTGCAAATGAAAACAGTAGTGAAAAATAAACAGGGAATATCATCTAGTTTGGGGGATAGATCATATATACATAATTTTACACCACATTTTACAATTTAGCCAGATAAACGGATAGATTATTTGGTTTAAATGTTTTATTTTCATGGAATGTGGCCTGTTTGAAAGAGTTTTTTTTAAAAAAAACAGTTCTATTCTTATGGTAAGCATGGTTGCATTTGGGCCCGGGATGATCTGGGGCCACTGTGGTCCTGCTCGCTTGCAGGAAAGGTAGGGCTGGACATATAAGGTATCTAACATTGGGGAGAAGGACAATTTATTCTGTACATGACAGATTGGGAGAAGCACTGAAGGGGGCTTTAGGAAAGGCTTTAATGGAAGAGCAATTTGCTGCATGCTTGGTTGAAAGCCTGGATCATCAATGACATTAGTCTCAAGATGTTGCTGGTAAAGGCCTAATCCATTTGTATTGAGATTATATTTATCCATGGTTGGTGAGAGGTGACTGCGTGATCTGGCATGCATTATCAAACTTGCTGAGTTTTGGGAATGGATGCTATCCTATTCCAGATTTAAGGTCTCAAATCCTACATCCATAATGTTAAGGTCTGGGAAGGGAGTGGTGATCTTGACTCTGACCCAGGGGCTCTGTTTTTTAGTTGACAGGTTTTGCTTGTATATAAAAACTGAGTTAAACACAATGTTAATTACCATGTTAATTAATTTGATACCGGCAGCTAGGAGAATGCCATGATTGTTCCTCCCTATAAAGTCAAAGATAGAGAGAATTAATGGGAAAAAAACTGTAGTAGAATTAAACTCTATAGAGATTCTCAGTCATCCAGGTCATGGTTGTCCCAAAGGTGTTTTTTCAGGAGGCAATGGACATTTTGTTTTTTCTTTTGAAGACGTTTCACTCCTCATCCAAGAAGCTTCTTTAGCTCTGACAGGATAGTGGGGAATGGAATGTAGTAGAATTACTTTGTTAAATGTTCCTGGGAAGGTGTTTAGCAGAATTCTGTTCAAAAGGTTCAACAGGTGACAATGAGCAAAATTTGGGAACCACAATATGGCTTGATGGTAGGAAGGGACAGGCAGACTACATTTTTAGCTTGCCAACAAGTCACTGAGAAACGTATGAAAGTGAGAAAAAAATTACATATTTGTTGATACACTAAAAGCATATGATAAAGTGAATAAGCTTAAATTAATGGAGTGTTTTGCATGAATTGAAGGTTGGTTGCTGAATGTGTAATAGCAGTATATATTTAGAAGTAAAGCATGTGTGAAAATAAATGGAATGCTTAGCAAATTTTCAACATTGAACAGGAATTCGGAATAAGCATGTTAGATAGCCTCCTTCCTTGTTTGATGGATACATGAATAAGTAAAAGACAAGCTCTTTGGCAGCTGCCTGAACAAAAAATGATTTATTTTCCAAGTACAATATTCACAAAATTCTGTTTAGCAATGTTTGTTGAGATGAAAGGGGAAGGGATACAGGGATTTCAGCAAGTGAGCTATTTTCAATTTAAATCCAGAATATCATGATGCACATTAGGTAGAGTTTCTCTGATTTTCTTTCTCAAACTTTTTCTGAACTTGTAAAAAAACCTGATCTCTTTGCTGATAGTGAAGGAGTTTGCAGCTGGTTGTTTATATAATAGCAGACAGACAGACAGACAGACAGACAGACAGACAGACAGAGGCAGGCAGGCAGGCAGGCAGGCAGGTAGGTAAGTAGGTAGGTTTGTGTGTGATGGGAAAATGAAGACATTTTACATTTTCCGAATGCTGCTATAAAATAAGTAGGTAATGTAAGATTTGTTATGAAGAATAAAAGTTTGTCAAAAGAAAGTGAAAATGGTTGCATGTAAAAATATGCTTCTGTCTCCTTTTTTACATGGATGCAACAATTGGATATGTTAAGAGAAACATAAAAAGTTGAATGCAGTAGAAACAGTACAACAAAGAAAAAAAGATAAACTCAAGAATTAATTTGTGCTGAATTAATGGGATAAAAAGAATAGCCAGAATAAAAGTAGTGCACTGAGATCAGTTGGCCATATAAAAAGATTAAAGGAATAATGAATGGGTCAAAAAGAAAGGAAGTAGAAAACTAAGCCTTATATATAGTTCTATATATAGTAAATTTCCTCCTCTACGTAGAATCTCCGCAGTCCATGTGGGCAGACGGTGTTTTAGGATCCCATTCCATGAGCAGTGAAAGGGCTATGAATGTGAAAGCATGGCTTCTCTGAAGCAATCCCTTTGCTTTGGAACGCCTGGCTGCCAGACACTAGACAAGCGTCTTATTAGTTTTCTGTAGAGCTATTTGTTTCAACAGATGTTTGAAGGCAGATAGGCCTTCAACAAAAGAGGCTACCAATCATTGCTTTATAAACAAAATATCTGGTTTACCATCGTTTAAAAAATGTCTTGTTAAACTGTTAATGAGAAAATACATTCCTGATTGAGAGTTGGATGGAAATTAGGAAAACATATTACAATAAGGTACCACTCTGGGTTTCACCTGTGGAAGCTGTGATCTATCCGAGTCTGTATAATCCAGAGAAAAAAATGATTTACAAAGAAATATTAGATACGAATGAGAAGTTAAAAACAAAATTGTTACTTCAGGAACAAGGAGTGAACCTAGACTGGTGGATATACATGCAAATTAGCAGTAACTAAATAGACAGAGACTTGGGATTAGCCGACAGGTGCAGATTCTAGATAGAATATTATTGGGGGTGGATGAAAAGGTGTTATCTAGATGCTATAAATTCTTTATGGCTATGGAGGTAGGTGAGGAAGGTGCGAAGACTTCGGTTCATGCCTGGGAGAAAAATCTGGGTTATTCAATAGAGCCTGAGAGGTGGAACGAAATCTGGACTAAGAATATGAAACTAACCCGGTCAATAGGATATAAAGAAAATATATATAAAATGGCATATTGATGGCATTTACCACCGGCCAGACTCGCAAAAATGTTCCCTGGAACACCCTCAGTCTGTTGGAAATGTGGCGTTAAAAAAGGCACATATTTCCACCAATGGTGGACCTGCCGAGAGGCAATGAAATTTTGGAAGAATATTCTGAAGTGGCTTAATGAGATGTTGGGGCAGCGTATACAATTGTGTCCTGAGGTATTTTTATTAGGATAAGACCCGAAAATGTTAATAGAATGGCATGCTACATATAACAACAGCTGCAAGTTTGGCATGGGCCCAATACTGGAAGATGGATGTTAGCCCACCCGAACAAGTAGTAATTCAGAAAATAATGAATTGGGTGGAATCAGATTGGCTTACTATGATACTGAAAGGACGGGAAGACACAGATTACTATATATCTTGGAGTCAATGGTATAATTGGATGTCAAATCGAGCTACAAGTAGAGGTATGGGACAAGCATATCAATTGGTATATGTAATAGTCTTTTTTAGGTTACCCTATATATGTAATGGGACAAGTTTATTTCCTTCTCGCGCTGTGATGTAGACCACTATAGATTTAATGTTTGTTGGATGTATAAGATAAATAAAACTAAAATTAAAAAAATTAAAGAGAAAATACATTCTTGAATTCTCAAAAAAGCACATCAAATATATTTACTTCTGTCACAGCAGAACAGAGGAAAAACTACCAAGAAATGAGACGTACTATAACGCATGTTAGCTTTATTAATATGAAAATGTGATTATACTTGTGGTTTTTGTTAATCTCAATTAGCATTATAGAATGTCAAAGTGAACAGATAATTCTAACTTGAGGATAAAGATGATGGAAGAAATGCTGCCCATGCATCCATTCTGCTATTTTGTCACAGACAAGATGTCAAGCTAAACACCCAGCCCACAGTTTCATCATTTGGGTAATCCATCCAATCTCATCAATTGATTACGACAGTAACACATGTCCCCTCTAGCTAAATGACAGCAAAACTGTGGGTTGTAATCATAGGTCAGCTTCTAAGGACATTGCCATTAAGTATTGCCTAGTATGGTAACCAGAACACCTCTAGCGTAACTTCCAGCTGCTATATGTTACTCTAATTTAGAAAATCAAAGGAGGCAACCATTAAAAGTAATAAGCAATAATGTTATAAATAGGTACAAGGTACCTATTTATACCACTAAATTCCTAACTACAAATGCATGTACCAAATTCTTTACAGGTTTCAACTTCATTATAATGTACATTAAATCTTTGTGCTTCTAACACCCATCACTATTACAGAGTACAAACTATCATCGTACACTCTCATTCTACACTCAAAATGTGCAATGTTAAAAGAGCTAAAATTGAAACTTTCCAATAAGCTTCTAGTCACAACTTCAAGCATCTTATACATGGTTTCCCATTCAAGTAAGCTTCTATATTAGTCAGTAGTGCTGCTCTTCAGATCATCCCGAACACTTTTCATCACAATTTCTTAACGAACTAGACTTACATGACAATATGTTAGCAAAGTACTCAAAATAAACCACTGTAAGAAAATGTTCACTGAGATAATTCCTACATGTACAATTTTTCCATCATCCTGACAGAGAAATATTTTGCTTAAGTCAGATGTTAAGTCACAGTTTTACAGGTATAAATGTTGTCCAGGGAACAGCACCTTCAGTGAGACTACTACTTCAGTGTAATAATGCCAATATTTTCACCTAACAGATGGTATGAATAAATTTGCAATTACCCCCAAGTTCTGGTGCGTACTTTTTACATATTGATCCTTTCCCTTCAATTTATTCTTCATGCTAATCACAGTATACATAAGTAACTGATATGTATCTGAGTTGTTGAAATCCGGCACAGGCCCTTATTTTCTATTATGCTTGGAACATGAATACAATTCCCATATTTATTTGTTTTTTGTTTGTTTTAATTTATATACCGCCCTTCTCCTGCTGGACTCAGGGCGGTGCGCAGCTGGAAATAAAAAATATTCAATACAAAATTTAAAAGAATTATAAAACTTTGGCCGAAAATTTAAAAAACCTCATAACTAAAACCCAATTGGACAATTTAAAAATCTAAAATCTCAAAAGGGGGGGGGGAGTGTTACGCCAGCCTTGCTTGTTGGAAAAGAAAAGTTTTTAGGGCACGGTGAAAAACCCAGAGATTTGATATCCTGCGTATCTCCAGGGGCAGGTCGTTCCAGAGGGCAGGTGCTGCCACAGAGAAGGCCCTCCCCCTAGGGATCGCCAGCCGACGCTGCCTGGCCGACGGCACCCTGAGGCGTCCCTCTCTGTGGGAGTGTACTGGCCGGTGGGAGGCTATTGGTGGCAGAAGGCGGTCCCGCAAATACATACTCTAACACAAATAGAGATACTCCCACAAATACATACTCTAACACATAGAGTACAGTCACAATTGTTCTAAGGACCCAATTTTAAAGTGATGCATTGTCACTTCAGTTCATAGGACCTTCCTTCCTATATGATGAATTAGGTTGAAATACAAAGTTTAGTCAGTCAAGTAGGCATTTGAAGTTAGATCTTCCTAAACAACTACTACATTATATGCTTAAGTATCCTATTGCCATGCCAATTAGTGTAATAACAGTCTTGGAATTGAATAGAGAATCAATCTGACTAAAGTGCAACAACTATTCCTACTATTTTCAAACCCCATGGGTCAAGACAAGAAAATCTATTAGTTATTTTAAATGTTGTGTAATAAAAAGATCTTCAGAACAAACTAAGTAGAGGGAGGATTCCACCTGTACTGCTATGGTAAAAATAATTTTGGGCAATGGTGTAGCAAATGAAAATTGAAATTGAAATGGTCAAAGTACAGTTGCAAACAAAAATAAAGAATCAAATTTGGAAATAATGTAGCATCTTGCACATCCCAAACTGGAAGTTTAGACTATAGAGAAACATTTGAGTAGACATATGCACACAGAAGGAACAACATAGCAAGTTATGTGAAATGTGTCCTAAACTTCACAAGTGATGTATAATAGACTTCAAAGTTCAGAGAGAGAGAGAGAGAGACAGAGAGAGAGAGACAGAGAGAGACTGAGAGACAGAGAGGCAGAGAGGCAGAGAATAAAAAGCATTAAGTCAGAAATATATATGGAAAGTAGAAAGAATAATTTGGCATAAGACACTTCTAATGTAAAATGTCAATAATAAATTATGCTATTACAAAGGAGCTAATGTGAATGCACATAATTACTTGAATGGTGGTGTACATTATATTCTCAGATTTATGAAATGCTATACCAGTGTTTTTCAATCCTGGCAATTTTAAGATGTGTGGACTTCAACTCGCAGAATTCTCCAGCTATCTTAAAGTTGCCAAGATTGAAAAACCTTGTGCTAGACCAGGGTCAGCAACCTGCAGCTCTGGAGCCACATATGGCTTTTTCATCCCTCAGCTGCGGCTCCCTGTTATTCAAAATATGCATCACAACCACCAATGTGTGACACTCACCGGCACACAATTTATTGAGCTTTTCATCCCCCGGTAGGCCAACCATGGATAAATCCAAGAAAAGAAAATTTTCAGAAGAAAATGGAAGGTTTTCAACATATGCTAGTTTTGTGGCCTCTCAAGAAATAGTCAGGCACGGGAAGGGTTTTGTGGGTCCCAGTGTTTTCTTTTCTGTGGGAAACAGGTCCAGATGGCTCTTTGAGTGTTTAAGGCTGCAGACCCCTGTACTAGACCAGATTGGGATTTCTAAACCCAAACTTTCATATTACCTTTGATGTGATTTGAAGCACGGTTTCTTCAGTGCTTTGAATTTTGCATATTTTATTTTTACAAACTTATTTCAGATTCTCTAATGTTTACTTCTAAACTATCTAGGGAAATTACATTATGAACCAATAGTAAATTTAAAAATATTATCAAATGAAAATAGAGAAATTAGCTCTATTTATCAACTAAATACAAAACAACAGGAACTTCCATTCTGGATAAAGGATGTTGCATAGGTTTTTAAAAAATATTCCATAAGGGACACAAAATGAAAGCTTGCAATACCCAACATGATTAACAAAGAGGAACTATATTAGAAGACAAAGAGGAGAACGGTAGATATCACCGAGGAGCAAAAGAAATGGAAAGATTCTTCCGACAGTAATAATAACTTTATTTCCTGATGGCTATAACTTCCTTATATACACTATCATGTTCAGCATATTATAATCATGTTAGGTTAGCTCAATTTTTTCTTCATAACTAAGAAAAAATTACATTGTGGATTCTTCCTGATGAAAAGTCATAAGTCACAGGAAAATAAAAAACATCAAACCAAGTGATGATTTGACAACAGAAAGATATACTTGTATAAGACAAAGAAATCACTGTATGAGTTTCCAGTCACTAAAAAATAGGTCGTTTTTAAGAAACAGAAACTCTGCAACAGCACTTAAGGGGGGAACGCTAGAATGAGCCTTGGTAAAAACCTGGTGATACCCTCAGTAAGTCAGGGAGAAAATATAGGGGGCCATGTCTCTTCAATATATTGTTTTTGGTGACATACAAAAACTGGGCAGTTCGTTCAAAATATATTGCAGCTCAATTTAGAGTAATTATCGCACACTCGGTTTTTTAAAGATCAGCCTAGTTTACATAAAATGATCTGATAAAGGCCACATGAAAGAAGCTTCTCATCTTAAGGGATTGAAAAGGATCATTCAAAACATCATACAGCCGCCCAATGGGTTCTACATATGTGCATTTTAATGCATATTCTTCCATTCCACCATAGTCTTTTCCCCTGTTCTTTTGGCTACATATCTGGAAAGTACAAAGTAACAGGAATGGTATCCAGTTATTTAATATGTCTGGAAGTTGAGTCGTGGACTTTTTTTCTTATTGGTTTGCTTATCCAAATAGCTTGTTCCAAGCAGCTAAATGTTTCGAATCAATAAGAAGTGCGGTTGCCATGACTCAACTTTCAGACAATTCTACTGGATGACTGAGAATCTTCAACAGTTATTTAATACCAGTATAAAACAACATGAGCTTTTGAGGTGCTTCATTTGAGAGTATTAAGTACAAAGTGCTGAACAAAATAGTGAGAAGCTCAGAAACAATAAAGAAGTACAGAAATGCAAACAGATAAAGTGATAAGTATCTATGTAGCCTTCTATTCAAGCACACAGGGAATATAACTCAGAACATTAACATTGTACAATTTGTCATGTAATTCCACATGAATGGAAGACCAGGTGCTTGCTCTTAAGAAAGTTAGACTGCTGAATGTATTGGGTTGAAAACAATATTCATAAAGTGAAGGAAGAATAATGAATGTCTCCAGTGGATAAAATTGCATCAAGAATGAAGGAAGCCTGGAGCATATATTTGTAAAGTAGTTCAAAACAAGACTAAAAATAAACCTGATTTATTCACAGGACTAGAAAAATGTAGAAGTTGTTAACAGACGGAACTGGTACATCATACACACTGTTTGAATGAAAAGGTTATTCACAACCTTATGTGCGACTGAATGCATCTTGCAACCATCTAAGGAGATCCAATATGAATCAGTTTGATCATTGGTCCACTGTCCTTAAATTAATATTTTCACAGTATCTTATGAAAGCTACATTTAAAAAGTCACTAGTTTGATTCAAGCATAAAATTTCTATGCTAACAAAACAGAAATTCGTTTTTAACTTCATGTTATTGTTTGCTATACTTAAAGTGCATATCTCTCCGATTCTTAGAAGTCCTTGGTGCTCCCTGGCTTTGGTTGTTTTCTTGCAGACATTTCATTACCCAAACTAGGTAACATCATCGGTGCTAGTAAGGAGTGGGATTTGATCTCACTTTATATTCTAGTGGCTTGTCCTGCCAGCGTTGGTGGGAGTGGTCTTCGACTGTAATGACTGCAATAGCCACTATGTAGGACAAACAGGCAGAAAACTGGCAGAACGCATCCATGAACACCAATTAGCAGTCACAAGACATGATAAAAAAAATCTTTAATTCCACAACATATGAGACAGACTTAACCAATGTTTCAATGGGAAACCGTGACCATCCTAGACCAAGCCAAGTCCAAAAATGCTAGGGAATTTCTAGAAGCCTGGCACTCTGACAAATTATCCATTACATAAACAATATCTAAATACTATGCAAAAGAGTCTATGGAGATTCTCAATCATCCAGGTTACGGTTGTCTCAAAGATGTTCTTTCAAAAGGCAACTGGACTATGTTTTTCTTGAGGAAAATGTTTCACTTCTCATTGAAGCCCCAATGATGGCGCAGCAGACTAAAGCACTGTTATTAACATTCAGCTGCCTGCAATTCCTGCAAGTTCAAATCTCACCAGGCTCAAGGTTGACTCGGCCTTCTATTCTTTCTAAGGTAGGTAAAATGAGGACCCAGATTGTGGGGGCAATGACTTTGTATAAATATACAAAAGTATGAAGGCTATTGCTTAATGCATTATAAGCTGCCCTGAGTTTCCGGAGAAGGGTGGCATATAAATCAAATTTTAAAAAAAATGGTGGCTAACCTTTTCTGGACTGAGTGCCCAAAACGTGTCTGCGTGCGAACCCCCAAAATGCAATGCATGTGTGGTGCCTGCACCCCGCTCCCTGTGCATGTATGTGCAGGGGTGGCCCGTGCATGCATGTGCAGGGGCCTCATGCGCCTCGCCCCCTCCCATACACACTCCACGCATAGCAGAGTCCCAAAGACCAGCTGGCTGGCGGGAGGTGCACATGCATACGTGGCAGAGCTGAACTGGGGTGACAGCTCGCGTGCCCACAGAGAGGGCGCTGTGTGCGACCTCTGGCATGCATGCCATAAATTCGCCATTATGGTACTACCCCAGCATTCAGCCAGAACTAAAGAAGCTTCTTGGATGAGAAGCGAAATGTTTTCCTCAAGGAAAAAACATAGTCCAGTTGAACCTTTGAGATATGTAAAAGAGACAATCAACAAGCCAAAAGGGGAACAAAAAGACCAAAACATCTCCCCACCAGCAGTCAGCACCCAGATGAGCATAGATTTATTCCAAAATTAACATCAGACCAACAATCAAGTAAACAATACCCCAATCAAGGAACTGCCAAACAAACCAACAGTAAACAGCCCAACCAAAGAACTTGTAAGCCCACCCCCACCAACTGTGGTACAGGTATTATTCATAACTGGCACCAATGACCAGAATGCTCTTGGTGGTTCTTGTATAGTATTAACCTACTTGTTCTAGGCAGGATCATTTATCCTAGAAAACTCTATGACCAAAGCCCTTTAGCCAACAGATTAAAGTGTTCTTTATAAAGAGCTAATGTCTTAAGATTCTAATTTGTTTTCAAATTGCTGAGTAGCCTGCTCTGATTATATGTATGTAAGCTCACATTTGAT
Organism: Ptyas mucosa; assembly: GCA_012654045.1. Taxonomy (NCBI): domain Eukaryota; kingdom Metazoa; phylum Chordata; class Lepidosauria; order Squamata; family Colubridae; genus Ptyas; species Ptyas mucosa. Next base: position 18,868,905 of record WNWU01000003.1, read on the forward strand.
TCTCCAATTTTCATATCTTCAGGCAGAAGGTCCCAAGACAAACGACAATTTTATTCAAATTATTACAATTAACTGAATACAGTTAATGGTTTAGTCTAGGAACCTGTCTTATTCAGGACCTGAACCGTATCTCTGGAAAACCTTTACAAAACATGTATCAGTGCCCATCTTTACTGGTTTTTAAGCCAGTTTACAAGCCTAATTTGTTTCAGCAAGTGCCACATGGTTTTTCTTATCTAGACAGAAATTAAGAGAGGATGGGTCTGGTCAGTGCATAAATGGAGAATACCAGGAAATTCCAGGTGTCTAAGCCAGAGTGGAAATTAAAAACACATCCTGAAAACAGGCACTGGTATATGAAATTCATACTGCTGCAAAAGAAAAAAAATGTATGAACATACATACAGGTCAACTCAGGGGCCTGAGTGGCGCAGTAGACTAAGGCACTGTGATTAACATTCAGCTGCCTGCAATTACTGCAAGTTCTAATCTCACCAGGCTCAATGTTGACTCAGCCTTCCATCCTTTCTAAAGTAGGTAAAATGAGGACCCAGATTGTGGGGGCAATAAGCTGACTTTGTATAAAAAATATACAAAAGTATGAAGGCTATTGCTTAACGCATTGTAAGCCGCCCTGAGTCTCCGGAAAAGGGCAGCATATAAATCAAATTAAAAAAAAAAAACCTCCAAGAATACACTGTATTAAAAAAAGTTATTTGGTCTTCTACTAAAGTTTTGTTTTATAGGACCACAATATATTTTACTTTTAATCCTTTGAAGCAGAATACTTTATTACCACTGGCTCTTTTTGTTTAAATTTATTGTTTATAAAGCTTAATTGTTTAAGCTTTAGGGTATTAACCTTTAATACCCTAAAAGGTGAAAACAATGTTTAAAAAATACATACATGTTGTACCACTGTTAATAGCTACATTAGAATGCACTGTCATCTCTCACAATATACATCATTAAAAGATCAGGAATATAACACATACCAATATATATTGTCACCCAGCACAACAGCTCTATCTTTTGAATATTCACAGTAATTAGGCTTAGAAAACAAGTTTCCACTGAACCTAGGCAAAGGACCAATAATTTCTTTAGGTCCCATAAGATGTCTTTGGATTTTCTGTGATCTCCCCCAATGATCTCATGAAAAAACACCAACATCTCATAAGCTATCATGTGGGAGCAAGAGGGGGAAGAAATCTCAAAATGAAAATCTGGCACAATCATTGACTCTGATACAAACATGAAAGAACTTTTTTTCAAAAATGAAAAGGTAAAGAATGAGCTCATCACCATTCTGTGTTTCATGAAATTTAAGGGAAATTGAAGGCACAGGGACTTTCCAGTTATATGAGGAAGAAGAATACTGATTTATATATGAAACATGAATCACAAACATGAAAAGAGTAAAAATTCTCTTTTCACATGAATAGTAGTGATTATACAAGATTATACAAGATGACTTATTATGTCTTTCATAAGATTAAACCAAGCTTGTTTTCCTAGTTAAAAACACCAGGATACTGTGACAAAGCTCTCGTTATGCTTGATTTCAGAATTCAAGTCTAAAATAATTTTGTTATTATTATCTTGAGTATATGTCAGCTTTATCAGATTTGCACATATCCAATAATCTTATTTCACCTCTTTAGAAACAACACATAAAGAAAAATGACACTGCGGATTCAAAATTGAGGGGTTTTTTTTCATTAATGGCTGCAGCTAAATCATGAAAGAATTGTTTTAATATAATTACAGGATAGACCAGTGGTGGGATTCAGCCAGTTCGCACCACTTCGGGAGAACCGGTTGTTTAATTACTTGAATCCCACCACTGGGATAGACCAAATACTTCTGGTAAAAAGATTCAAAAAGGGGCAAATCACCTGCACAGTGTTTAGTAAGATGTTATTATAGTGCATTGAATAGCTATAATATTGTCTCACTGCTGTTGTTATTATTTCCAAATTTATCTCCCACAAGTTTTTTATTATTCTTAAATAGACCCAATTACAGCCAGAATTCAAACTGGCCTAGGGGTATGCAACCCTGCTTATTTCCAAATGGAGATTTCATTTATTTTCAATACCTGTAATTAAGCTTAGCTAAAGTTAAATGCAACTTCTTTTTCTCTCCTTTAACATTCCAATATTGGTCACAATGGAGACCTTCTAAATTGCTTGAATGTCAATTTTTCTCACAATGTAGGCAACAACATTCCTCACTCATGTCACTGAATAAGTTTTTAATCATATTATTTTAATATTCCTAGGGAACTTAATTGTTGCAACTGTAAATAATAATAAAAAATAGGAAGAGAATCACAAGATGCCTTCCAAAATTATCTCAAACTTATGGAAAGATTATTGCTTCTCAGGAAATTGTTTTTATAATTATATTCATGTTTCTTTACTACAATTTCATCTGAAATGTCACTTTATATAGTATCTATAATACCAAAACATCTTTGGAGATTTCCTATACTGTTCAATGACTCAATATACATGCTAATAACCTTGGTTTAATCTCATGTCATGTTGATGCAGCAGCAGCAGCCTTATGAAGTACGGTACTTCCCTAGTTAGATGAAACAGCAAGTATCATTTCTGATCAGTTCTGCTTTGAAATTGGATATTCAGAAATCAGATACCTACAGGGCCTTTTTTAAAAAAGTCAGCTTCTAAAGTCAAGAGCATGACTGGACAAACGTATATTAAATTATGGAAAGTCTGGGTTTTCAGTTTTAGTTTCTATTCTTAACTAACATTTGGTAGTCAAGATGTTTCCTACTTCAGCAAAATGCTGCTTTATAAAAAAATATATAATTAAATCATTATAAACAATTCACTAAAATAATTATGTACACAATTGAGCAATAGTGTATTTCACTGGCTTAGTATCAAAAGGTTCTCCAAAGTGGAGCTCTGGAAAAAAACATGCTATGATCTAAATAGAGTGCTTCTGTTTAAGGTTCTAACAATTTCTCCACCCTTTTTTCCAGTCAGTATTCTATATAGATAAAAGTACTTATCCTCAATTGGCCTATTCTTTTTTTTTTCAATGTGGATATTATTCTGGAAAGGAGTGTTTTCAATTAGGTTTACAAATTTGATTTTTGTGCTCGTGTTTATGAGCAGCTAGCACTTAGATAGGACATTATATGTCCGTTTATATGTACTCATTTTATGTGTTTATGGTTATGTTTTGCTTATTTATGTCCTTTTATTTGTGCCAATTTTTTCATGTGTCCTTGTCTATGTCTATATTGCTACTTGTTTCCTTGTACTTGTTGACAAATAAATAAATAAATAAGTAAGTAAGTAAGTAAATAATTTCTTAGTGTGAACTAGGCAATAACTTATCCAATCAATAGGCATGTTCCTTTTGCCTTTCCAGGCACATTTTGGTTTTTCTTCCCATGGAATTACATATTATTTCCTGTCAAAGTTACCATTCTGTGCCCCAAGGTACAGGTTTTCTTATCGAACCAGGATTTCTTATCAAAAAGAAGTTGCCTTTGAAGCTGTCAATAATCTTTTTTTTTAATTGAAAAAGTTTTAAAAGTTTTACATACATTTCCCCCCTCCCCGACCACCACCCCCGACTTCCCAGAGCAAATACAAAATATAAAATACAGCTTGAATCCCCTAAATTCAACTCCATCTCTCACTTATCATAATCATTAAACAAGTAAATAAAAGGAAAGCAAGTCTTCTTTCTTCTTATTCCATCTAATTTAACAGAATTAGTATCCATTTATAATTGCAGCAGTTAATAAAACAGTTAAATATTACCTAATCAAACCTATTGTTACTCAATTTAACTAATACATACTTAGCAAATTATTAAATCTATACAGTTTAACAAGATATTTTATAACTTCTTTCGTTGAAAACAAAAAAAAAAGAAACCTCATTCAAAAACCCCAAATTTAAAATAAAATATTATATAAACTCTTCCGTCCTCCACTTTTAAACCATTAAGGTCCAATTATAGTTAAAACACTTTAAAAAAAGCATTTTCTAGCTAAAAAGCAGTAATCAAACCTCTTATTAGTTTATCAGTACATATTAACAAATCAACTAAAAACATCATTTAGTAGCTATATCAAAAATTTAAATTCTTCATACTAGATTAAACCAGTTGTTAATCTTCTTATGTTCACGTCTTCCAACAGCATGTAGAATGTCTTCATTTGCGTCTACCCACCTAAATAAAAAATACTTCTTTATATAAAAAAAAACCCCAAGTGACTTTATAATTGTATATCAAATAATATCCATCAAATCCAGCCAAAAATTAGATTAATAAGTTCATCAGACGTATTAGGGAAACCACCAGATCAGCTGCAATTGCCCTAGGCCCGTAGTCCTTTTGCCTTGTATTTATTACCTTCAAACAGAAAACTCCAATTTACTATATTCATTAAAACTTCTGCAATTACAATTAAGTCCAAATTTATTACAGTCCTTAATAAAATATTCCAAATCATTCAATTCAGGGCATATTTCACAGCCCAACACAACAGCATTGCAGTGATCTGTTTATTCTTCTCAAAATATTCCAATACAACTGTAGGTTACCTCCCCATCGTCGCTCATCGCTTAGTTAACTGGCATTAAGCTGTTGGATGTTTTCTTCCAAAAGTTCAAAATCTTTAAGCACTTAAACAATACTTTTTAAGGACCATCATCTCATCAAGCAGGGTTATTTTCCTTGTCTCCAGTCTTTCATCTTCTCCTTTTTATGAACTCTTTTCTTCACTCTGATTCCTCTGCCTTTTTTAACTCCAATATAATCTTGCATTTTTTCGGATTGCATATTATAAAATTTTTGCAAAAGTATAACTTCTTCTGAAAGCAGCTCTTTAACTGCAGGTTGGACTTTGTAACAAAGACTTTGTATAGCCAAAGTCTCATCAGCTCCCAAAATTTCTTGCTCCTTATTCTGCAAAGCATCCATTTTGCTCTCCAAAAATACTGTAGGCTGTTGTTGTTTTTTTCCTTCTCCCAGCTCTTCAGTCAATCCCCCACTGCTAGATTGCAACTCAATATTTCTATGTATTTCATTGTTTCCAGCTTGAAAAGCTTGAAATAAAGTATCAATTTTTCCCAATAAAGCAGAGGTAATTGAGCTCAGAGCTTCCTCAAAATCAGACCCTATATGAGGGTTAATTAACCCTTCTTTACTTTCTTTGCTTTCAAAAAGACCAGCCATCTTGCCCCCCTTCTTCTTTCCCTTCCAAAAGGACAGGAAAAAAAGTATCAAAAAGAGAAAAAAAAAGACCCCTTGCAATTTTTAATTTATATTACTGCTTCAATTATTATAATTACTTCCTTTCTTGGTTAATCCACTTTTCAGAATAGTTTTATGTTTCAAACAGGGGCTTATCAATAATTGCTTTTAACTTTCACTTCTTCACGCCCCGTTGAAACTCAAACGCCATCTTGCTTTCACTTTCTCTGCATAAGGAAAATCTTTTAAAGAAGGTAAATCTTTGGAGTTAAAAAAAAAGAAAATACTTGCTGTTTTATTCTTGCTGCTTGTGCTCCGCCAGCTCGATTCAAAAATATTTATTTAAAGTTGGTTGCTGGGATGGCCACGACATCTAGCTCTGCAAAGCAGAGACATCCAGGTTCCGGAATACTGACAGGCTTAGCGGGGAGCTCTCATTTTCAAGCACCAGATTATGGGTAAAATCTGGCGCTCTTAGGGAGCTCTACCCCACCCGTCTACTCACTTTCCCCCCTCTTACCAGGAGGAAAGTTTCCAAACCGCAAGACAGCTGATAGTCGCTGTTCTTGCGGTTCTACGGAGCCCTGGGTTGGCGCTTCGGAAAGAAACATCCGGCAATGTCGCTGTCCCACCGGAAGTCCCCGATAATCTTCTTGCATTGTAAGAATTATTGTGGAGCCTAGAGTTTTTTCTCTGGATTTGAGCAAAGAATAGAAAGCAATTTTTTTCTGAGTAATCATAACATGTGTATAAGGAAGCATGGCTGACTCAATCAACAAGATCTAGTTTACTCAGATAGGCATCGTCTGAATTTGAAAAACTATCCATTGCTTTTGAATTTACAATATTCTTATTCCAGATCAATTACTATATTGTTAAAATGAACAACTTATGATATTCTGTTCTTCCATTTTCATAACATAAAAAACATCAATGGAAGCTTTCTTATCAAGTCATTTCATAAAGCATGTCATGCAGCACCTTAAACTAAAATAACATACTATCATGCAGTACATTTCAATTGGCCTTCCTGGCTACTACTTGCTATATTTCTGAGTAAAACTGCTGCCGAGCTAGTTCTAAGATGTGGCAACAAACTATGAATAATTCAACACTGGCCAGTGGGGATACTGGAGATGAGTTAGAAAGTATACTCTATAGTTCATTCCTACTCTACTGAAATATAAAAACCTACTATGCCTGAGCAGGGGATTGGACTAGAAGCCCTCCAAGGTCCTTTCCAATTCTGTTATTCTTACTAATTCTAACTTTATTTCCAACACAGCCAGAGGCAATTTAACCCCATACAAGACCAAATTCCCTTAACACGGTGGCTCAGAAAGTCCAAATGTTTTCTTTTCCCCAGAGCATAGAAGCCATGTAATTAAGACTCTTTTACTGGGCTTCTGTATTTTCAGAATAGCTCCAAATATGCTATGATGAAGCATCCACTGGCACATTATCCCTGCATACAATAGACCAGTGTTTCTCAACCTCAGCAATGTTAACGTGTGGACTTCAAATTTCAGGATTTTCCAGCAAGCCATGCTGGTTGGGAAATTCTGGGACTTGAAGTTCCCATGTCTTAAATTTGCTGAGGTTAAGAAGCACTATGACAGACAATAATGGCCCAATAGACTTTTAATCACAGCATTATTTCCTGGGCTGGCTATTCTGCAATCTGCTTGATTCAAGTAAGGGAGGCCTGGAATGAAGGTCTTAGAAGACAGAATTATGTGACATTATTTTTAATCACTGCTGTATCCTCAGAAAAATTACCTACACTGAGACCAGTCCCACAGGCCTTTAAGGGATATTCTTAAAGTCAATAGAACTGGGAAATAAAACTGACAACCACATTTTTGTATCTTGCATACAAGAATGCTGGTTCCCAAATTGAGTATCTACTTTATAGTTAGTTAATAATCCAATCTCAACAAAATAAAAGTAAGCACCACCTCATTTTTAAATGCTCTTTGAGCTGTTAATATACAACAGTAGCATCTAGCTGCAGAGAACATGAAAAATGGAAGATACTTAAAGAAATTAGATCAAAGTTAATATTGTGAAAAAAAATACCACTGCATAATAGATGTTCTAGGAGAAGTCCTTGGTGCTTACATTCTAATAATAAAATAATAAAATAAAATGAGGCATCCATGAGAAGTACCGTATTTTTCTGAATATAAGATGCACCTTTTTCCCCCCAAAAAAGAGGGTGAAAATCTGGGTGCATTTTATACTCTGAATGTAGCCCCGCCCAGCCCCGCGAAAAAAGCCTCTGAGGTTCAGAAAAAAAAGCCTCTGAAATGGAGGTTTCAGAGGCTGAAAAACAAGCAAGGCACAGAGCTCGCAACCAACAAACCTGTTGCTAAAATTCACCTCTGGGAACAGCTGATTGGGGGTATTCCAAGACGCCGATCCACCCGCCAATCAGCTTTTTTCTTATTTTCCTCCTCAAAAACTAAGGTCCGTCTTATACTCCGGTGCGTCTTATAGTCCAAAAAATACGCTATGTATAATTTAAAATTTCTGAATCTAGCTGCAAGGTATCAGAATGTGAATGTCTGCCAACAGCAATTTCCCCTATTTTGCAGCCCATCAAGAAGACAATAAATACTCAATTTCTTGTTTTAACTATGCTATATTTCAACTTCACTTCATTAAAAGAATCATAGAGCAGGAAACACTTTTAAGACGTGACATCCTGATCAAGCAATTTAATATCATTCAGCTTGATCTGGCAGCTGAAGACCCATTTGGATAACCACTGCTTTTAGTGTATGCAAGACTATCAAGTAATTAATACGTATAATTCACTGTGACTCATAAAACTTCACAGTAGTTAATTCATTCCTAAATTAGAATTTAAAAGGTCATTGTTCCCATTCAGACATTTTCATTTAAGTAGTACTAATTTCTTATGACAGTCAACTTTATTTTAAGAATCTTTCCCCATTATCAATACATTTGCTTGGAACCAAAACAGAACAGGACTTAATCAAAGTCAATAAAATAATGCATTGTGTATTCTAAGCTTGGATAACAAACTGTCTATGTTGTCAGTTTTATTCCTAAATTCAAATTCAGAAGTATTCAAAATTACTGTATGTTTCTTAAAGTATGCCTAGGATAAAAAAATCTTCTATATAGGAATGTAAAAGCACATATACACCGTACATTTTTCTTCACATAGATAACCCATATAACATCTTCAAAATGTGCTAAGCATCAGTCAGGTGGATAGGATCATACTGGTTTCATTTCCCACATTACAGTCACAATGTTTAATGCCATCACTTTATGATGAAGTGATGAAGAGATTAGTCAACCATTTATCTTAAAATATATAGGATTTCCTGCTTGAGCAGGGGGTTGGAGTAGAAGACCTCCAAGGTCCCTTCTAACTCTGTGTCATTCTGTTATTGTGTTATAAATCCTGCTATTTACATCTATAATATTCTAGTCCCATTAGGTTTATCATGAAAGTGAATGGTATCATGAAAGAGGAATTTTGAGGCAGGACACTATTCAATAATCAAAATGACGCTCAATACTCAAAAGACAAATGATATGTTAAACTAAATGAAATAACCCAACTATGAATTATTCCTTTTCCTTGCCAACTGGGCAAGTAGAACACCAGGGTAGAAATATAAGGTTAGTGTCTAAAATTATTTAAGTGGGCCACTTGTATGAATGACCATTTATTTGGTAACAAAGTTGTGAGGATAAAAAAAGCAAAATGCTAAATAGGCAATAGAAAATATTAACAAATCTTTTCCCATTGATTAATTAAACAGATTAATCTCAACTTTTTTCCACAGAATAGAATTCAAGTATCATTTGAATTTCCAACCATTATGAACAATGGCAAGAGATTGTAGGTGTTACAAAAGAAATATAAAGACTATAAGAGGTTAAAATGATTTAGAGGTCCTCACATTCTCCACCCTTATTTATTCATTTATTTAATTTAATTTATTAGCCACTCAATTTCAATGGGCTTGTAAGTACTTAGCTTCTATTCTAACAAGGGCTCTTTCATCAAATTTCGTTATTAAAAATGGATGCCAGAAGCAATGTTTTAATGTAAACCTACTGTGACATGAAAACAAAATTATAATTACAATCTGAAAGAAAAGCAAGACAAAAACATGTCAGAAGCTGGAGGTTTTGTAAAGCTCAAAAATTAAATTTCCCTGATACAAGCCCAGTCTGTAATTCATATTGGTTTCAGGTTTGAGCTAAAACTGGTAAAATGGGTTTCATTCAGGGGTGGGTTTCAAAACCCGTCACTACCGGTTCGCTCGTGGGCAGGTGCGCACTCACGCAACACTTCTGCGCATGCACAGAAATGTCCAGGCGGGTGGACGGGGCCTTCCGCCGCCGCCACCAGTTCCCCCGATCCAGGGCGAACCGGTAGCAACCCACCACTGGTTTCATTAACACTTTCTTCATGTTAAAAAGTCTTTCCTGACTTTTTTTCAGAAGCTAATGAGATTAAAAGGAAAAACTAAGTTTGTTATAGGGCAAAAGGAAAATATACACTTCCTCCAAATCACTATTTTTTGTACACTGAGAACATATGCACCAAGTCAAATTCCTTGTGTGTCCAATCACACTTGGCCAATAAAAATTCTATTCTATTCTATTCTATTCTATTCTATTCTATTCTATTCTATTTTTTTGTGGACAGATCTACAACCTATTATGCAGGCACTAAGATATGTCAGCATTATTTTATGGCTTAGAGTTATCTTCATTTTGCAAAGTGAATTTCAGAGATATTAATTTGCCTGAAATACAAATACATTTCAGACTTCAGATCTGAGAAAAGGCTCACTAGGATTAATAATAATACTGAAAAATTTAGACTATAACTTCCGCATTTACTGTATTTTTCACACTATATGATGCACCAGACCATAAGACACACATTAGCGTTGGAGGAGGAAAACAATAAAAAAAAAATCTGCCTCACAACATCTATCCGGTATTCATCTGACTAGCATCTTGCAGCAAACAGCTTGGTCAGCTTCAACATGTTATCGCAGCGCCAGCACGTGGCTCGTCAGGTCTCCGCACTGTTGCACTCACCACTGGTCAACTGAGCTGAGCTGCTGCCGCCACAGGGGAACACTGGAGCCTTCACTGCCGAGCAGCTGAATGGCGGTTGAATCAGCCTCCCAGAATACTGCCAATCAGCTGTTCTAGGCAGCAGGGATCCCAACAAGAAAATCAATGGAGGAATCTGAATTCACTTAACAACCACATGATTCTCTTAACAACCAATTGATGTCAGGGAATGCTGGAGCCTTCGCTGCCGAGCAGCTGATTGGTGGTTGGATTGGCCTCCCAGAATACTGCCAATCAGTTGTTCTAGGTGTTGGGGATCGCTACCACTGCCTACCGCTACTGCCACCTATCACTGCTGCCACCAATCGCCACCACCATTTGGCGGCGATAAGCAGCAGTGATTGACAGCGGCAGCAAGCAGCAGCGCTTGTCAGTGGCAGCAATTGGCAGTGGTGATTGGCGGCGATCCCCACCACCTAGAACAGCTGATTGGCAGTAGTCCGGGAGGCCGATCCAACCGCCAATCAGCTGTTAGGCAGTGAAGGCTCCAGCATTCCCTGGTGGCAGAGATGGCAGTGAATGGTGGCAGCAGTGACAGCCCCTGCTGCTGCACCAACCGCCCTCCCCCCACCGCAATATTCGGTCTATAAGATGCACAGACATTTCCACCCACTTTTTGGGAGGGAAAGTGCATCTTATATTGTGAAAAATACGGTAATTTGGTGTTTTCAAAATGTGTTGAACTATAACTTTCATTACTCACAGCCAACGTATCTTTTGGAAGCATTTTACACCCCTCAAGTGCACTGAATTGTGTAAAGCTAACCTATATTATCCTGCTAACAGTCATATAAAAACCTAAAAATATTTTGTGATATTATTTAGCATCAATCTTTCTAGAAAAAGATTAAATATAGGGAAATAATATTGTTCTTTTACAGTAGAACAGAACATTCAAGACTGGAGGCAAGAGGGAGCTTTTCAGATAGTCACCCATGTCCTGTTCATTTCATGGCTTGACTACTGCAATACACTGTACATGAGGCTGTCCTTGAAGCCCAGCCAGAAGCTTCAGTTGGTGCAGACTACAGCTCCAAAGCAATGATGGCAATGCATAGGTTTTCCCATCTAACACCTCTGCTTTGCAAGCTGCACTGGTTTTCAATTTGCTTCTGGGTACAATTCAAAGTGCTAGTCTTTACCAATAAAGTGCTACAAGGCATAGAATCTGGTTACATGAGGGATCCCTGTTTCCCATACTATCTAACCATCTGATTCAATCTGGCAGAATTGGCATAATCCATTGATTAAACAATACACTTATCAAGACACTGGAAGTGCACTTGTAGCAGTGCTTGCCCTTCATAATCAGATTCTCCCAAACCTTTTAATGCTCCCCCCTCCCCGCACCATTGGTATTTTGAAGAGCCTTGATAACACCTGTCTTTGCCCAGGGCTTTTGACAAAGACAACTGACACCTTTTTCTTCCTTTCCCTTGTTCACATGTAGGTTTGCTTTCTTTGTCATCTCTGTTCTTTTGTTTTGGATTGTTTTTGTATTTTTGTATTTTCCTTGTTTTAGTGTTTTTAACAATTAGTAAACTTCCCAGAGCCACTGGAAGTCAGGCAGCATATAAATTTAATAAATTACTATTATTAAATACCATTCAAATACACGGCACAACCATCTGATAGACAATATTTTCCTTTGACCCATAGCAATGCCTTTAAAAAAACACCTATTTATGCCCATTTTTCCTCCATACAGAGGTGTATTTCTTATAAATACCATATGTGCCATTAACTATCCAATTAAATGCATGTTGAATGCATGCTATTAACAAGTCTAACAGTATGAAAAGAATACATTTGTGCCACCTAAGAATAAAACTTTTACAGCAGCAATTTTACACTTTATACACTAATGCTGTTTTAATTGAAGTCTAATTAATCTGTTGATTTTATATTCTGACATACTTTCTGAAAACAGACCTAGGCAATTAAAGTATTATTTATTTATCCAGAAGCCTAAGATTTTGACTCTAAACCCAATGTTCTGCAAACAAGTGTAGCCTGTAGCACATTACGTTTTTGTTTTTTAAAACAGAACCAGAAGTATGCTTTGTCAGCAAGTAGGCTGGTAATTTAACATTTTACTCAGTGAATTAATTGTTTCAGAGGACCCATGCTGTCAATAATTACATTTAAGTATGCATTTTCAACCTAAATACCCTATATTTAGACATTCAGAACTTTTGATGTCATTGCTAGCTAATATTTTTCATTCAGCCTTTTAGCAATGGAGTTTGTGTTAATGTGCTGAGACAATTACAAAATTTATGAGGTTGATTCTTGCTCTGAGTAGAGGGACAAGGACTACCTCCATACAAAGCAGCCTTTCAAAGTGAATATTCAATTCAGTTTAGGAGAAACAACTGGGTAGCCAAAATGTGTGCCCTTGATCTTTCTTTTTAACTTTCAAAAAAATCTTGATTACCGATAATAGAGGATAAAAAACCTAAAATATAACGTGCACACAACCAAACTACTTAATAACAGAAACAGCAATTAACTAAACTGTGAAACAAAAACCTGTTTGGCTCAAAGGCAAATTACCTTTTCACTATTCAGATCCTGGAAAAAGCTATCTTGCAAGAACATGAAAAAAAAAATCTGTCATATTCTAGAATTGCTTTAGAAAAATCAAAGAGGCATGCAAGTCAGTGAGAGTTGCTGAGAGGAAGAAGAGAATGATATGCATCAGCCTTTCTCTGTACAGCATTTTTTTATTTCAGCCAAAACCCAAAATAATCAAAATGTTCCAGGTTTTGTTTCTGCCAAATTATGCCTGATTTTAAAGAATTCAACATAACTCCTATAGCGTGATTTGTTTTTGGTTTAAAACAAAATATATTTTGCATTCTCACCACTACAAATTTCATTATTTCAAATCCAACTATGAACAGCCTGCATGTTCAAGGATCATTACTAGGAAAAGACATGACTTTCTTTAATCAAACAAATATTCCAATTGGGAATTTTAAATAAAAAGTGCTGCCTTCATACAGATCTTGGAGTATCAGAAATCCTTAAGTACCTTCTCAACATCTCACATTAAGAAGCCAGAATGGAATTGTTGTTGTTGTTCAATTAATGCACATTCTGCAACACTCCAGTCCAGGCTCATTGGTAAAATGAAGGTGTCAAAAGATGTTCTATAACAGCTTTCCTGTCTCTCAGTTTCAGAGCTTCCCCCATGGGTAACATAGAGCACAAATAGTTTCATGGTGAGAAACCAAAAATAGAGTATACATTCTAATATCTTTTGAGTTCAGCAAGGTGGGATTTCTGCTACAAAAATAAGGGTAAAATTTAAACAAAGAGTAATGATGGTAACCGAATGAAGAACAAGGATAAGCTACAGATGAAACAGGTATTTGGGCAACCAGAAAACATTAGTGCTGGAGAGAGACTGGCGGAGCCAGGGAGAGGAGTCGAACGGGAAATTAGTCTAGAGTCCTTGCACAGGCACAAGAGGGCGAAGTCTGACTCCCTTGAATGTTGTTAATTAGGGTGTTGATGGCTGGATATTACGTCATTAATTGTTGTTTTGTTGTGCCACCGCACCCTTGGCTCAGGGGTGAAATTTACTTACCTTCTCTATCGGTTCACCAATGTGCGTGCACTGTTATCTGCACATGTGCAAAGCTTTCTGCGCATGTGCAGAGGCTTAAAAAAGCAACATCATGACGTCTGCATGGGTGGGTGGAGCCTCCCACCGCTGCTGCTACCGGTTCACCCGAACCAGGTAGAACAAGCTGGATTTCACCCCTGCCTTGGCTCCTAAGTATGTACTGCAAAGATTGAGAGAAACTTTGACTGTAAATTTATCAGATTCCCAGAACAGATTGCCCTGCCACTATGTGAGACAGATGGGGAGGAAGCTAACCACCAGATTACAAGAACATGAGAAAGCTGTTAAACAAGGAGACCCAAATTCATTGGTAGCTTCACATTGTAATGAACAACAACATGTGTTCAATTTCACAACTATGACCATTGTTGACTGAGCAAGGGCAACAATAGCCAGAGAAATCATTGGACCCCCTTTGTCAGTCAATAGGAGTACTGATTTACCACCAGCACATCAAGCACTTAGGAGCATAGGGCACTGCAGCACAAGGAAACAACAATTAATGACTTAATAGACAGCCCTCAACATCCTAATTAACAACCAAAAGCTACATACATCCAGGAACCATAGAGATACAATGTGTAGAACAGCCCAGTACCCATATTCTGAAGAAAGAGATGTTCCCTGATGATGGGCTCCAGCTCCAGCTCAAGCCCGAAAGCTTGGAAGAATAAACCTTTGGTCCTGGTGACCAACTCAAATTGGATCCTGCAATGTTATAGTATGTTTAATTTTCTACCATACAGAGATTGTGTCAGTTTTTGTTCACTTAGGGATTCACTAAAATTTACAATCTAACTAGGGGTGCCTAAAATTGTGCGTACAGCTGTGGAACTCAAGTTGATAGGCAGATAAAATACTCAAAACAAAAAATAATTTACAATAATTAATTTTCAGTCTGCCACGAGCAATTCCCAGGCAGATGTGAAAGTTACTTCTCACACAGTAAGAAGACTGACACTTACCATAACAAAGAACAGATGAAGACTGCTATTATTTTACAAAACGACAAAGATATCCAACACTCTGCACAGAAAAAGGAGGAGAAAGTGGACAAGAGTTTTGCACCTTAAAATTGCAATATATAGAGAGATATACCAACGTATAGAGATAATATATGGGATCTCATTTGAAAACAATTCTTGCTGGAATTCTTGTAATTTTTACTTTTCCTGTAATAACTATTAATTCCAGCTTTTGGATTCTAGTTCAAATCACTTCAATCCAGACAAGAAGGGAACTCTGACTACCAAAATGCAAAATTTGAGAATCCATAACTACAGTCCTCCTGATTCTTTCCAAAAGAATTTCCATATTGTAATAGTTATCTTAAAGAAGGGAGTTATATGGAGGGTTATAATGTTAAATTGTCATCTTAGAAAATCAGTTCTACCTGTTTATACTGTCCATAAATAACAAAGAGACATTATAAAAGTTCAGATTGTAAACAAAATAAATAAATAGGTGCTAAACTTGTTACCTGATCTCACTGGAATACATAGTATTAGCAGAAATCTATAAGTATGTATCACAGAACTGCATCAAATGCAATGACATTTCTGTCTTAAGACACAGTAATTTATTTATCTCCAACATGTAATGTTGACAGACTGTCTGGATTTTGGCAAGCACAGGCTTGCACTGTCACATAACAGTCTGACAAATCTATCATTTCTTACACACATTGCTGCTTTAGTGAACCAAAGAAATTTAAGCAAACTTCTTGCGCTTATTACCATTGTAGCATTCCCTAGCTCATGCGAACAAAATCTGACCATTTGGCAACTGGCATATAGCATCCCAGGGTCATGTAATCACTATCTGCAACTTTCCCAGGCGGCTCCCAACAAACAAATCAATGGAGAAATCTGAATTCACTTAACAACCACATGATTCACTTAACAACCACAGTGATTCAATTAACAATGGTGGCAAAAAAGGTTGCAAAATTGGGTGCGGCTATCTTAACATCCGCCTTGCTTAGCAATGGGAACTCTGGTTCCAATTCCGGTTGTAAATTGAGGACTACCAGATATTATTCCTTGGATTCTTGGTTAAAGCCCCCTTTTCCACTTTATAAATTAGAGAGTAGTGTTACATGTATGTAACTATTTGCCAGTAAGGAAGCTTGTCTTTCTGGTGTTTCCTCAATTAATACACCAATAAGTAAGGGCATGAATCAGTCAGAGTACAAGCAAATACCACCATGTTCCTTCTTTGGTAATATCAGAGGCTGAAAAGTTGCACATCTGAATCTGCCTTGATAAATTAAGCCTGTAGCTAAATGTTGGAGGACATTCATATATAGCCCATAGATTATATCAAATGTAGAAAAAGAAGTATGTAGACAAAGAAACAAATATATGACAAGTTCCTGCCATTTATTTTTATTCTTATTTTTATCACTAAGCTCTCTTTAGCCCCTATTGTTGATACAACCACTGTTTCAGAAAAATGGAGAGAAAATTAAACCTTAAAAAGGCTAGAAATATCAAAGCCTCAAATACAGACAAAAATTAGAATCACAGCAGAACACTGCCAAAAGTGAGGGGTCAAAAACAGACAGCAGTGCTGTACAAAGCAACTATTGAAACTAGTTATACTATCAAGACCTACTTTAAAGCCGAAAACAGAACCAGAATGGACATTAATAATACATAATTCCCAAGCAATTTGTGAAATAAGTGAGCATTTTTTTTCTAAAACTGTTTCCATAAATAAGGCTTTGTACATCTTGTAATCATAATGTAAATTATGCAAAGTGGCACAGTTGCAACATAATTTTACACTCATTCATAGGTTAAAGAGTTAGGCAGGATATTAAAAGTCAACTTACCTTTAACTTTTTCATCTTGCAATTCTGTACGTGACTTCTCAAAAGTAAGCCAAATTATGCTAAATTGTATAAAACTACAAGTCAAATTATGCAGCATGACTGCAGCCTTACAAAATAAACACAAATTCTGTTCCCTCACAGAGAATTAATTAAACAAGGTAGATGAAGAAAAACACACCAATACTGAGGACATAACAGTCAATAATTAGTCAATCAAACTGAAAAAATGTCTACCCAACTTAAATGGAAAGTACAGCAAGGAAAAAGTAATTTTGGCTACAGCTTACAAATGCAGCTTACAAATTCTCTCTTTTTAGGATTATTTTGTGTTTATGCAAATTTATGGCAAATATTCTGTATCCTCATTATGTTTTAGTGCATTCTAAGAACATCACCAAATTAATTTTCATGTACTCTTTGAAGTTCTTTTCCTGCTAGAAAAGTCAATCACATTTCATCTAAAAATTGACTCTACAGAGAAATTTTACTTCACTTCTTCATAATTTCAAATCCTCTCTGGACAGCCGTTCAGTATAACCGAACTTGCATATATAAGCCACATCTCCAAATTAAACTACTGTACACTATTATATACCATAGGTTCACAAGAAATGGAACTGAGATATAAGTATGACCATTTTCTGAAAAGGTAGAGTTTCTCATGACATGTATTTGTGCAAATGAACAATAGATCTGTCACAATAATAAACTTGTATATCAAAACCAGTTTCTTCTACATACCCATGACGTTTACCAAATATTGCAATTTATTTAAGTGCAATTTAAATTCCACTTACATAATTATAATTTAAAAACATTAGGTTTTTAAAAATTACTGATATATGAAGAGCAGTGCATCATTAAGGAATATCAAAAGTTAAGATGAAAATATCTTAAGATACAGGTAGTTAATCCTTTTGATTTTTTTCTACTGCAAATAAGATCCCTTTCCCTCTGGCTATGTTTAATATACTCATACATCTCAAACATCTCTTAGCAATGTCCTCTTACAGCTAGCATAATAACAATCTTCATTTGAAAATGTTATCCAGTCATTTCCATAGTTCGTTATCAAATGGCATGTCAGAACCAGTAACTAGGAAGCAATATGTTACCATATATATTGGTACCAATTCTTTACAAAAAGCTGAGCTAAATGAGTGCGACTGGCAAAAATTTGTTTTCAAATATATGCTTTTGTTATTGCCAATAATGATTGAGTTTCTAGGTCTTCTCTTCCAGACTGATATTCCAGATATGTTTGTCTATATAACTCAAATTACTAGCAGCAAGTATGGCCGCTATGTGGTAATAGAGGGGATTAGAACTGTTATCCAAGACATCTGGAAGAAAACATTGCAAAAGGCAGCTTCATGTATAGGAAATATTCATTCAGTGGCAATTATTAAATACGAAATTATTCATAAGTGCAACTATGTCTTTCCTCTGAAATATAATTTTCTCCTGAATTTATTCCAAATAATAGTATTTCTAAGAAATTCAGGTTGTTTCTAAATTTGTTTATGTATTGCTACATGAGGCATGCAATTTAAGGCATATAAATGTGAATGCTTAATTGTGCTAAACATAGGCATATCTCAAGTATTTCGAAAACACCCTGGACATTTGTTTTAAAAGCTGGTTTGGCTGAGGAAACTGCAAATCTGCCTGGAATGTGAAACACTATTTAAAACCATTATAATAAATGCATAGTTAAAACTCTCAAGTGACTACGGTAGCTGTGCTACTAGGATGCCACAAAGCATTGATAAATGTCCACAATACTTAGGAGATCTATATTCACAAATATCCAAGAATCTCTGAAGGAAATAAATTATGGTGGGTAGTAATAAAAGAACGCAATTGTCTCACTGTTGAAAGTAAGCATTGTGTATGTATAGAAGATCAACAACTGAACAAGTAAAATCCTGAAAGTTTTATGAGAGATTGAGAAACATACATTAAAAAGCAGAAAAACTATAAGATAAAGCATGTGAAGAAAAGCTGTAATGGGAAACATGTTCAAACAGTAGGGATCTCTTTCTAGTGATGAACCCAGATTGGGCTCAGAACAGTCAAGGTTCTTACCCAACACCCTAAAGAACAACAATTAACTATTAGTTATCAAGAAACAAAAGTCATGATCTTTTCTAGTAGCACTGACATTCACAAGTGATGGTTAGATTATCATGCTGTAGAGCAGATAATGTATCTTTAATATCTAGAAGTTTTTCAAGCCTCCAAATGAAAACTTCACATCAATTATGCCTCCCAAAAAGTGTCATAACAATATTAAAATTTCTTTGGATGCAGAGATGGAATTTTATTTCAACTGACATAAAACTGTTAATGGTAAAAATTTGTTCCACAGTTATTCAATGGCTATAATTAAGCTTTTATTTTAACTTCAGGTCTCTTGAAAAAGTAAAATCAGTGTTTTTAACATTATTTTTCCTGCCCCCTCCCAGATGTGTCCCTAATGTGGCACTGAGATTAGAAACCAAGCTATTTAGAAATGAATCCAAAATCTGACTAGTTATTTTATTTGCTTTGCTAAGGCTCAACTTGGCTCCAAATGGGCTGTTCCCTCTAGCATCATGGACAATTATATATCTAAGGTTACTATATTCCTACAGCTTTGTGTCTAAGGAATTATTAGTGGTAGGTCTAGATAGCCAAAAGCAGGAACAGCAGACCTGGGAGACAGATTCACAGAACAACCTAAACGGAATTTTTAGGACCTGTACACTGGGAATCCAGAAATATTCTCCATTATTTTCTCTTGCCTATGCCAAATTTTCATAGGTATTTACCATAGATATCATAATATTCCAGTCATGTACCTTGGCAACTTTAGGACTTGTGGACTTTAACTCCCAGAATTCCTCAACTGGCCATACTGGCTGAGGAATTCTGGGAGTTGAAGTCCACAAGTCCCAAAGTTGGAGACCCCTGCTCTAGAGCAGGGGTCCCCAACCCCCAGGCCATGGACCAGCACTGGGCTGTGGCATGCCAGAAACCGGTCCGCGCAAACAAGTGATGCAGGCAACATGCAAAACAATGACCCCACCGTCCCAAAGGTGCTTTTTCAAGAGGCAACTGGACTTTCTGGTATTTCCTTGACAACGTTTCGCTTCTCATCCAAGAAGTTTCTTCAGCTCTCCAAGAAGTTTTTTGATGAGAAGCAAAACGTCTTCAAGGAAAAACCAGAAAGTCCAGTTGTCTCTTGAAAAAGCACCTTTGGGGACAACCATGGCCTGGATGACTGAGAATCTCCATAGACGTTTAAAGACCCCTCTGGTCCACGGAAAAATCTTTCTCCATGGAACCAGTCCCTGGTGCCCAAAAGGTTGGGGGCCACTGCTCTAGAAACTTTGTCCAGATAAACCAGGAGAAACTGAAACAATGTTCTATATGGTAACTCTTCTAAAAATAAATTAGCCTTTTTTTTAAAAATGTCCCAGGCTATCCAGATACATTTTCTATTCAATATCTATTGGCAGATAGATGTTCCAAAGCTACATAGTATATTCAATTACAGCATTTTATTTAGGAGTTAGGAGAATTCAACATGAGCAAGAAACCTCAGAGATGAAATAGTTATATGAAATTTTAGAGCATCTTTTAAAAAGCTTAAATATCTTGAATTCTAACTATTTTACCATTACCTTATATCGATTAATATGTGCTTTATGCTGAATATATTTTAGCTGCCTACTGGTCAAAGAACATACTAAAGTATTCATTCATTCTTCCTAGTAATGAATTATGAGATATACAATTATTATTTTGACTTGAGAACTGTAAGAATCTGAGATCCCAATAGGGAATATATCTTAGAAACTGTTAAACAAGCTATAATGTGTTTCATTTGATTTTGGAAGAAAGTTTGTAAACTATGGTTTTTAGTCTATTGGGTGAGTACACTCAACCAATAGTGGGTTTTTTTATGTCCAAACAAACAATGGCTTAGAACCAGGGGTGAAATCTAATTTTTTTTGCTTCCGGTTCTGTGGGCGTGGCTTGGTGGGCATGGCTTGGTGTCATGTGACTGGGTGGGCATGGCCAATTTGACATCACTCACTGTTAGAGCCAGGAGCTCCACATTCTGACACAGAAGCACATTCTGTCTTTCACAGAATGTCACAGAAGCCAGGAGTTGCACAAAAGCACATTCTGGCTTTCTGAAGCCCCCAAAGCTTTGAGTTTCCCTCTGGCTTGACTGCCCAAGTGAACCTCGGAGACTTCTCTTGCCCTGCTCTTCATCCCAGAGGGCTGCACATCCCCCCCCAATCCTCCATACAAACTGCCCACCCCATTTCTGCAAAGGCAGAGCCTCCCCCCTGCAGGGCGATCCAAAGAGGGGAGGGGAATGCTGCAGAAAAAGCCGCCTTCCACCCAGCCTCCTCCTGCAGCCAAATGTGCCCACCTGTGCGTGCCCTTTCCTCAAATGGGCTGTGCATGGGGCGCTGGGAGAGAGAGCAAATAAGAGAGCTCTCCAACCTCTGTTTGTGTGTGTGTGTGTGTGTGTGTGTGTGTGAGGGAGGGAGGGAGGGAGGGAGGGAGCGATCTGAAGCCGAGGCACCCAAACTTCTGGCAGCAGCGCGGGTGGCTTCTGAGCAGCCTTGAGTCAGCCAGCTCCACCTAATCTACTCCCTGAGTCTCGGGGAGTAGGTCAGGTTCTAGCTCTTTCCCCGCAGCTCTGCCATGTTGCCTTCCACATGGGCTTCCACTTGCCTGCCTTCGCAAGTTGGCCACCGGGACACCAGGAAGGCAGTGTGGAAGACAGGCAAGCTTGGCAGAACTGCGGGCCGTGGACTGGTTCAGGGGCGTGGCCAGCCAGCCATTGCGCCCGGTTCGGCGAGCCAGCCCCAATCTCCGCTACCTATTTGCCCAAGCCGGTCTGAACCAGGAGCATTTCACCCCTGCTTAGAACAATATATAAACCAGAACATTAATTTAAATATGACAATGTTTTGATGATCCTAAGGAATCAGAGCTGCACTAAAAAGGGGATTTTTCAGAGAAAGTGGAACAGGTTAGGATTTTTTTAGGGGATTTTTTTTCCCTCCTAAAACTGTATTATGCCTCTATTAGAACTCACACATCAATTTTCTGTGCTTGTCTCACAATATGATACGTTACACTGACACCGTTTAATTAAAGGAAGGTTTAGGGAAGGCAGAAAAAAAAAAGACACGTCCACAAGGACAGGGCACAGGTGCTCACACCTTTGCCCATGCTGCCTCTTCAGCAGATCAAGTGAGCAGCATGGCATCAATCTTTGTATTACTAAATGTTTCCATTCATAGATACAGCCACATAGGTACTGCTACCATTGGAATGGGGGAGTGAAAAAAGTACACAAAAAGAAGTTTCATGCCAGATTTTGCTCACATTTATAAGTGGAGAAAAAGATTTGTAGACTCAATGCACATTATCATTATGATAAAAATAAGCTGGTTGGTATTCAAAGTTGCCGGTTTGTATTCCTCCTCTCTTATCCCATTACACTGTTAAGATTTAATAACAGGAACATCTATCACCTGTGCATATGTAGAAATAATTATGTAAGACTTATGGTAGAATTAAATAGTATGTCAAAGAACAACACGTATACATATATGTGGATTTAGGATGTTTTGCAGTTAAGATTCTGCCACTGTACAAATTTGTGGCTCATTCATAGTCAGTAACTTAATATCTGTACTTTACAGACACAGACATGCAGAACATTTTCTCACTATTTCAGCTGGCAATGAAGTTGGGACATTCACCAGTTTTAATTATGCCATCCTTCATAATGTCTTTACCAATAACATATCTCGTTTATTTCCAGTAACAGGGAAGCCACAATATTTACATGCTTCCTAGTAGCTCCAGAATAACTGTACCACCTGCAAAGAGTTGTGGAGAAAACTAAACATAAAATTTCCATTAAATGAGACTTATACCAGATTAGACAAATATAAATCTGTGCTTCAAGAATAACTCTGAAATGTAAGGACATTCAAAATGGTAATCAAGAACAATTAGAAACAAGAAGCTATTAAGAATCATTTGCTAAAAGTCAGTATCCTCATTACAGGGACTTTCAACTACAAGTAGTTGTAAGCTACAACTACTTACAGTTGTATTGAGCACGGAGGGATTTACATCTAAGTAAACATGGATACACACACATGTATGTATGTATATGTACATACACATATAAAATTTTTGGACAAAATTATATGGTCAAACTTTAAAGGCAATATACCTCTCTGTCACCCTAACTTAAGCTATGTACCATAAGACAATTTCTGGGCTTTTCTTTGGAAAAAAAAGGTCAAAATAAGAAAGCAACATATAGAATTTCTGATTGTTCATTTCAACTTTTTAAAAACACCCTTGCTATTAAAGTATTCTGATGATCAAGGAAGCAAAATTTTACATATGTAAGATAAAATAAACATATATAAATTTATAGTATAAATAGTATAGTATAAATTTATCATCATTTATAACAAAAACGAACTTAAAGAAAAGTGTAAGCATATATAAACCGAAAGATGTACAAACAGAAAAAACAATTTCTACCAGTATTGATTTCCCATTAGTTCAGTCTTAAGTGGACACTTATCACCTCTCCTATGAAAATTATATATATGATTCCATAATATAGTTCATAGCACACAGACCCCTTTGTGATAGTTTCTTCAGACTATTTTAGAATACATAGCCAAGTGGATGTGTGTTTTTAGTGACAGGGACTGAACACTAAACTATTCCGAACGATGACAAGAATATTCACATATACTTCAAACACCGATCTGGAAAATTATTTGTCATTTCTCCCTTTTCTGTAATGCATTTCATTCTTATTAAACGGGGTCCCACGCTATAAAGAGTTACTTATAAATCACATGAGATGCAGTTCCCATTCTCACACGACGCTGAAACGATCCTCAGATCTCCAGAACAGCCCGTCTAAACTACCAGTTCCAACGTATGCCTTTCGTCTTTCTAGCTTTATTTACCATATAAGGATGAGACAACAAAAACAGTATACTCGGGAGCATGCAGACGACACGCACGGAGAAACCCAAAGCCCTCGCCAAGGCGAATATAAAAAAACAAACAAACCCCATTTTAACTAAATAAAAGAGCAATAGCACGGGGCTAACTTCTTGTAGCGACATGCCTCCAGAAAGAAGCCTGGCTGGCGAGGTAACAGGGACACGAGCGGGTAAGGGAAGCCCCGCGGGGTTACTCTGTTCTAGATTTCCTGTTGCCTTCTCCCCTCCCGAAAGATAGGCGAGGAGTCCAAATGTGGCCAAGTTTCCCGGCCATCTGCAGTCTGGAGAAGTACGGCCGCTGTCAAAGAGTCTAAACCTCAGTGCTCTTGATCTAACCGGCGTTTTCCGACCGCATCTTTCGCTGAGGGAGACCTGCCCGTCTGTCTGCCTGCCTGCCTGCCTGCCTGCCTGCCTGCCAGCCAGCCAGCATCCGCGCATCCCCTCGGCTCCCGCGCGCACTTCGCCTGCCCTGCCGGGAGGTCGGCAGCAACCAAAGGCACAAAGGAGAAGGCGAGATACCTTCCCCAGAGCAAACCCGGCAGCGCCTGGTCCCTTTAACAACCCCAGACCTTAACTTGGGCCTCCCCTCACTTTGCCCGACACTTAGTTCCTAGCTGTCTAGGTCGTCGTCCTGGAGTAGCAACTCCTGTCTGCCTTGGCCGGGAGCGACAGCCGCATCCCGCCGCCAGGCAAAGGCTGGAGAAGGAAAAAGCCCGCCAGGCTGTCCGCACTCACCTTCCCTCCGAAAGCCCCTCCATCTCACCCGCCCCAGGGCGGAGGGCTGCCTTTCGCAGAGCAGCTGAAGACCGTCGCAGCCGCCTCCGCCTCCTCCTCCCTTCAGTCTGTCTCCTGCGCGCGGAGGCTGCGTCTGCTGCTCCCGGCTCCTCCGCCCCCTCCCGTCCCTCCCCGGCTGCTGCCCGGCTGCAGCTAGTCTGGCTCTTCGTGACAGCAGGCAGCAGACCCGGAGCCGCGGGAAGAAAGGAGCGGGGCCGCGGGAGGGAGGGAGGGAGGGGGAGGGAGGACGAGCTTCCTACCCAGCCCTTCGCGCGCTTATTCGCAGCCTCTACTGACACCTACAGGGTCGGATGTGCAAAGGAGCCGGACCGGCCTCTGCCCGCCAACTGGCCCAGCGGCGAGGGAAGAAAAGTTATTCTCCCGCGGGGGGCTTCACCGGTTGCCGGGCCTCCTCTTTGGTCACATTCTGGCGCAATTCCCTTTCGGCAAAGGGCAACCAACCCGGTGCTCTGCCACTCTGGTGCAAACTTCTCTGCAGGTTCGTCGACGCCGCAGATCTGTTTTATTCGGGGAGCTGCTTCTTCCCACTCTCTGTCTCACACACACACCCCGGGAAAAAAAATCCCCTGTCAAAAGGGAAGGCCGTGACTTGGCCGTAGTTCATTAAGCCTCTAAGTTCGCCTCGGCATCGGCCAATGCAGAAGCGAAGACTTCTGGAGGGGATCCAGTTTCAAAGTCAATCCCCCCCGCCCTCCCCTTCGGCTGGAGGCTGAGAATTTCTTGGGGAAATACATTGGGGAACAAAATCTGTTGAAGGAACCAGCTTCCAAACTTCCACGTTAGAAGCGGTTCTAAGCGCCTTCACCGAAAGCAGATGCCTCGCTTCAGTTCCTCCTCGGCTCTTCCAGCCTACCTCGCTGTACTTTAAAAAAAAGGACCGTATGGAAAAAAGTTATCCAATTGCTTATATAGCACATCGCCAAATAAGGCACTCCTTAGGACTTTGCCCATCCCGCAAGAGAAAAAAGGCTTTGTAGCTCCAAAAGAAGCCGTTCAAATGCACATTTCTAGAGTTAGGGATGACCTTCACTGAGAGTAACTTTCTACAATTGCATGTTCCAAACTTGAATCCTCCAGGTGTGTTTGGATTTCAATTCATACAATCCCCAGCCAGCACAACCATAAACAGTACATGTTCAACCCAGCAAACTAGTTTCACCACCTTCATTGCACTGAAATAAAACAACCTAGTTTATAAAATAATAAACTATATTTAGAATGCTCTTTATTAGCCTTTGTTACCTATTAAATAAAACTAACCTTATTTCCACTGATCCTCTCATTTGTAGGGAACTCAATTGCAAAAATCTATTATATGTACCCTAGACCAGAATGTTGGGTCTCTTCACAAGATAAAAGACCAACAATATGTAAACATACTACCAAAAAATGGACATAATCTCCAACCCAAAGCTGGTCCATCTAGTATCCTAATTTAAGGGTAGGGGGAAACCAGTTTTTTAAAAAATCACTCAAAGGTGGGCATTTACTTCATATCACTGATTACAGAATTCTTGGGTTGCTGTCATTTAGGTTAGTCTTCCAAGCCAAGTAAAATTTTGGCTATGCTGCTCAATCATTGTAGGAATTGCAGCAGCAAACACATTGGTGATACCAACCTAGCATAAAATGAACTATTGAGATGAGATGCATGGACAAGTTAGCAATAATATTGTAGAGAAATGGTTTGCCACTGCCTTCTTCTGGGGTGCTGTTTAGCTTTCCAGTCAACTACTCCAGTCAAGTCCTGGAAGTCATAAATTCACTTACTAACCAGACTTAAGTTAGTCTCTGAGACCAGCCAGATGCTGCCATCTACTGAAACTAGCTTCTAGTAGATTACACTAAAGAAATGTAGAAACATCGAAGATTCTAACTCGGTAAACTAAGTTCTTAGTAAGTTTTATTTAGGCTGGATTGCTGACCTGTGATTAAAAAAAAATTTGAATTTTACTAAGAAAGCTCTTCTTCAATATAGAAAAAAAAAGTTATTTCTACTTGTCATTGTTTTTATGAATGCTAGAAAGGTTACTGATTACCAACACATTGTATAATACAACAAAAATGCTATAGCTCTTCCTAATATGTTAAATGCAGCCTAAGAACTGTTATTACTGTTTCCAGCTTTGAGAGGTACAAAGTGAGGAACATAGAAGGATTATTTGATCTAGTTGGAAGTCTAGTCAGAATGACCTGAACTGGTGCCATTGCAGTGATGCTCAGATCCAGAGGAAGAACTGGAAAAACTTCTGTTATATTCTACATCAATATAATATGGAGGAATTAGTTGCAAAATGTGTGTTTTTTCCTGGTACTGTACTATGATGATGTTAGCCATTATAGTGCTCTAGAGTTCCATAATCAGGCGCTTTATTGATGTTCAGGACTGGTCAGAAAGGTTCAAATCAAACACTTTGTTACTATTTTGCATTACCTTGCCTCAGGTCAGAATTTGGGGGCTTGGCTGCATCCCATAAGCTCTTATAAAAATGTTCATCACCAGGAATAAAGGAAGTATCTTGTCAAGTATTGACACAATCCTTCATGTATACTACGTGATTTTTTAAAATTCTTTATTGAATACGTAATTTATTCTTCCCAGAACTATTACTTAAACAATGGTTACATGTACAGCAATTCTAAATGAAGGACACAAATTTACAAAATGGTATGAACATTTGGAATGTTAAGAACATACTATGGGTAACCTACTTGATTAAAATGATATACCGTACATGGTGGAGTATAATACATATTTCCAACTCATCCCCCAGACTTATAAGATTGCTCCTCACTAATAAGATTCTCACCATGTCAGATGACGTAGGGAGACTGATGGGTCCCAAGTGCTTACTGCTTTTAGTTTAATAAAAGCAGTTAATAGTCTCATCTTCATGTGGCAATTAATTGGAAGATGCAGTCGTTTTTCAGTCTAGAAAAGTTCTGTAAACGAGCGAGTACAATCACGGTGATGTTAAATGTTGACACGACTTTAATATTACTACAATAAAAACACCAAAGGAATGTTCATCAAAGAAGGGGCAATGAACTTATCTTACCCAATATATTATCTTTTATCTTATTACATTATTATATCAAATAAACTGCACTGCTTTTTTGAAATAGTTACTACACTATAAACTTATTCTAGTACTGAATAGACTGCAGGTAAGATAATAATTACAAAAAGATAGTTGAATAGTATATTTTTAAAAAATTGAAAGTGCTATCCTTATTATAGTCAACTAGAAAACAGAAGTAGCAACATTTCTATTACTGTCTGAATTTCTAATTAGATTGTAGGCAGTAACAGCTAGTTCCCAACTCAGTTCACTTTTTCAAATCATGGGATTCTTTCACCAAAGCACTGATAAATATTCACCAGCTATGCTTTGACAGGCCATTATACATACTAAGGAGTACAGATAATTTATCTACATGTGATTTGAGTGATTAAAATGTCAGATTTTGTGTTGGGTATTGTGTGACTGTTAGGAGCAGGGCTTGTGCCCAACATGAGTAATTTGCTAAGATGGCATGATAAGCTGCCTAAGGCATTTTGGAAGTTGAGAGTAAACAAAATGGGTTTTAATACACTTGTAAGAGGGCACTTCAGTTTAAGTCTCTCTCTCTCTCCCACCCAGCTCTCCCCCCCCTTTTGTCTTTTAACTATTAAGTGGATAAATGGAACTCCTGTAGTCTTTTGTCTGTGTAAACCATATCAGAGTACAAAAGATTGGAAAACCCAAAGGAATTTTGAAGCCTATTCACACTACTGCATTTAAAGCGTGGGTGGTTCTAAAGTTCAAATGGCGCTTGTCACCAGGAGCTTAAAAAAGTAATAATAAAATAAAACAATTTGAAATAACAACAGAGGCACTTTTTAAAAGGCAGCTTTTGCACTGAAAATATATGAAATTGAAACCTGGCAAATGCCATTTGTGGAAACGTTTGGCTCAGAATGCAGGTAATTTGGACAGAATGCAGCAAATATAATATTATATATGAGAAGGCCCTGTAGTCTGTCTGGCTGCTGAACTTCCATATTTTGCAAAGCTTTCAGAAAAGTAGGTATAATCTACTGAGAAAATAAATCAAGATTAATTAACATTAAATTGTGGCAAAGAATTACATCGTTTTTCAAACTTTACAACTTTTAAGATACCGTATGTGCCTTTTAACTCTTAGAATTCCCCAGCCAGCATACTGGCAAAAATAAAATAATTCTATTTTTTTTAACATTAAGACTCCTTTTATTCCAGTTTGTATATTATTTAAATATTATCCTAGTAATATGAAAACTACTTGTATGTAAGTATATCCCATAGACATAGGGGGAGATACATACCTAAATAATCCAATATCCACTGACAAACCCATATGATAGACAATCATACTTGGAAACATTTAGACCCAACTATCTATGAGATTCAGTGATGAACATGGACCACATGGGGAAAAAAGCTAATACTGATATGGCATTTAAACTGGCTGGCGCTCTTGTTTCAAGTGGAATGTGCATTCTCACTGATTTCACTGTAGTTTAGATAACAACAGGTAGTCCTTGAATTACAACAGTTCATTTTGTGACTGTTCAAAGTTACAACGGCACTGAAAAAGTGAGTTATGACCATTTTTCACACTTATGACCATTGTATCATCCCTATGGTCACATGATTTAATTTGGATGCTTGACAACTGACTCACATTTATGACAGTTGCAGTGTCCCAGAGTCATGTGAGCCCCTTTTGTGATCTTCTGACAAGAAAACTCAATGGGGAAACCAGATTCATTAACAACCATGTTACCAATTTAACAACTGCAGTAATTTACTTAGCAAATTTGTCAAAAAAAGTCGTAAAATGGGACAAAATTCACTTAACAAATTTTTCACTTAACAACATGAATTTTGGGCTCAATTGTGGTTGTACGTTGAAGACTACCTGTACAGTACATGCACTGGATTACGAGCAAGATGATCCTAGCTATTTATGAGTTTTGCTATGCACTGCTGGTTTGTATATTGTTATGGCAACATCCTGCACTTCAATATTTACAAGTACTCCATAACTGGGCTCCATTCAGGTACAGGTGGCTCCCACTTAGTGGGAAATAATCTTTCAAATGCACTTCAGAGATCAGTAAGAGCACTGAGGAAATTATTTGCTACAAATATGGAACAAATATGTTATCTGTTTCTCTTATTGACACACCTAGAGAAAATAGTTTAAATTTATCTGAATGATGCATAAATACTTTGTAATGCTTTATTAATTACATATGGAAATGCATTAATCATGTCTGTGGAAATTTTTCATTGAAAACTTTATTTAAGTTGCCTTTCATTCAAATATATAAGATGAGAGATTGCATTCTTTAAATCCATATAAGCAAATGGACATTTCCTTCTGGTAAATGATAACTGCTAAACTACAAAAGAACAGGTATTCTGTCCCAGTGATGAGGCTCTAATCATTCTATTCTATCTATGCAATGTCCATAGCCCACAAACAAGAGGAAAATATTCAGGAGGGAAAAAAAATCTGAACCAAAAAGAAATTGATGCTTCTCATTAAAGGCTTGGATGGATTTTCCAAGGAAACTTTTGTGAAAATGCATTTTAGGGACTTCATTTAGTACAAATATTCCTTGTGGGTGTTATAAAACTATCCCTAACATTTCCTGGCATAAATCTTACATGTTCTGAAAGGATTGTATTATCTGCTGAATGTACTATCTAGCAATACAAAATAAGCATTTGAATATTTCTAGCGAGTATCAAGCAAGTTACAGAGAACACCCAACGATCTCTTTCACAAACATCTTGTTCCAGCTGTAACAGACCTTTTGATAAAAGTTTCTTTAACTTTTTTCTCCTCCTAAACACTATTTACTCCCCTATTCTCAGTTCTTTGTAGCCTTCTAATCTCTTTTTATTTCTCTGACACAAACACAATACTCCATGACATACTGGACAGCTTTGACTGGTGACAGAATGTTCACAAAGAGAGAGAATTCTATGCAGGATGAGTATTACCTACCGCTACCCTATAGGACATGTGAAAGGAAGGTAAGAAAGGAAGTAGCCTAGTAACCCTCCTGCTGATTTTATTTCATTACAGAGGACTATTTTCTTACAATTACTTACCTAATGAACCTACTGTTTATTAAAGACTCAATATGGCCCTCAGCATTCCAATTTGGAAATCATACAAATTAACACAAAGAGTTTGAAGACTTGATTCCCAAGTATGTTCCGGAGAGCTCCTTCCAACTTCACAGCGTCTTTGCCAGAGAACTTTCAAGTTTCCTCAAGGAACAAAGGACATTTCCAGTGCTATTAGTGCAGCTAAAATCCACACAAGCTCTTTGCTGAAGAGGGAAAAAAATCAGAGTTATATAACTACCTCATACTCATATTATGGATTGGGAAAGAAGAAAAAAAGGGATCATAGCTATGTACTACTTTTTGTAGTTTATATTACTGGTTGATCTCTTATAACATAATGCAGAGATGGGTATTATGAAGGCATGAGTCTCAAGCATCTGGAGGTACTCCAAAGTTGCCTACCAAGGATGGAAAATTATCTCCAGCGCAATCTTCTGCACACTTCTCAGAAATAAAATTCACAAAATTCAACAGGGCTTAATATATCCAATTATAAAAGTTTAGCTTTACATTTGATGGTTTTAAAAACATCTAAAATGTTCCCAAACAGATCACCGGAATGTTGGAAATGTAAACAGATGCAGGGAACATATTATTAAATGTGGTGGACATGCCCAATAGCAAAAAAATACTGGATAAGGATAAGAAAGAGCCTAGAGGAAATAGAGCTAAACTGGAGATATTCTTACTAGGCATATTAACAGGGATCTACAATTTTAAAACCCGATATTTATATTACATGTAATGACAGCGGCTAAAATTGTTTACATACAAAATTGGAAAAATGGAAATAAACCAGCTGAAGAAATGGTGATAAAGAAAATATTAGACTGCACAGAGATGGATAGGCTGACAATGGAAATAAAAGATAAAGGAGAAATGGAATACTATTTGATTTGGAATGCATGGTATAACTGGTTAGATAGTAGATGCAAAGATTAGGAAATCAACAAGAAAAGATGGATAACAAACTAAAAGATAAAGAATGTATAGTATTATAGTAAGTTGTTATAAAATGTAGAATGTAAAAAAAAAATTCAGAATAACAATATATAGTGTATTTATAATAGTATATATAATATAAATGTATACCAGTACAGGAGGGTTGTAAAGATGGGAATTGTGATGTAAAGTGAAGAAAATGGCTAATAAAAAATTTAAATACAAAAAAAGAGAGAGAGAGAGACCTTATTCCATCCCAAAGTTAGTACTTTGCGTAATGAGATGCCTGTTTTGTTTATGAGTGTATATAAATGAGTGCATGGGAGTTGCTGGCATCTTTCAGTGATCCGTAACTTTGATTCAAGATTGTTGGTTTAAGAATTCAATTGATACCTACGATGAGATGCTGGAGGAGGGGGTTAACTTAGGTAATAGATAATAAGCTTTGAGTAACAACAAGAAAAAAAAACACCTTAAAAATAAGATTATAGTTTCTACCAGAATGCAAACCTAAACACACTTACAATGGTTCTTTTTGTAGTTCTTAGTTTTTCTGTCATGCAAAGAAGCAGATTCTCAAACAGCTGCATAGAGGTAGCAGTCCTTGGCAGGGTGGCTTAATACTCTCCTCTCTGTTCCCCATATTGAAGCCAGCATTCTCCACTGCACCTAAATCCTTCAGGTTTACTTAGGAGACACCTGGCTGAGATGCTGTTGCAGTCAGACAGAGATTGGAATATGCCCTCACTCCCTGACATGTTGTTATCTCAATAAACTGTTTAGTGCTGCTACTCAAAGCAGAAATAGTTGGTTATCTTCTGATATCTGAGAAGGTCTGTTTTTAATTGCTTGGATGGCACCCAAGAAAGTCCTGCCATCATCTTCCCCTCCAAGGCAACACACAAAGACTGAGAAGAATATAATGCCTGTTCTTACAGAGCTGAACATGCAAACTACTGTTAATTCCATATTGTAAGTAGCAGACTGGGTGCTGCTGAAAATAGTATCTGGGCAGGAAGATTGTGGGAAATCTGCTGATATATCTATAGCTTATTTAATAAAATTATAGTAGCATTTCTAGGAAACATAATTCATATAAACTGCAGCTAGATCCAAGCAGAACAATCAAACAGAGATTTCTTATAATCTGTCTATCCATAGTAGAGATTGTAGTACCAGTACTCATTATTACAATAGTCAATGATCTTTTATATAGTATTGACTGCCAAGAGTTTCAACACAGGTCACACAATTAATTTACTGTTCTCAATCAACTGGAATCAAGTGGTCTACTTGGAACCATTATATAATACTCAACTTCTGGACAGATTTAACCTTCACTTGTGAAAGTATCCAGAACAATTTGCCTGCCCTTGAGATAGTTACTGTATTATAAACGCTTTGTAACAATGTTATCATTTTCAGTCCATCTAAAAGAAATGATTTAAGTGAAAACATTCACAGAACCTTTGCCACTTTAAACATACAAATTCCAATTCAATCTTCCAATTCAAACATTCCTAGATGAGATTTAATAACACCATTGCCATCTGGCCTAAGACCATATTATGGGAACTTGTACTGCAGTAATCAGCAAATCAGGCGACTTCAAAATACAGTTGAAAGTTATAGAGTTTGATTTTATTACATACAAAATATTCATGTAGGAGATATAAAGGAGACTTAGCAATAAACACAATAAAAGGGAAAATATTTAAAGAAAGCTTTATTTTTTTTAAAAAATGAACTCATACATTGTCATTTGAGAAGTCATAATCAAAACAAAAGTTACTTACATTGCTGCTTTCAACAGCAAAAGTGCACTGGTTCCATGATAACATACATTAATAAATTTACTTTATTAAAATTTACAAATATTTGAGTTACCTATAAATTTATTTTGTATACAAAAATGGAAATTTAATAATTTAGTCATAGTGTGCATGGTTAACAACATATTTAACTATTTTTCTGCCAAACCCTCACCAATTAGTTGAATAGTAAGAGTTCCACTTTTATCTGTCTCAACCACCAATAAGCATTTGAAAATGCCTGGGGACCTTGGTTTGAATTGGACTGGTAAATTGCAGTAGTGGTGACATCTGTGAGAGAAAATGTATAAGAATTAGATTAGTATTTATCAGACTTCTTCAACTTATTTAGATTGAGAAAAAGAAAGTTCTGGAGCTCTATTACCAGCAGAGTATTTTCTTATCATAATAGTATATTACAGCTTATCAGTTGGTGTGCTATTCTGAAGAGGAAACAGAAACTGTCTATATAGATTACATTCTTAGTTGTTTACAAGTAATCCTTAGGGTATGAGGCAGCTGAACCAGGCAGGCAGGGAACCAGGATTGCCATCACTGAACAATATGGTTGTAAAGAGTGTTGTCATGTGATTGCTAACTCTTAGTGATAATTGCAGACCCAGTTGCTGTTGTAACTCCAGGACATACAAACTGTTGTGTGAGAAGCAGTGGGAACCTGAGGTAAAGACTGTGGGGTTGCTGTGGGGAGGAGTGGGGAGGTGTAGGCTGTGCACAGGCAAAAGGAGACTGAATAAAAAAGGGCACCATGCAACACCATAGGAATGATGTGGGGCCAGGGAAGGAGGCCATTACGCCAGATGAAAGGCGGCCAGAGGAAAAAGGGAGCCATGCAAATACAGGGAAGATGGGGGAAGCAGGACACCTCACTGTACAAATGGAGGGAGGCTAGGGGCACCTACCGGAGTGACTTGCAACTTTCCCTGCTGGCTTCTGCATTGATTTTGTTTGCAGGTTAGACAGCAGGAAAGGCACAAATGGCAATTATATAATCACAGGGTGCTGCAACTTTCAAAAGTACGAGCTAGTTACAAAGCACCATTATCGCACTTAGAGTGGTGCAATGGGTTGAATTTTTCAGATTAGTTGTAAGTGCCACTCATTCAATGCTGTCACATCTTAGAACTGTGACTGAACAAGTGATTTTTAAGCAAGGACTACCCCCTAGTTCATAATGACAACAATTTCTTCTAAAACATCAACACTATTCAAGACAATCTTACATGTCTGACAAGAACTGAACTGTGGTGGTACAGTGGTTAGAATGCAATATTGCAGGCTAATTCTGCTAACTGCCGGGGGTTCAATCCTCACTGGATCAAGGTTGACTCAGCTTTCCATCTTCCAAGGTCGGTAAAATGAGGACCCAGATTGTTGAGGGCAATATGTTGACTATGTAAACCGCTTAGAGAGCGCTATAAAGCACCATGAAGTGGTATATAAGCCTAACTGCTATTGCTAAGTAAGGGTGCCTAGGGCAATCAAATAAGCTAAAAAGCAACTGTAATACCTAATACAGAGTAGGCAATTTGAGGGTCACAAGTGGCACCAAACATATTCCCAGACTGTCCTGAACTTTCCCATTTATCAATGCTTCAGTTCCATATACTCTGTGACATTGTTATACACCAGGTATATTCATCTGCTACTCTCGGTGGTCCAAATATTTATTTTTAAAATGTGAATCTATGAATGGAAAAGGATTTCTTGCTGCTGCGGTAGGCTATAGGTAATCAGTATTTTCACTCCAAAGTTTAATATAGAAACATTTAAATGCATTCACACTCACTAATGTACATACTGTATAACTAGTCCTCTGTGTTCCTCCCTCCCAGTGACTTAAGTAGGAGCACAAGGATGAAGAAGAAACAGAATAACAACTCACAAGTTGTTCTTGTGGGGAAAATAGATATGAATAAATATTGTGAATCTGGTAGATGTACATTAGTGAAGTGCCCACGGAACACGACTAGTCATAAAGCTGACCTGCCCGGCATGCAGTCACATGATTGAGGGGCAGTGTATCCATTTATTAAGGCTGGCGATACTGTCAAACCCAGCTCAAAAACATAGAAAAATCCAGCCAAAGTTCAGTTCTTTATTTGTTCACACCAGAATCTTGCCAGATTACCCTATATTACCCTCACTATAATGAGGGTACATTATAGGAAGACATTAATGAGACATTATAGGAAGTGGCTATCCTAACTCTCTGTCTCTGATCCAGATATAAGTTGTGTTGTTTTTTGTTTATCCTTCTCCTTGGAATGTATGTTCCCTTCCTGCAAAACTGCTGCTTCAATGTAGTTCATTGTACCACCTCCCCCTCTGTAGGCACAAC
This sequence comes from Ptyas mucosa, assembly GCA_012654045.1. Classification (NCBI taxonomy): domain Eukaryota; kingdom Metazoa; phylum Chordata; class Lepidosauria; order Squamata; family Colubridae; genus Ptyas; species Ptyas mucosa. The sequence continues at coordinate 18,904,896 of WNWU01000003.1, forward strand.
CATCCTATCTGCTTCATGGGCCATAAAGTAACTGTTCCATGGCCATCTCAAACAGTCATAAAATGACCAATTATAAAGAAAGGAGTATTTGTATGCCTCCTACCAACTGTCTTAAGAAAAAATATATATTTTCACTCACCTCAAATTATAATGGGAATGCTTGATATAAAAAGGATCTCCAGGACTTCTAAAGTTGAGCTGTAATTTAATAATTGTTTAAAATATATGAGTTATTTTATTCACTACCCAGCAAGTATATACCCTCATGAGCCATAAATTTCAATTAAAACAGCCATATGCAGATTCCAGGGAGAAAAAATATATATAATAGCTAAGCTTGGCCTACAAATTATGATACATATTTCAGTATTAGGATTTACATTTAATATGGTTTCCAATTTTAATAATTATTACTTTCTCCTGGAAAGTAAATTAGCAAAAGACAATGACTGAAATAACTTTAACATGAGAACAAGTATTAAGTGTTAGGTATGTTGGTGTGAAGATTTATCAAATGCAACTTTAAACAATGGTTAGAAGTCAATATACCTGGCAGGAAGACATAGAATAATTCTTCATGCTGATTTTCAATGTACTTGATTCGCCAACCTTAGTTGCAGGAAATGTATAGACATCTTCTTGGGCATATACTCCTTTCCTGGTTTAAAAAAAAAGAAAAAATGCTACTAAAAATAATCCTGTGTTTTAACTGGTATTTGTAATTGAGGAGTTACTTAAAGCTACAAAATGTCTTTTATAAGACCAATCCATGTCACTATTTTAGCCTTAAGAAACATCTGAATTATTTTTCATGCTCGCAAAATAAAACTGCATTTTCCCCCAATTCTTGAACTATACTAAGATGTTTAGTTGAGTAAAGAGTATTTAGATGTAGACTACTTCATAGTTTTGCATCTCGTGTTTGTTAAGGGTTCTGAATGTAAAATATTATTGTTTCTCATAAGAAGATTGATCTTTGTTTGGGTAAATTTATTCCCTGGGGGAAAAATCGTTTTGGGATTACACTTAATAAGCTTTGATTTTAAGAGAAGCATGACTGAAAAGGACCACTTATATTTTATCATCATGCTAAACAGTATTTAACCATAGTTTGTAAAATAACCATGTATTAGCTTGGCTTGTACATAATGTTATACCATAATTCAGGATTCATGAATCAAAATAATAGATCACACATCATACTAAAAATAAAATCCTTGTACAAGGCAAATCTATGGCCTTGATTTTATTACATAGCAGTTTGTAGATCTCATAAAATACTAAATAGAATGTATATTTAAAACATTGAGAATTTACTTTCTTTAGAATGAATATGAAGAAATGTATTTTATAAATCATCCAATTTACATACCATATGTTGTGATCAAATATACTGAGGTATTCTCTTCTTTGTGATACATCTCGAATATTGATTTTTACCAATGATGATGTGGATACTTTGTTTTTTAACTGTTTACTGCTTAGGATACTCTGTTACAATATATAAATTACAAAACATAATTAATTAGAGAAGTGCTATGCTTTTTTATCCATTAATTATGCAGAAACCAAATCAACCGACTGATTTTATTCTACAGAAATTAAGTAAACCAAAACTACTTCTTAAAGCTGATACTTTCATACTAAGGTTAGTATCATTATACTTGCTAGAGTGTAGGAAAAGTTTTAAGAGGTAAGTGCTAGTATTTTATCAAATGCTGGTATTTTACAAAGTATATAACATAAAATTTCACAAAAATATTCTATTTAAATAGTTCATTTTAAGGCTTTAATAGAAAGCAATTATACATAAACACACAAATAGTTTACCATAGGGGTGTTTTTCTTCTTCTTCAATTCTATGTAAAAGGAATGTTATAATTATGACTCTAATTCAAACAAAAAATAACTACATCATTCATATTCTTACCATTCCACAAAACTGAAGTCTATATTTGTCAGTCAAATGAGGCTCATGCAATGGGTGACACTCAAGATCCCAAAACTGAGAATAGTGCCCTTTGTCTCTAGGTAGGAACGACACTATAATCTATCAAAAAATTAGAAAATCATGAAAGTATGACTATTTGATTGAATTAATAGAATGAACTATATTCGAACATTATGACATGATTTTATTTTTTAAAAAACACATTGCAAAACTTAGTTTAAATATGTTCACCCAATTAACTATGGGTGGCTTGGAAAATATAATTAATAATTAAAACAATTAAAAACATAAAGAAAATGAAGCAAGACAATCTGGACTGAAAGCAACCATTAAAACCAACCACACCTACACTCTCCCCAACAACATATTAACTCCAGGCCTGAGACCAAGCCAGATTTTAAAGGCTTTTTGGACCCTCAAGAGACAACATGCTATCTGTATCTCTGGGGGATGTTATTCCAGAGGGTGGGAGTAGAGAAGGTACACTGATTAGGTCTCATAAAATGACAACATATAATGAAGGGATCTGGAATTCATCAACTCGGTCCAAACACACTGGGTAAGCAGAAACCTCAATAACCAAGTCTAATGCCATAAAAGGGCTTTAAAAGTAATAACCATCACCTTGACTCCACGTGGAAGCCAACAGGCAGCCAATGAAGCTTGCACAGCAGTAGTGACATGCGTCAATAATATTTGCAGAGAAATATTATGGTCTTTAGTGTAGTATTGCTATTCTCTTTTCCATCATGCAATACGGTCCACAGGCATTACTGAATACAGACTTTAGTACAAGTCTCATACACATGGAGGAGAACACAGTCCTTACTAGAAGAGTTCCTCTTTTCTGCCAACACTCCAGACTAATTTGTTTAAGCAGTTTGCTGACATAGCTGCAACGGGGTGAGTTTAGTAGACATGCTAAGCTATGAACCATAGCTGGGGGGTCAGGAGGCATATATATTTAACGAATAAATAATGCCTGGAGCATATAGCTAACATTGAAGCAAAAGTAATTTAATGTTAAGAGTTTATCTCGCCTTTCCTTTTTAGGATCTCAGAGGAAATTAACTGAGAACAACCCTATAAGGTAGTTTGGGCTGAGAGACAATGAATTTCTCAGTAAGTTTCTATGGCTGAGGGTGGACTTCAGTCTGAACTCTCTCTCTCTCTCTCTCTCTCTCTCTTTCTCTCTCTCTCTGTGTGTGTGTGTGTGTGTGTGTGTCCGTCCACTTTGTTTAGGAATTTTTTCCAGAGCCATTTGGCATTTTGCATCTGTTGTTCTTTACTATCACCTAGTGGTCACTATAGAAATGGTTAGGTTGGGATGAAGCGGGGAGATGAAACTAACTGTAGGTAATAGAGATGGCAACAGCCTAATTTCCCAGAAGGAACTGTCCTACTGCCTTGTCTTATGCCTCTGACCTATTCCACTTCCTTCCTTATAAATTTGTGTAGAAAACACTCTTCACTGTTTGAATCAAGAAAAGGAAAACATGCCATAGAGAAAAAGGAACAGAATTTTTTGTATGTACCAAGGATTTTAGAAGATAACTATCCTTTGAAAACAACAGAATGAAAATGAACTTTTGATAAACTTTTGAAAATAAACAAACAAAAAACCTTGTATCTTAGGCATGTATTTCACCATTCTTTTCTGCTCAACTGCCAGAATTACCGCAATATATGGTAAAGGTAACAAAATTAAAATTAATCTTGCTAATATTGGATGGCAGATGACCCTTAAGGCAAAGAGCATATATTGGAAACACCTTAAACTAAGCACATCTTGTCCAGGGTTTGCACATCAGCTGCAGAGCTTAGTCATGTCAACTTAAAGACATAGTTGCTTTAAGGTTTATACCTAATCTTAATTCCTGTTTGTACCTAAGCACACTTTGGCCTTGAAAGTCTGGCTCTCTATAGCCCCTAGTAACATGATTCACCCAGAATGTGAAGTTAAAAGGCAAGAAAAGTATCTTTCCTGAATACATAAAGGGTAAAGATACTGGAATAGCAACTACTTCAGGATAATTGGAAATTATCCCAAGACAAAGCATTCATTTTGTGCAACGTACTCAGAGAACAATGCTTTCGTATAAAAGTAAAAGTTTCCCCTGTCCAGTTGTTTCTGACTCTAGGAGGCGGTGCTCATGTCTGTTTCTTAACCGAGGATGTAGCAGGAGCTCACCTCTTCACGTGGCACTTGGGTCTTGAACCTGGGCTGACAAGTTCGTATATTTAGGACCAACTAATAAAATCTTACTGATATGCTTGATTTATTTTCAAAATAGACATTTCCACAACAACCTGTCATGAGGAACAGTTTTATCAATTTTAACTTAGGAGTTTGGGACATCTTCTCTTCCTTTAAAGTAAAATCAGCTAAAAATGTAATTAATTACTATGAACATGATCAAATAGTGACTTACTTTTTCTTTTCCACAAATTTCAAGAGTACCTGAAAGATAGGAACATTGGAAAGCAGCATATGTAGCTCTGTAAACATCTCCACTTTCATCAACATCCTAAAATTAAACAATTATTAATCAAAACTATTAGTTATATGAAACAGTGCTTAAACAATCTTTAATTACATCACTTTTGATTGACCAGAGATAATGAGTTTCAGTAATATATTTATTTCATGGTGTAACCATTATGTGAACATTGTTTTTCTTGTTTATCAATACTGTTATTATGAAACACTTAAAATTATTTCAAGTTTTCACTAAAAGTACATCTATCATTTCTTGACTCAACAAATGAATTTCATATAACAATGTAAGTGAACAAATTAAGGCTGATGGTTTTAAACCTGATATATACTGCCTTTAATTAGCACATTTTCAAAAGCATTAAATCTACGTTTGTCTTTTTGTAATTTTCAACAGGGTGAAACAGTCATAGGGCAACAATTTTTTAATCAAAGTACCTCAAATGAGCTATTTTAAAGAATGTATCCAAAATCCAGGAACCACTACTCCTATAGGAATGAAATCTCAATGATTGTGTTGGCAAAATAGTAGCTGTGCAGCTGCGCCCCACCACCGCAGTCTGGTGATGGGATTTCCAACACTCCCTGCCAGTTTCCCATAAGCAAAATCAAGGGGGAAACTGCCTGGAAGTCACAATTCACTTCTCCTCCCAGTGCTTTTTTGCCCACCCACAGCCAATCTGCTTATCCGTTAAGAAAATATATCTGAACCAATGACATGGTGGGTCATGGGTTGTCTAGTGAATTCTGAAATGTTTTCTTAAAATAAAAAGCAGGTTTTTATTAAACAGAGCTTTACAAAACATTCTATCCACACCTGCTCTTCTGGTGATATAACAGATTTTCTACATATGGTATTTAACAAACTTTTCTTGTATGTAAGAAAATACTTTCTTATTAAAACAATCAAAATTATTGAATGAAATGTGAAATTGTTTTCTGCAATAATATAAGATTTAATACAAATGATTTCACTTTCTGATTTGATCCAAACTTTTACTTCAGCAGTATGTAAATTAGCAATAGCTGTAATTACAGTAGTTCATATATCCTGGTTAACTAGTTTTTAAATTGAAGAATGAAAAGCATGTTAACCTACACTGTGCTTTGAATAAACCATATTTAATAAATAGTTGCAGAGAATGGCTGCAAAGACTGGTAAAAACACAAAACAAATTGCTTAAATGAACAGATTATTTCTTTACTAGAATTTATATAGAAATTTTTCTTCTAGAAAATTTTCTTGTCCCGATCTTTGAAAACAAAGATTTTTTTTTAAACTAACCTTGACATACGGTGGTGCAAAAGAAGTCAAAAACCACTTCAAATTTTCATCTCCATTATTTTCAATCTCTAGGTATTTTTCTGTAAAATAAAATGGCCAAACAATAAAATACTAATGGTAAATTTCACAGCAGTCCACAGAAACAAGCAGTTTGTTGAAAATCTAAGCTGCTTATTTGGTCAGAAGTGATAAGAAGTTGTAACTACAGTATTGCTGCTTTCTACAGAAGACCAACGTGATGCAAATATTCTCTTCTTATTCCAGCATTTTCTGAAGGCTGAATCTGAAGAGTCACACAGCAGTTCATGCAAGTAGTCCTCGGTTTATGATCACAATGGGATTGGAATTTCCATTGTTAAATCGGTACAGTCATCAAGTGAGATATCACATGACCACAATGTCTTATAATGGCAATCCCAGCACTAAGCATTGCAGTTGTTAACAAAGAATTGCAGGTCATTGACTATCCATCCCATCCCATCCCATCCCATCCCATCCCAAGCCAAGCCATTCCAGGTTTGGTTCCTTCCCAGCCCTGAACCTCAGTAAGCTAAGGGACTTCTTCAACTATCTCCCCCCACTTCCCCCCAATCTCTGCCTTTTGAGCCATCCTGTTCCCTCCCTTGAGGGGATGGCAAGAAACCTCAGGCTTGCATGATTCTGGGCTTGCTTTCTACATCCCTATAAAAAAAGAGACAGCAAAGACAGTGAAAATATTCTGCAATGCTAGAATTGAGCTTATTCTTTGTTTTTATTCTCTCTCTCTGTGTGTCTCTCTCTCCTTCTCTTAGCACTAAAAACATGTGCCCCAAGGATACCAATATACCCAAGTTAGAATTTACCTGAGTGTTCACCAGATTTTGTCTCAGGAAAAAATATGGTCCGATTTTTTACTTCAAGTTTGGTCAGCTGTTTTTTCTGGCATGGTTGTATGTGAGTAACAGCTAGTTCAGACTGTTGCTGAGCACCCATTTTAGCAGTTAGTGAGCTCTTTTCAGATGACTTCTCAGTGATATTTTCCCGAATTTGAACCTTAACAAGCTATACATAATAGAAAGACATAAAATTCATATCTTTCTCTATTATTTGTCTTGAGTTAACATATGGATATCCATTTAGAAGTGCCATTTAAGACACATACCCTAACATACTAAGGAATTAATTACTACAATGCAACTGCAATTTGAAAATAATAAATGTAACCAGCTGAAACAAGCAATCCTATCAACAGCTTAATAGAAAACATGAATTTAGATCTTTTAAAAGTGTTTTTTTGCACAACAGTGGAATTTACATCATTTGTAGACTTAAGGCTTAGCGCCTTCTTGCAAGTTCTCAGGAGGACATAGTAAAATATCTTGATTCAGATGCTATTGATAATGTTTATTTTTAAAAAATATTCTGTGGTTTTATTTTATTTTATTCTATGGCATGGGCCCAGGGTACTTGCAGGACCACCTTCTGCCTGCCTCCCACCGCCCTGTGGGCTCACATAAGACTGCCCTCCTCCGGGTGCCATCAGCCAGACAATGTTGGCTGATGGCGCCCAGGATGAGGGCGTTCTCTGTGGGTGCACCGACCCTCTGGAATGGGTTACCCGTGGGGCTCCGGACGGCCCCCGACCTCCGCTCTTTCCGCCATGATCTGAAGACATCGCTTTTTCAACGAATTTGCTGATCTGATGGGTGATTTTTAATTGGGAGATTTTAATTGATTATTTCGTATCTATTTTTATTGTTTTCATTGTTTTAATTTCTGTGAGCCGCCCCAAGTCCTTCGGGAGAAGGGCGGCATATAAGTATAATAAATAAATAAATAAATAAATATTTTTAAAATTAAGAATGATTAAAAGTATGAGATTACTGAATACTTCCACTATTAATGAATTTATAGATATGATTAAAAACTATATATTTTACTAAATATATATTTTATTTATATTATTATTGCTTTGTGGAAAGTAACAGGCATTAATATTTGTTCAAGAAAGGAAGGATACTTTCTTAAATGGATCATTTGGAAAGAGAAGATTTCAAGAAATCTTCATTTCCATTTCTATTTTTCATTTTCCATTGTTCCAGATAAGGATTTCTTACTGGGGAGATGGACCAGTCAGCTTGACATTATGGTAATTTAAGCTTTGGTAGAAAACTAGACACTGTTAAAAGAGAATAGTCTCAATCTATGATGGCAAGTCAAAAGAGATCTGGTAGCATATTTTCCAACTAACAAGTTTTATTAAAAGATGTAAAGTTTTGTGTGCTCTTGCTCACTTTGTCAATTGCTAGTGTCTGGGTGCAGCTTAAGAATGCTGACATCAAAATAATAATTTTGATTAGGTTTTTTTTTAAATTTACTTGTAGAACCAAGATATATCTGATAGTTTTTAATTTCAGTGATTACATATTTGGACTGATTAATATTTTTTATTTTAAAAGATACTTTTTACCAGATAATTATAAAGGGTAGTTTTAATCAATGTTCTTTTTTAATGGATCGTGATACTATTTCAAGTACGTTTATATTACATACATGGAACACATTTTAAATCTTTATAACATTTGAATCCCTTACTTTTAGTTTATATTTTTCTTCAATCTCTTACAAGAGTTGCTCCTGCATACCCCATTTTTGAATTCAGGAAAGGGATCGCAGGTCTGCCGCCCGAAAACGCTTTCCTTTGGAATCAGGAAGGAAAGCTGTCTTTGGAATCTATCCTGATTCCAAAACGGTTCCCGATTCCCTGCTGCACATTGCAGGGGAACTGGCCGCCGCCTGAAACACATTGGGGGAATCTGGCCAACGGGCAGCGGTGGCTGGAAAGGAGGGACATTTCACTTTAGGGGCTCCTGCTCGGCTCAGCTCCTGGGCACAGAGAGGGCTTAGGCAGTGGCGGCTCCTCACATTGCTGGGGAATGAAGTCATCGCGACCATTGTCTGCCTGAGCTGCCTGCGAACTGTGGGGGCCACCTTGTTCACCAAAGCTGCCAGGCAGATTCCCCCAACCATCCCGAAGAGGTTTGTTCCTCAGGCTGTGCTCCGACCCTCTCCCCCAGAGCATGCGAGGGGTCTCTGGGAAAGCGAGTAGTCCCTAGAGATCGCAGGAGCACCCGATAAGTTTTCTGGAAAAGAACTTCTCAGTACCAGTAATCAATGCTCTCTTTCCCCAGCTGAGTCTCTGAGGGATCTCTCACTTGCAGGAGGAGGAGGAGGGTGGCGCCACCTTAAACCAAAGCCTCTGAGTAACTGGGAAAGAAAGCTGCGCTTCCTACAAAATAGAAAGGTACTGTAATCCAGGTCAAAGAAGGAAGAAAGCCAGGCTTTCAACGCCTACAGCTATAGCTATAAGTAGGAAGACAGGGACCTCTTTGGAGCAGAGCCTTTGGTGCCAAGTCCCTCTTCTGCCCCCATGAAAATCATCCCCCACCCCACTCATTTCAGTTAAATGAGCACAGAGTGATAGGGTTTGTTTTAAATGGGTAAAAAGATCTGTGCTGCCCATTATCAAAATTGAGTGGAAGTGAGGACGTGGCTGATCTTGATGCTGGTAGGCAGAGGCAGAATTCTTGCTTTCCTCCCCAAAAATTAAGGTGCGTCTTATACTCCGCTGCATCTTATACTCCGAAAAATACGATAAGTACTTATTTTTTCCACTAACAAGTACAAAGCTCTAGGCCTTCTAAACAGAGTTCAAAGATTCATATTTGTTATTCCATTGCTCTGCAGTCCCTTCTCATATTATTCAGAAAATATGGATGCTTACAATATTAAAACTGGTATGATATCATGAGTAATGCTTTATTTTAGAACTTTGGCACATTTTTTAAAACACTTACTTTTTGTCCACCATCACAAAGTATGTATATAAGGCCACTCCATGGAAATATTGATTTATTATCTGCAAGTGATGGATTCGGACTCACATGAATTGAAATATTGCTCCTAGAAAATGAATTCAATAGTTCTGAACTTAAGTGAAATGAGAAAACTTGATGTAAGAAATTATAATACTTTGATTTGTATAGAAGAATCATAAACTTCACAGTGGTTAAGGAATTATAATGAAAAAGTTCATGTACTGATGGATCATTTAGCAAAACATCCATAAAGCAGTAGAACATTTATTTTATTATATCGTATATAAAAATAGTTCAAAATATCCATGTTCACATAACCTGCAATGTGGAAAAATATTTCACTATATAATGTATATACACAAAAGACATGAACAGCAGAAAGGCTATTAACTTTTTAGTGTTAGTTTGTAATGGATTCTACTGCTTTCAGATTATCAAAATATTGTCATATTCTATAAGACAACAAAAAAAAAACATTCTTTCTACAGCAGTTGTGTTCTCTTGAGCGTTAGGAAATACATCTCAAAGTTGGAGGAATAGGACAAAAATAAAATTTGCAATTAAAATGCAATTAACTTATTAAAGTTGAACAATCAATATATAGACTCAGTTTGTAACTCATCAAGAATTACAATCAAATGACAACATTAGGAGTTACACTTATGGCCATAGAAAAACTCATATAACAAAATGAAATTCATTAGACTCACAGTATAATTGTATGCATATATTCTGAATTCAATGACACTTTCAGGTAAATGAATACAGAATCAACAGACATTATCTGTCTGTTCTCATTAAATATTCAGAAGCAACAGAAGTACATACCCTGGTTCAATAGTTCCATGTTGAGGAGTTACTGTAAGACAATGAGCAGGCCATGATAGTTCAAATTTCAATGATCGGTTTGAGTTATTCGTTATTTGTGTATATTTAGTAACTGTTGCACCACCTTTTGAAATAAGAATTGCATGAGGTTTCAGATATCTTCTACAAATATTTGAATTATAAACATTATATATACTTACTGTTAAACAAACTTGTAAATTTTGACAAAAAATGATATCCATTTTTTCTGAATTGGTAACTGATTTTTCAAGATGGAGATTTATCACATTCCAAGGTCCCATTATATTGTATGATTAATAATTTTCAAATAAATATAAGACTAAATCAACAGGGAAAAGGTTGCAACAATATTTTTATTATGTACTAAAACTTGAAAAGTTACTCACTTTGAAAAGGAGCTGTGAGAATCAGGAATTCTGGTTGAAGACTCCAAGTTTCATGAGAAACAAGGGTATTTTCATTTAGGCCATCATTTTTTGAAGATAGGGCACAGCCATGAGGTCCTTTAACGGGTAGTACATCCAGAGTCATAGCAGACTTCTCAGGAAAGCCAGGTCTTTAAATAGTTAAAAACTAGTTAATTACTCGCTATTAGGAGAATAAAGAGGGAAAAATGTAACTGAAAGACAATCACCAAGTTTTATGACTGTTACAGTGGTGGGTTGCTCCTGGTTCGGTCCGGTTCTTGCGAACCGGTAGTAACAGCAATGGGAGGCTCCGCCCACCTGCCCGGACATCATCACGGATGATCTGCGCATGCGCGGAAGCGCAACCACGCGCTCCCATTACGAACCAGTAGTGGAAGTAAGTAGAACCCACCCCTGGACTGCTACAACATATGATGATCATGGGCAGGCTCCATTAGGGTCATAAGCTGAGGACTATCTGTAAAATATTTAGGGCTAAATGTAACAGAGCCCAATATCAATGAACTTGTAATGGAGGCTAAAGCGTAAAGTGCCTTGCCTTTTTTATGTGTATTTATTGTGCCCGTTTGTGTTTAGATTTTTCTCATTCTTAAACTATTGTGTATAGTGAGCCACCCAGAGTTATTTGCTTAAGATAGACAGCCACATAAATGTCAAAGAAAAAAAGACAGGTTCTCCCCTTCCTTGAAACCCCATATGCTTCCTTTTCTCCTTCCTTCAAATTTCTCAACTTCACACATTTTCCAAAGGAGAAACCAAGAAACATTGACTTTTCCAGCTCCTAGGTGAAGTTTTTCAAAACAGTTCTAGAACCATAAACTGTTCTTTCCCTGGAATTCCTGAGAAAGGGACTTTAGAACCATGCCCATGATAGTGTCATGTGAGAGTAATTTTACTTTTATTCTTGGGCTACATTTTCTAAACTTTATAATTTTATTCTAAACAAAATAGAACAAAGAGAAAAGATATCAGAACTAGGTGAGTTAAAAATACATTTCATTCAGATACACAGTGTTAAAATTTACTGGTGAATGTTAATTGACCGCTAAGATCTAATTTTTTTTATTTTATTTTTAATTCCCTTATTTAATAAGAAACTGCTTATTAACAATTTAACAATTTAAATTTTATTTCATTAGCAATTTAAAGCATTCTTTTTTAAAAAAGTAAATAAGCCATTACCTCTCCAATGCCACTTGATGTACTGAAGATGGCCTAATATCAGATATGGTGCTAGCAGAATCATTAACAACAGAGAGTGTAATCTTTCGCATGTTTGTCAAAAAAACCTGGAGATCATTTAGGTGTTGTGGAAGGTCACATACTAGAACATAATTAATTAGGTAAATTGAATTAATGAAAGAAAAGCTCCACCATTCCAATTATTATAGTTTTATATCCCATTAATAAATCTTTATAGTTTCACCTTATGTGGAATGTGTTCTCAAACAATTTCACAGACAAGTTCAATGGTAATGAAAACAATAACAAATGGAATCTACATACAGGGTTGCAGGAATCTTCTATTTGCTCTGGACTTTTTTGAGACAGATTGGATCATCTAAACAGATTTTTCTTAAAATTTTGTCCAAGTAATGTCAATGGAAAAACCAGCTAGTGCCATTGAATATCTATAACAATTCTTAAAATAACTGACTGTATTGTATATGGTAAGTGAAGTAGACATACAGCAATGTGGAATGATGTCTTAAAGAATTGGAGCAGCCAGAAGACCCAGGTCTGACTTCAATCACAGAATCTCAATGAGTGACTATAAAGGAATTAAGAGCTAACCTCAAAGAAGGAAGAAAGGAACCACTGAAGGATTTGTAGAACAGATTACACAGTCCTAAAATGAAGCAAGTATGAGAGACAAAACTCAAAATAACTCAATTTTAGTACAAGATGAATCAAGAAGAAAAAGAATCAGGCTTTTAGATTCTGTTCCTTTATTATTATGACAATAAAACGGCATTCCTGGTATCCCTTTCATATCTGTTTCTTGACCTGGCCTGCTTTGAAGGGTTGAAAGTGGCTTTGGTCCAGCCAGCCTCTCTCAGCCCAACCTACCACACAGAAGGGTTATTTGGGGGGAGGGGGGGGAGAGATGTTTAATCCTGGGCTTAATTTTTTGTTTGCATAGCAAATAAAAATACTAATACAAACCAAGACTGGTGGCGCAGCAGACTAAAGCACTGTTATTAACACCAGCCGCCTGCAATTACTGCAATTTCAAATGTCACCAGGCTCAAGGTTGACTCAGCCTTCCATCCTTTCTAAGGTAGGTAAAATGAGGACCCAGATTGTGGGGGCAATAAGCTGACTTTGTATAAATATACAAAAAGTATGAAGGCTATTGCTTAACACATTGTAAGCCGCCCTGAGTCTCCGGAGAAGGGCGGCATATAAATCAAATTTTTTAAAAAAGACAAAGAATATTAATAAGCTACTTAGGAACTATAATTTCAGAAATAGAAGGGAAAAAAAGTAAATTAGTGAAAATGTCTGATTTACAATTTGTTAGTAAAAATGTCTGACTGACATTCAATCAAATGCCAAGTATGTGCAGAGTGTGTCAAAAGCCCAATGAATGTACAGTATATGTGGTACCTTGCTCACTAGTAATAACTGTGAGAGGGATCTTGGAGTCCTAGTAGACACCATTTAAATATGAGCCAGCAGTGTGCAGAAGTTGTCAAAAAAGCCAACACAGTTCTGGGCTGCATAAACAGAGGGATAGAATCAAGATCACGTGAAGTGTTAATACCACTGTATAATGCCTTGGTAAGGCCACACTTGGAATACTGCATTCAGTTTTGGTCGCCACGATGTAAAAAAGATGTGGAGACTCTAGAAAGAGTGCAGTGAAGAGCAATAAAGATGATTAGGGGACTGGAGGCTAAAACATATGAAGAACTGTTGCAGGAACTGGGTATGTCTAATTTAATGAAAAGAAGGACTAGGGGAAACATGATAGCAGTGTTCCAATATCTCAGGGGCTGCCACAAAGAAGAGGGAGTCAAACTATTCTCCAAAGCACCTGAGGGTAGGACAAGAAGCAGTGGGTGGAAACTAATCAAGGAGAGAAGCAACTTAGAACTAAGGAGAAATTTCCTGACAGTTAGAACAATTAATCAGTGGAACAACTTGCCTCCAGAAGTTGTGAATGCTCCAACACTGTAAGTTTTTAAGAAGATGTTGGACAACCATTTGTCTGAAGTGATATAGGGTTTCCTTCCTAAGCGGAGGGTTGGTCTAGAAGACCTCCAAGGTCTATTCCAACTCTGTTATTCTATTCTAATGGGAATCATAGCTAGTGTCTATAGAATCATGACAGAGGGAGTGAGAAGGATATAATCACCCTGAAAGTAGAAATAGAATCAATGTCAGTAGAATCTAATCTCTGCATCTGCATTGGTTTTATAATACAATGGTATTTAGAAAGTGAGAGGAATGCAAAAAAAGCAATACATTTTAAGCGTATACATATAATATAAATTACATAGAATTTCAGAATACCTTCTTCCACCTGTTCTTCTCCAAGAAATTCTTCATCAAATTTAATATTTACTACAGGATTATCAGGAGAAAGTATTTTTTGCAATTGTTCAGGTTTATGTTGTATTGTTCTAAGTAGAAAATTTTAATATGATTTTAAAGATAACATTAGTTCCATGAAGTAGTTGATAAAAGAAAAATATTATACGGTATAAAAATAATGATTCCAGTTGTACCAGTTTAAAAGCAGCATATCCAAGAGTACTAACAAGCTACTGCTGAGCTACTCCTTGTTATATATAAACACAATATAACAATGGATGAAATTTAAAATCAATGTAATTTTGATTCTATAAAGAAAAAGACATTATCCAACACTTTAAACATTTATGTCTAACCTAAGAATCTTACTGACAATTATTTGCTTTAGATGCCTTCCATGGAATAAATCACTCCATTTGTTTCTTCATCCATCTACAAAGAATTCTGAGCAGCAATAATTTCACTTTGTAGTGGTTCCTGAAGAGAGTAATCTATTCTGAGTCCTCTGCATGATGATAGGACTCAGGAAGTAAAGATTTTAGAGACTATAACTAATAAAACCCATAAACATGGGTTTTTCTGAAACCAAAGTTAATATTCTTTTTGGTCTGTTAAAGAGATTCGTAATAATAACCTGCCATTAGAATACATTTTTAAAAATCATGATTTGACAGGTCTCTAATATGCATGAATCATTAAAAAAATCAGAATCTTTCAGATTATCAAATACAGTTCTGAAAAATGCAGGTAGGACATATTCAACTGGAATCACATTAGTCTAGAGCAGCGGTTCTCAACCTGGGGGTCGCGACCCCTTTGGGGGTCAAATGGCCATTTCACAGGGGTCGCCAAAGCCCTCTCTCGTCCCCCCACGCCTTCACTCACTCTCACCCTCTGCCTCTGTTGGATCACCATTCGCCGTTCGCTTACCCCGCCCACTCCCAATCTATTGCTGCCTCCTGAGTCCCAGCTGATGGCTAGAGGGAAAAAAACTCTTTAAATTCTTGCCGCGGGGCTTCAAAGGGCCGCCCTACAGCTGATCAGTGTTAAAAGAAAACAAAGAGTAGACAGGTGCCTGCAAAAAATAGAAAAAACAGCCCCTTTCAGCTTCAGCATAGGTTAATTACCATAAGTTGATTTGAGCAGCCTCCCGACTCTCAGCTGATTTGCTCTCAGCTGTTTTGTGGAGAGCTCTGTTGCTAGCTGCAAAGAGGTGCAGATTTTTTCCCCCTAGCTATGCAGAAAAGCGAAACTGAAAGTAAAGCAGGGTCTTTGCTGCAACGTGACAAAATGAGGCAGAGAGAGATTTCTTTTTCGTTTTCCTCACCAAAAAAGGTAGGTGCAAAACTGCAAATAATGGGAAATTTAAGGCAAAAGAGGAGGTTCAAGATTTTAAAACACAAAAGAAAAAAGCTCTCTAACTAGGGAATTGTAATAATTGAGATACTATTAATTGTATATTGTGTTGAAAGCAGAAATGGTTAAGTTGTGGTGTAGAGGAATATATGGAGGAAATTATTTGGTTTATTATTATTAGTAAATATAATTAATTGATTTGTAAGAAATTGGATTACATGGAAATAATTGGAATATTCATGTTCATATTGATTAATATACAAAAAAGATAGTTATATAACTAATTGATTTATATTAAAATGTTGAATTTGTATTAAACAACTGTGTTACACAATTACATAATTAACCAATGTGAGGATGGATATAAAAATTCAAAGAAAATACACCTTCAAAGAAAATACATTGTATGTTTGTATGTGTGTTTCTAATTATTGCTATTTATTCATATTTGTTCTCTTCTATTCTTTAAAGTTTAACAATTCATTCTTTATCTTAATATCTTTATATTTGTTTGGGGTTGGTTTTCTTCCCTTTCATCTTTTTTATTGCACAGCAATCTTTCTCCTCAAACCTACCACCTCTCTCTTTTCTTTCCTTCTTACTTTCTCTTCCCCCCCTCTTCTTCTCCTCCCTACTTCCTCTTCCTTTCTCCTTCTCCTCCTCTCTTCCTCCCTCTCTTACCCTCACTCCTACTCTAATTTCTCTTCCCTTCCTTCATCCCTCTCTATTGCTGTATCCTTTTATGCATATGGACTACTCAGAGGGCTGAAAAAGTAATTTTTGACTGGTCCTCGCACTTGTGACCAGTCCTCGAACTTACGACTGTCCTCACATTTTACGTTTTTGCCCTATCTTGTCACCATGGTGAAGAGAAGCAGTTGTGAAATGAGTGACATGGTTGTTAAGAATGCTACAATGGGCATAAATGATGACCAGTCATAAGTGCGAAGACCGGTCAAAAGTGCGAGGACCTGGCTTCCGCTTCCGGTTCCGCTGGCGACAGACTCTGATCGGGCTAGCTCTGGCCCCAGAGTCCGATCCCCCCCCATCTGGAGGCCCTTTGGGCCAAGTGCCCCATTATTGGGGCGTTTGCCGTTTGAGGGCGGCTCGCCAGGGGTCCCCTGCCTCACTTCCAGGGGCCGGGAGGCCGATGCTGGCGCGTCCGAGGCTCCAGAGGGGGTGGGAGGCGATCGGCGGCTTTTTTCAAGGCCGCGGAGGCGCCACAGCGCCTAAGGGGACCGGTGCTAGTTAAGAAGGCACAACGGACTGAACTGACTGACTGGAGAGTGGAGCAGGCATCCTGGAGGTGAGAGGGGGGGGTTGGAGTTTCCCCCCCCCCCTTGTAGCTGGAAAGGTGCCGTGGCAGAGAACTAGGGGGAAGGAGATGGAGTGAAACCCCTTACCTTGCTGACTTTTCCTTGGAGGATGGCTGTGGCAGAGTTTGTTGGAGAGGTCTGGTGGCCTCTCTTCCCAGTGGGCAATGGCGGTAGTCTGACTTCCTGCTTCTTTATTTATGATTGAAGACAACATTCTCCTCTGGCTTCCTGTTTGACCTACTCTATACTTCGGACTCGTTGCTCCTGTGAGCGCCCACTGGTGGATATTTGAAAAATTACTCTGACTGCTAATCCCTCTTTCTTCTCTGGAGGTTTGCCTTTTGATCTCTCATCTTCTACTGATCTAAGATGGCTAAGGGCCATAAATCAGCAGCAGCTGATATGGAAAAAAATTTGGAAAGACTGGCAAAATTGGATCAGAAGTTGGACAAGTTAGATGACGTGCAAAAAGGATTATCTGAAATTAAATCTGAAATGACACTTATGAAAAAAGATTTAAATGATGTTCAACAGCTGGCAGAGCAAAACAAGAAGAAGATGGGGGGTCTGGAGGGGGAGGTACGGGCACTCCAGAAGGTGGAGGATGGGAGAGGAAATGCAATGTTAACTTTACAATTGGATAAGATGTCTTATTTTCTCAGGTTCCAAAACGTGGAACAACTTGACCAGGAAAATTTGAGAGAAGTGATGGTTAAAATGTTGGGTGAATTTTTAGAAAGAGATTTGGAGTCTATTGGAAGGGATGTGGACTTGGTGTACAGAGTAAACTCACAATTTGCAATTTTACATAATTTACCAAGAGAGATTCATATTAAATTTGTGAGAAGGGAACTGAGAGATGAGATATTGAGAAAACAAAGACTGGGGGCGCTGGTGTACAGGGGCAAGGAGATCACCATCCTGAAGCAGATTCCCAGACAGGTACGAGAATCAAGAAGAAAATATTATTTTTTATCAAATAAGCTGTACCTCAAGGGAGTAGGTTTTAGGTGGTTGATTCCGGAGGGCTTGATGATTTTTTGGGAGGACAGTAAGAAGAAAATTAATAATGTAACGGAAGCTAAGGCTTTTTTTGACCAACATAAATCCTTCCTAGGTGGAGAAGATACAGGAGCCAAAGAGGGGGAAGTATTAGATGATCAAGGAGCGGGGGCGGACGGAGCTGTTGCGGCCCGGGAGGGGGGGGGGGAGGCCAGACCATGGTTTTAAGAGCCAGAACTAGGAAATGAAGAAAGGAGGGGAATCTATTGTTTAATGTTTTTTTAATTGACATTTTTCTTTCTCTCTCTTCTTTTATCGTATTTTGTATAATACTTTTTTTGTTTATATAATTTTTATATAACCTGGTTGTTTGTTTCGATTTAAGATAATAATGTCTGTTGTGTGAGAACTTAAAAAAGAAAATAATAATTGAAATATCTTTATATAAAGATATTGAAAATTCAACATATTGTAAACTATAATATTGTATATTTTTAACCAATAAAAACTTTTTATTAAAAAAAAAAAGTGCGAGGACCTGTCAGAAATCACTTTTTTCAGCCCTCTGGGTAGTCCTTTTGTGCACATGGACTACTCAGAGGGCTGAAAAAGTTATTTTTGATTGGTCCTCGCACTTTTGACCAGTCCTCGAATTTACGACTGTCCTCACATTTTACGTTTTTTGCCCTATCTTATCACCATGGTGAAGAGAAGCAGTTGTGAAATGAGTGACATGGTTGTTAAGAATGCTGCACGGGCATAAATATGAGGATGGTCATATATAAATAAAAATATTATTATTATTATTATTATTATTATTATTATTATTATTATTATTAGTGTGAGAACCAGTCAAAAGTGCGAGGACCTGTCAGAAATGACTTTTTTCAGCCC